>PITA01001008.1:0-23824 GCA_004023965.1 Spilogale gracilis
CAATTGCAGGGTCATAGGGTAGCTCTATCTTTAATTTTTTAAGGAATCTCCACACTGTTTTCCAAAGCGGCTGCACCAGCTTGCATTCCCACCAACAGTGTAAGAGAGTTCCCCTTTCTCCGCAGCCTCTCCAACACTTGTTGTTTCCTGACTTGTTAATTTTGGCCATTCTGACTGGTGTAAGGTGGTATCTCAGTGTGGTTTTGATTTGAATTTCCCTGATAGCAAGTGATGCTGAACATTTTTTTAAATTAGTTTTCTGTTGTTGCTGTCATACTATTTTTCATCTTTTTTAGTTTATTGTGTTTTTTATTTTTTAAATTTTATTTGACAGAGAGAAACACAGCCAGAGGGGGAACACAAGCAGGGGAAGTGAGAGAGGGAGGCTTCCTGCTGAGCAGGGAGCCTGATGTGGGACTCGATCCCAGGTCTCCGGGATCATGACCTGAGCCGAAGGCAGTTTGCTTAACCAACTGAGCCACCCAGGCGCCCCTAGGATTATTGTTGTACTTATTTTTATATCTTCCTCAGGCTTCAGTAGTACTATTTTGGCACCATTCTGGAATCTCAATTATCTTAGCAGAAACTGAAAGTTATGTTGTGAATGCCCTGTTTTAGAAGCGTTTGTGAACTTGAAGTGAAATAAGCCAAGTAGAGAAAGTCAAGTATCACATGGTTTCACTTACTTGTGGTGCATAAGGGGTAATGTAGAATACAGTAGGAGAAGGAAAGGAAATGGGAAGTAGGGTAATTCAGAGAGAGAAACGAAACATGAGAGACTTTGGACACAGGAACAAACTGAGGGTCTTGGAGGGATGGGAGAGCCTGGTGGTGGGTACTGAGGGCACCTATTGCATGGAGCACTGGGTGTGGGGAATGGGCAATGAATCTTAGAACACTGAAAAAAAATTTAAGTAATAATAATAATAATAATAATAACAAAGAAAACACTACACGTTGGGATGCCTGGGTGGCTCAGTTGGTTAAGTGTCTGCCTTCGGCTCTGGTCATGAACCCCTGTGTCCTGGGATCAAGCCCTGTATGGGGTTCTTGCTCGGCGAGGAGTTTGCTTCTCCCTCCTCCTCTGCCCCTCCCCTTCCACTCATGCTCTGCCTCTCATTTTCTCTCTCTCAAATAAAAAAAAATAAAGTCTTAAAAAAAAAGAAAGAAAATACTACATATTAATGTTTATTAACTTCTAACTAGATCTCATAGGATCTAACTGAAATTTTGCATTTCCTTAAATTATGAATATATATATCAATCATTTATTGCTTCATAACAATCACAAAACATCTCAATGGCATACATCTACAAACATTTATTTTTTATGCATTGGTAAGTCATCTGGAATAGCTCTTCTATCCTTAGTTAGATCTTACTGATGTATTAATGGGTTGTCTAATCTAGAGTGGGCTCAGCTGGTTGATTCTGCTTTTTGCTGCAGTTTTGTAGTTTGGCTAGGCAGTTATATGCCAAGTGTCTTTTATCCTTTTTAGGCCCTAGGTTAGTCTGGGCCTTCCCATGGTTTTGGAGATTGCACTAAGAGCAATGGAAACACATGAGCTTCTTACGGCTTAGGCTCAGAACTGGCACCTAGTCACATCCTTCTGCCTATATTGCTTTGGCCAAAGTAAGTTACATGGCTGAGTCTAAAGCCTAGAGTGAGAAAGAACATTCTGCATTTTGTGAGAGTGATTGCAAGGTCACAAAGAAAAAATGTTAATGCAGAAAGGATGAAAAGTTAGGTCTACAACAAACCTCAGAAGATTAGACTTGATCAATGGCTTTTTCACCAATAAAAATCACAGGTATTTTGATATCCCATTATAGCTTCAGACATCTCTAAATATTTTTTTTATGTTCATCACTACTTCGAAGTTGTGATTGTTATTACATTTGTTGGCAGACTGCACAGGCTTTATAGACATTCAGTTGATATAATTGGCCAAAAACAGGACAGCTCTCTGCCTAGTGATCATTCAACCACCAAATGCTGAGGGTGGTGTACTCAGCCTGGGGATCTAGACGTCTATGTTGCTTTCTCATTTCTTATGGATATGTGGAAGGAGGTAAGATAAGGGCCACCACAGGGTTTAATGTTCCAAGTCAAATTAAGACCAATAGGCTTCCCACTGCAATGTCATTAAAAAATAAAATTTAACTTTAACTTGCCTGTACTTTAAATGCTTATATTAATAAAGAAGCCCACATTTTACTAGATCAGATTTTATTTTAATATTTTGCTGACTCTGTTTAAATATTACAAGTTTCTTTTTAATCCTCTATTTTACATATTTAAAAACACTATTCTGAACGTGGATAGGCCTAGAGGGTATTATGTTGAGTGAAATAGTCAGGCTGGGAAAGACAGCTACCATATGTTTTCACTCATATGTGGAATCTAAAAAGCAAAACAAATGAATAAACAAATAAATAAAAAGCAGAATCAGACCTATAAATACAAACAAACTGATGGTTGCCAGAAGGAAAGGGAAGGGGTGGGGGGCATTGGATGAAATGGATGAAGGCGTGTAGGAGATACCGACTTCTGGTTGTGGAATGAATAAGTCATGGGAATAAAAGACATGGCAGAGGGACTGTAGTTGGTGGTGTTGTAACGGCGTTGTGTGGTGACAGATGGTGGCTGCTCTGTGGCGAGCTCTGTGTGGCATGACACACAGATGTGGACCCCTGTGCTGTACACCTGAAACTAATGTAACCTTGTGTGTCAACTACACTCAAAAAGTTCTTTAATTAAAAAAAAACAACCTAAACCAAAAAACTTTATTTTGAGAAGGGGTTCCACAGACTTCACCAAAGTGCCCAAGGCTTCTGGGACATAAAAAAGTTGAGGAAATCTCTGTTTTATATACTTACTAGCATCCAGCCACTCTCAGGGATGACTTCTTTGAATAAACCAACTATTTCAGCCATGCTATGGGCTATGGAGGGAAGGACCGCATGTCTACACATGAGCCAGAGTATTTATAAAGTGGATGGGAGCATGGCCTGACTTCTCATTGTCCACAATGGTATGAGGATATCTCCAATGGGGACGTGAATCTGGAAAGAGTGAATGGTAGAGGTTTTCTGGTCATCTGTTCCCTCCCTTCTTCCCTACCGAGAAATTCTCTTACAGAGGTAAACTTAAAAGATTTGGGTTTGGGGGGCACCTGGGTGGCTCATAAGCCTCTGCCTTCAGCTCAGGTCATGATCCCAGGGTCCTGGGATCAAGCCCTGCATTGGGCTCCTTGCTCAGCCGGGAGCCTGCTTCTCCCTTTCCTTCTGCCTTCCTCTCCTCTGCCTTGTGCTCTGTGTGTGTGTGTGTGTCAAATAAATAAATAAAATCTTAAAAAAAAAAAAAAGATTTGGGTTTTGAATAAGAGATGGGATAATTTTCACTTCCCACCTCTACTTCTTTCTCAGTGGCTTAACAGAGCGTGTTTCTTAGCAGAACTCTGCAGCTCTTCACGCTTCGCGATCAGGCCTCCACAAAGCAGATAGCACTGAGCAATCACAATTCTTTTTCCTACAGAGCTTAGACTCTGCCTCCAGACTCCTCAAAACAGAGCTCTGGGCAGCAGCCAGCATTAATTGTGGAGGGCTGGCACACTAGCAAAACCTACTTGCCACCACGTTCCAGGCTTTTCCTAACTTTCTTCCAGAAGGAAATATACTAGTGCTCTGCCCCTTCTCTGAAGTGCTGCCTTTGCTAATGCATGATACTCATTAATGTTGACGTGTTTTCCTTCCAGGTAATAAACTTCTATTTAAAGTGTAGAGGATGTTTTAAAGTGGAAGAATGACCCTAACGCCAGAAGTTTGAGTAAATCAAGTGAACGGAAGGCAGCATCGTTTAACAAAAAGAGCAAGAGTTTTTGGCATAACAGACACCCAGTGAATGTTTGTTCCAGTTATTTTCCTGTGTCGAATGACTCCTGATTATCTAGTACTGTGACAAATACCCACAAAGTCTAAGGTATGGATATTTTCTTTAGGGAGGGTTTATTCATACTGATGAGATGATACGGGACAACCTTAAATTTTTCTTCAGTTACTACTATGTTGTAGGCAGTCGTTAGGCCAGTACAACTGATTTAAATTTTACAAAGAAAAGGACAGCCAGGCACCTACTCTGTTGTCTACATGATCTCAAACCAGCAGCTGAGTTTTTTAACTGAACTCTTTTGGGTATTGGAAGGCAGACTAGATACTTTACTTGCTGCCCGGCAACTTGAAGATGGAAAACACATCTTTTGATTAATTAAAAGCAAACAGTTGGAACTACTTACCTTTCCATTCTTAATTAACAAAGCCCACAGGCCACATGAGGAAGTAATAACACTCATTATGTTGGGATGAAGGACTGTGATGATGAGTTAAGTCAGGACTCCAGGCACGATTCCCTTGGAGGCTTCCCTAAGATGCTGTCCCGAATGTAGACAGATCCTTACTTGTTGAAGAATCCTATCTCACCAGTCCTGGCACATACCTCTTCAGAGAGTGCATTTCCTTTTGCAAGGGAAAGAAGAGTCCTTGAAACAAAGGGTTATATTTTGATTAAGCCTAGGCATCCTCTCTGGAATTTCCTTTATTGAAAGAACACCTCCTTTGATTTGTATCTGGGTTAGTCTTTGGAACAAAAAAAGATTGATCCCTTCCAGGCAGAAATGTCCCATCTGAATGATCAAAAGCCATGTCAGCTGATTTAGAAACCAGCAAATTGCTTTCTTATTGTCCCTTAAATCTCCCAGGAGGCACTTTTTGAAGGTAGTCTCCATTCCTTGGGCTTTGTTCACCACTTCATGCCTGTGGGTGGTCTCAAGGAATTTGAGGAAATGGCAAACACCTATTCTACCTGCAGGAGGAAGCCCCCACCCTGCCCTCCAGCTTCCTCCAGAGTCCTTGCTCTGGTGCTTAGTGTGAGAGGTTTCCCTTGTTGTGTCATCAAGGCACTACTGAAACTTTTAGTAAAATGGCTTCCCATCCATCAGAAAGGCAAAAAAAATTTTTTTCAGAGAGAGAGAGAGAGAGAGAGATTGATTGAGAGAACACCTGGACAGGGGTGGAGGGAGAGGGAGAGAGAGAATTTTTCAGGCTCCATGCCCAGCGTGGAGCCCTACACAAAGCTCAATCTCACGACCCTGAGATCGTGACCGGAGCTGAAATCAAGAGTCAGACACTTAACACACTGAGTCCCCCAGTCCCCCAAGTGAGCTTTAAAATACAGTTGCTGCTCATTCGGCTGTAGCAATGTCAGTTAAGATGCTGCCTCCACATGAATGTGAGAGAAGAATGAAGTAGCAGATTCATTTTCTTTTCTTTCTTTTTTTGCAGATTCACTTTTTTTCTTTAAGTCCACTCTCTGATGGGAATAAGAAATAACTCAATGGTATTTGTGTGAAACATTTGGTGTCAAGATTTTTGTCCTCACTTCCCATTTTTTGGTTTTATGGTTTTTTATTTTTATTTTTTTTTAGATTCAATTCAGCATTTCCATAATTTTTAAGAATCAGAGGTGGCAATGACTTTTCAAAGGACTTTTTTTCTGCAAAAAGAAAATAAAGACCTGAATAAATGTCTTCAATTGAGCAGCCATTGGGTTTCCTAGAAGTTCAACAAATGTACATTTTTTATTTCCCATTTTATTTATTTATTTTTAAAGATTTTATTTATTATTTGTCAGAAAGAGAGTGCATGCACAAGCAGGGGAAGCATAGGCAGAGGGAGAAGCAGGCTCCTGTCTGAGCAGGGAGCCCGATGTGGAACTCCATCCAGAACCCTGGGATCATGACCTGAGCTGAAGGCAGATGCCTTAACTGACTGAGCCACCCAGGTGCTCCAAGTGTGCATTTTTAGTGACTCTCTGATGAAAACCTCTAGAAAACCCTTGCTTCTTCACATGAAGATTTTCATTCACCAAGTTTGATTGTATAATAAAAGTCACCATTTTAAATCAAGTGAATTTTAAACTAACTTCTACTTACACTTTTATTCTTGCTATTTAAGAATGGAGTGATAGAGTCTTTGTGGGAAATTTAGAAAATTTTTGTGGATAACTTTGTGTGCCATGTTTCAGCAAGTTGTAAATTTTATGGCTCTGGCAATACAGTCTTAGCAATAGAAATGCTGACCCTTGTCTGGTTATAGTGGCCCAAATATCAATGCTATTATCCCTATCATTGGAAAACCTCATAATGCTGGAAACTTGAACATGACATGGATTGTAGAATATTCTAAAACTAGTTGATGGAAACCATCCCAAATTCCACGGGCCCATGCCTGTTTTCACTAAGCTGGTTTAGCTGTGTGTACAGAAGCCCTCTAAATACACTTTCTCCTTCTTGTGTATAGATCTTGAGATACTCTGGTAAGATGTAAGGAGTCCTATCTCCAGAAATAAGCAGTTACGAACAGAAACTTGAAATCCCTCATAAAATCTGGTATCTGTTGTGCTTAATGTGAACCTGGGCTGACATCACCTTGGTATAAGCAGCCCTAACTTGTGCCTGGCTTTTGATATTACCTGTTATCTGATCTTCCCAGATCCTCTGACACTCCTCTGATCCGTTCTCTTGTAGCCACAGTGATCATTCCAGAATGGTAATCTGACTTGTCTTTGAGTTGTATTAGTTTGCATCCTCTGAGAGGCATATTCCAAGACCTAGGTGAGAGAGGGAAGGAATTTATGGGGGAAAAAGGGAGAGAGCTGAAGGAGATGAGGAGAACATTCAAGCAGAGATATTGGTCTGATCCCTCTAAAGGAGCAGGAAAGAAGAAGGTTGGCTAGAAAGAGTCTCAGTCCGCAGTTCTAAGAAAGTGTCTACCAGGCTGATGAGGAGCCTATGAGCCCCATGTCTTGCGGAATGGGTCTGTATTAGCATCCTTGTTATACTCTGTCATTGACTGAGAGTGATCATGGGAAGCATGGTCTTAGTTTGGACATGGCAATAGATTCAGAACACAGCACTTGGGGCTAGGTGTCAGTTACTCTCCCATAGCAGGCAGTTGAGAGTTGCATGTTCACAACAGCCTCCATGGGTGTATTCTGGAGACCTCTAGCTTTTTCTGAATATCATCCCCTGAACTGTATCTCTCTCTCTCCCCCTGCCCCCCCTTTCTCTCTCTCTCTCTCTCTCTCTCACACACACACGCACACACACACACACACACACACACACACAGACCTTAATAAGCAGAGGGCTTGCTCGCCAGCTGAGCTCAAAGACTGGTCTTCCTTTTGAATCAGATTATCATCACTGAGTACTTCCAAAGAGAAATTCTGAAGCCATCTTTGATGTCTCTCTTATTGTAATGGTTCATTTTATGTATCAATTTGACAGGGCCACAGGATGCCTAGATGTTTGGTAAAATATTATATTCTGGGAGTATCTGTGTGGATGTTTTGGAAGAGATTAACATTTGAGTTGGTAGAATGAGTAAAGTGGAGTGCCCTCCCCAATGTGGGTGGACCTCATCCAATCCAACAAGAGCCTGAATAGAAAGAAGTCTGAATAAGAATTAACTTGCTCTCTTCGCCTAAGTGTTGAGCTGGGATATCAATCTTTTCCTGCCTCTGGACTAGGACTCAGACCGTTGGTGCTCCTGGTTCTGAGGGCCTCAGACTCATTGGAACTACACACCAGCTTCTTGGGTCTCTAGCTTGCAGAGGGAAGACTGCCAGATTTTGAGACATCTCAACCTGCTTCATTGCATGAGCCAATTCCTCATAAGAAAAGTTTCTATCTATCTATCTATCTATCTATCTATCTATCTATCTATCTATCATCTCTCTATTATCTCATCTGTCTATCATTTATCTACCTCCTATTAGTTCTGTTTGCTGGAGAATCCTGACTAATTCACTCATGTTTAAAACTATTTAGTGGTTTTTTGTTTTTCTTCAGATAAATCTTAGCATTCTTTTTAATACCTATAAAGACTTCATATTTCTGCCTCTAGTTTCATCTCTGTTCTCCCCCTCACTCCTGTAAGGCATGGAGAGACCTCAACAGTTTTTTTAGTTATTGAAGATTTTATCAGCTGAGATTTTTGATCATAAGTAATAGAACCAATTCTTGTTAACCTATAAGGGTGGGGGGAAGACTGAAAGGATATGGGGGGAACTCACACCATCAATAAGAAAGGGAAAAAACCAGGTCTCAAAGGACTAAAATGAAGGCAGAATCAGAGAGAGCAACAGAATAGAAATCACTTAGTAGTCTTGACTAGATAAGTTGGCCTTTCAGATATTTCAGTAAACCAAGATTCTTTGTAAATCAGGGGCTATAACTGAAAAAATAACCTGCTAGTCCTGTTCCTTGGTCAAGTTATTTAACTACTATGTTTCATAAATGACTGAATGCTTTAATCATATGTTGATTCTCAAACTTGGATCTTCAGTTTTCTTCTCACACAAAACTCTCTCATTTCAAGGAAATATAAAAGCATTTCCCTTCCAAGGAGTCAGCTTCCAAGGGTGCTAGATCAAAAACTGCTTATAACCAGGGGCTTTGTCTGTTTTGATCACTGCTGTAAACCCAGCACTTAGAAGAGAGACTGGCTAATAAAAAAGTGTGTCCAATAAATATTCATTGAATAAGTGTATGAATGAGCAGGCCATGTCCTGGATGGAAACACTTTCTCTCTTGATTCTGTGATAAATTATTTGACTAAATGTGTTGATTGGCAATAATAGCCAGCATATGTTGGCTGTTTACTCTACCAGACGCTGCTCTATGCTCTTAACTCATATTACCTCATTGAATCCTTACATTAACTCTCTAAGGTGAGGAAACTGAGATGCAAAGTCATTAGGTAGCTTGCGCAAGTTGTCACAGCTGATGGGAGGCCGAGCCAAGGTTTGAAGCAATATGCCTGACTTCTGAGTTTTACTCTGTCTCCTGAGGATGAAGGTCAGTGCTTGCACTGTCAGGGACATAGGAGGTATTCAAAAAATCTTGTTTTTTTCTTTTTCTTTTGCTCCTTCCTGTTCTTTTTTCTCTTCCTTATTTATTTTTTATTTTTTCTCTTCTTTATATGTCTATTCTCACCCTAGCAAAGGCTCCGCTCTGCACATTTCAGGATTTAGCATTCAGGAAACCCCACTTTGTATACCTCTGTTGGGAAAAGTGTGTGAGATCTGATCCCTTTCCTCCCATTCACTCTGGATGTATCATGAGGGAATGTTCTAGGGGCCATGTATTCCGGAGTCTACAGATCAGACTGAACTGAATATTTACTATGTCTATCCTAAGTTGAAATAAAGCTTAATTGGTCTCTCAGTGATTCACTGGTCTACTTTCTATGGTGTAGTGACTTCTACCATCGAGAGCCACCGTCTTTAGCTTGTCAGAGGTAAATTTGGGAAAAGAGAAGACTGGAAGTCAAAGGGTGGAGACAGTATAGAAAAGATATAAAAAGCTTAAATAGGTCACAGAATTTTGGTCCAGGAAATTTACAAATCTTAAACAAGTTCTATAAATCAAAAGAAAGGAAACGTTGTTTCAGCACATAATGGACTGTTTGAGAGAAAAAGCCAAACCAGTTGAATGTCAAGGTATTTTTTAAAACTTGTCTTCACTGAGGCCTTCCTAAAGGGAAAGTGTGGCTCCCTCATTCTCTAGGTAGCAAAGCTGTGCCAACAAGCTGTCACTCTGTCCCGAGTCCTGAGCCCAGTTCAGCTTCCTGCCATCTAACAACCGTTGGATTTCACACTCCATTGGAATGGAATCCAGAAAGGAGAAACCATAAAATTCTGTAATGGTAGTGTTTTGAGTCCATAGCAATGAAATCATTGCCTTGGGTTATCTGTTAATTCCCCTGGCTAAACATTAAGGCTGGAAAGTCATCAATTACAAAAGAGAAGGGGCTTGAGTAAGACATAAACATAAATAGAAAAGGAGCAGCTGGACAGGCATGAGGCAAAGCTCTCCAGAGCCCAGGATGATGGCTTGTATGTAGTAGCCAACTCTGGTCTGTAAAATCCAGTAATCAATTGTATGAGACTTGGAGACAAGGCCAGGCCAAGGATTCATCAGTGCCATGTGTATATTGCCACGCAACCGCCAACGATTTGGGAACTCTGTGAAGCTGTTTTCTGGCTGGACCAGTTTGTGGACTTAAAAACTCTTTTTGTTCAAGTTGGAATATCTGAGGAGGAAAAGACCACCTTTTAGACTTCCTCGGGTGATGTTGGACTCAGAGAGGCTGTGAAATTGGTAGATTTGGTACGTGGGACTTTTACCCTTCATGGCTTTCCAACAGTTACGCTCAAGATAAAGTACTCCATAATCTAAGCAGTGAAATCAGGGAGACACAAATATGTTCTGGCAGGAATAACTTCTAGGCTTTTTCAGAGTTGCCAAAGATCATGGGAAGAAGGGAACATGAGAGATTAGTGGATCCATCCAAGAATGTGTTAAAGGAGCCACAGATTTCAGCATGAAAGAAAATAATTATTAAAGATGACAATTAACTAAGGGGAAAATGAGTTCCAGAATCCTTGTGCTACTCATTGAATTGAAACTGGTTTGCTGTCTTGGAGTTAATAAATAGAGGGTGATCTAGGAAGTCAGGCCATATTAGGATTTTAGGTCTACTGATGATAGAAATTAGTATGTAGAATTTGATTTTGAATTCTTTTCTGTTCTTTTACTTTCTATACAGTTAGCTGGTGCAGCTCTGATAGGGAACAGTGAGGTAAGTATATAACTATTGTTTCTCTAGATGTTGTCTTGTTTATTAAAGCTGTGGAATATGTGAGTTGGAAGGGCCCTTAGAGATTTTCTAGCACACTGTTTCTATGACTGAGGTCCAGAGAGAATAAAAGATTTGCCTGAAGTCACACAGTTAAAGACTAATGACACAGGACTTCTGGATTCTATGTAGGATGAGGAAGCTGGAAAGAACATTCTTCTCACTCTAACAACTACAAAAATACCAATATAAAAATTCACAGCTTTTCTTGAACCCATCAGAGCAATAAGGTCAGAGAGCAATCAACTAACCTTAAATCTAAAGAAAGACAAGTGCTTCCCAAAAGCAGTGAAAGTTAAGCACTTGTTCATAGAGGCAGATCCACTGGTATATAAAATCTGGTTAAGATTTTAAACAAATTATTAAAGGCTGAATATGGGCTAGTTACAGAATATGTAGCCTCGGGGGCCACCGACACAAGGGGAATTCACTTTGGGGCTCTTCCTCCTAGATCTCATGGTGTTCATAAAAAGGATTGAAGGTAGGATGAGAATCCCAAGGAAACCTCCATCATGGTGCAGAACTGGGGAGGGGAATAGGTACCCCTGTAAGAAAGGTACAAAGTCTTTCTCCCCTATATCTCATGTGGAACAAACCCTTAAGTCACTACACTGTGCTCTTAGGGCACTGGAGAAATCCAGTGTAGCTTCGGAAGGGGGCTGCAAAGAATGTCTATTCCAGGGGGAGGAGAAGGAATATGGACTGGTCCCAGCCCCAACACTGAGGGTGGAAGAGGATCACTGAAATGGCCTGTCCTAGAAATCCAGGCAACGTGGTGCCTGCACAAGACTGAAGATTGAGCAGAACATCTGAGATATTCTTCCTCTGGCTCCAAAACCAGGCTGAAAAAACCAATTGTACATTGAAATAAGACCGTGCTTGTGCAATTAACAAGTAAAGTACTGAGGTGTAGTGAAAAGGGAAGATGTAAAGCTGTGTGGAATGGACACATTCAGGAACAAACCTTTTATAATTCAGAACCCACTGAAACATTATTAGAGCAATTTAAAGCTCACCATGCACTGAAAGTAACTATAACAACAACGAATCACAAACTCAGCTCAAGTCCTGACTAGATTGATTAACTCCCTCACACGAAACACATTGGAGAAGGAAATGTACACCCTTGTGTGGGCATAACAACTAGTAGCCTTAGAGTCTACTGACCTACAGAAGATGTCTGGCTTTCAACAAAAAATAACAAGGCAAAGAAACAAGAACACACACACACACACACACACACACACACACACACACACACACCAGAGTCAGGAGTCAAAGTGTTTAACAGAACCAGATTCACATATGTCACAGAGCACAGAGGTTGGGACTATGAGACAGGAAATTTAAAATAGCTGTGATTAGTATGTTAAGGGCTATAATGAAAAAGGTGGACAGCATGCATTAAAAGATGGCTAAATCCAGCTTAGAGATGGAAGCAAAAGGAAAAGAATTGTGGAAATTCATAAATGGAAAATAGTAACAGAGATGAAGAACTCCTTCGATGAGCTCATCCATTAACTCAAAACAGTTAAGGAAAACATTAGTGAACTTTAAGATAGGCCAATAGAAATTACTCAAACTGGAACACAAAGAGAAAAAAGTAAGTAAATAGAACAGGACATTCAAGAGCTATAGGACAATATCAAAGGATCTTGCTTCTATTAATAATGATCTGAACATTGACTTCCAGTAGCATTTCACACAGCAGCTTCTTCTTCCCCGTGACGAACTTTCTTCACTGGTTTTCAAGGACCTGGTACTCTCTTCATCTTCTGTGTACTTCACTCGCTGCTGCTTCTCAGTCTCCTTTGCAGGTTCCTCCTTTCCTTCTAACCCTTAATGTTGGAGTGATCTAGGGCCCATCCCTTGGTCTCCTCTCTTTTGTAGTCCCTCCATTGTTGACCTCATCGAGTCTCATGGCTTTAAATATTACTTACATTCTGATGACTTACATTATTTCTCCATCACAGACCTCCTTCCCAGACTCCAAACCTATATATTCAACAGCATATTTACATCCCCTCTTGAATGTATAGCAGACATCTCAGATTTTATATGTATATATCTTAAACCCTTATGTCTTTCTCCACAAGGCCATTCGTCTCGTAGCTTCCCAATGTGATTTGTAGCAGTTCCATTCTTCTGGATGCTTGGGCCAAAAGTCCTGGCATCATTCTTGATGCCACCCTTTCTCCCATATTCCATATCCCAATCACCAGGAAATTCCATTTACTACCTTAGAAAGGTATCCTGAATCTAACTCTTCTTACCACTTCTGCTGCTATTACTCTGGATCAACTCACCAATGCATTCTCCTTGAATTATTGAACAATGCTTTTTTTTTTTTTTTTTAAGATTTTATTTATTTATTTGACAAAGAGAAACACAGCTAGAGAGGAAACACAAGCAGGGGTAGTGAGAGAGGGAGAAGCCTGCTTCCTGCTGAGCAGAGAGCCCAATGCAGGGCTAGATTCCAGGATTCCAAGATCATGACCTGAGCCAAAGGCAGACGCTTAACCAACTGAACCACCCAAGTGCCCCTTGAACTATCCTTTTAATCAGCCTCCTTGCTTCCAATCTTCATTCCACTTCGCCTAAGTTCCAAATAGCAGTCAGAGGGGACATTTAAAACATAAATGAAATTATGCCACTCATTTGTTCAAAACCATCCAGCAGCTCCCCATATTCAGACTAAAAGCCTGCTGGGGTTGAATTATGTCCCTCCAAGTGTTGATGTACCCCAGAGGGTTTCTCTATTTGAAGTTCAGGCCTTTAAAGTGGTAAAGTAAAATCAGATGATATGGCTTGGTCCTAATCTAATCTGATTTGTTTCTTACAAGAAGAGGAGATTAGGACACAGATAATTCCCCCGGGTGAAAGCTAAACAATGACAGTGTAAACACACAGTGAGAAGGCATCAATCTGTGGGCCAAGGATAGGGGTTCAGAAGAAACCAACTCTGTTGACACCGTGAACTTGGACTTCTGGCCTCCAGAATTAAGAACATACACTTCTGTTGTTGGCACCAACCAGCTTTGGTACTTGGCACTTTGTTATGGCAGCACTGGCTAACTAATATGAAGCCCACATCTTTTCAGTGGCCTCTGATGATCTACAAGATTTGGTTCCCAATTCCATCTCTTAGATTATTTCCTACTCCATTCCTCCTTTCTCAGGCCACTTCAGCCTCTCTGTTTTTGAGCATGTCAGGGATACTCTTGCTATAGGACCTTTGCTCAAGCTGTTCCTGCTGCCTAGACTATCCTTCCTCTAAATATGAATGACCTATTCCCTCACCTCTCTCAAGTCTTTGTTCAAATGGGACTCTTGGTGAAGTATACTCTGAAAACCCTATTTAAAACTTCAATCTTTTCTCCCTTCTTTGCCCAATACTTACAGTTTCACTTTCTCTGTTTTGTTACCTTCTAACTGATTATATAATTTACTTATTTGTTATGTTTGTTATTATGCAGGAAATGTCCTTTTCTTTTTTTTTAATTTTTTATTCATTTATTTGACAGACAGATCACAAGTAGACAGAAAGGCAGACAGAGAGAGAGAGGAAGAAGCAGGCTCCCTGCCAAGCAGAGAGCTTGATGAGGGCCTTGATCCCAGGACCCTGAGATCAGGACCCTCTCTGAAGGCAGAGGCTTAACCCACTGAGCCACCCAGGCGCCCTGGAAATTTCCTCTTCTCCTTGAGGTCCATTCTTCACCCTTATCCACCTTGCCTTGTGCCCTGAGAAGCTGCAATCTATGGGCAGTGTCAACAAATCTTTCTTGGTCTCTGGCTTTTAGTTGAATTTAGGCAAGAAGGCACTATCAAAAGATTGGGTATGGGGAAGAGAGACAGTTCAGGGTGTATATTTCCCCCAATTCCTCTGTCAAAGAAAACTAGACGGGTCAGCACAGTGTCCTCAAGCCAAGCAAACTACTGATCTTCCATAAGGTTTTGGAGAAGCAAGGAGTTGAGGAACTGGACTTTCAGAGGCTAGTGGGTTGTCTTTATCTGTATCGTTCCTCAGCAAGACTGTTGTTGATTGGTTGATTCTCAGAGGTGTGTTCATTGGAGAGGGTCTTTCGTTGTTTGGCTGACTTTAGACTAGATGTCTGAAAGTGGTTGCCTTGCAAAAGCATGGTTTTTTTGTTTTTAATATTTTGTTTATTTATTTGAGAGAGAGAGAACACACATAGGGGGAGGGGTAGAGGGAGAAACAGACATCCCGCTGAGTAGGGAGCCCGAAAGGGGACTCAGGGATCATGATCTGAGCCAAAGACAGACACTTACCTGAGCCATCCAGGTGCCCCTGAACTGAGTTTTTGGTGATTATTTGAACTGGTTTAAAACTGGTTTTTATGGATACTTATTGCCATGGCTATAACAATCAGTCCTTTTCTAAGTTTATGTGAACTTCTGAATTCTCACTTCTCTGCGAGCCTCTGGTAATAACTTTCTCCTGTTGCTGTCCTTGGGTGCTTTATCATACACTATAAAGAGTTATTAAACTATGTGCGTTCACCCTCTTGGGGTGTGTGATTGATTTCATGGAGGGATCATGATATACTATGTGTCTTTTCCCTCTGCCAGAATGAAGCTCCATGACGGGAGGGATTCCCTCCTGCGTCATTCACTGGTGTAACCAAGTGCCTTTGATCTTTTTATAGCTATTCTGAATTCTTTTATCTTTTTGAGGACCATAAACATAGAGATTTTCCTTGACCTATGATGGGCTTATGCTTGGATAAATGCATGGTAAATTGAAAATATCAAAAGTAATAAATGCATTTAATGCACCTAACTCGTTGAACATTATAACTTAGCCTAGCCCACCTTGAATGTGCTCAGAACACTTAACATTAGCCTATGGCTACGTAACATCATCAAACACAAAGCCTATTTTGTAATAAAGCATTGACTATCTCATGTATTTTATTGACTACTGTACTGAATGTGAAAAGCAAAATGGCTATATGGATACAGAATGGTTGTGAGTATATCAGTTATTTACCCTTGTGATCATGTGGCTGATTGGGAGCTGTGGCTCATTGCTGCTGCCAGCATCACAAGAGAGCATCGAATGACTTCAAAGTGTGAGTGTGATTCTACTGAATATGTATCTGTTTTGCACCACCTTAAATTTGAAAAATCATGTAAGTTGAACCATTGTACGTGGGGAACTGTCTGTACCTATATTAAAGTTATTTTTATATAGTTCAATCTTATTTTGCTTGCATTGATTTTAATCATCTCTTGGGCGCCTGGGTGGCTCAGTGGGTTAAGCCTCTGCCTTCAGCTCAGGTCATGATCTCAGGGTCCTGGAATCGAGGCCCACATTGGGCTCTTTGCTCCACAGTGAGCCTGCTTCCTTCTCTCTCTCTGCCTGCCTCTCTGCCTACTTGTGATCTCTCTGTCAAATAAATAAATAAAATCTTTAAAAAATCATCTCTTAACTGTAGATTTTATTGACTATTTCCCCTAGTTTCTGCATATGTTTTGGAATTTTGGTATATAGTCTTCTCTTGAATTAGAGTATCCTTCTTCTTTTTATTCCTTGGTTTTGCCCTTACTCTCTCTGGGTTCACCCCACCCTCAGTAGCCATTCTGTGGTTGCCTCCATCCAATACTCCAGGGATCCTTAATGCAGAAGCAGGCCTTATGTTGGGGTTGGGCTCCAGCCCTGTGGTGATACTAAAAAGAGAATCCTATCACCAAGCATGTGGGTAACGTGGTTCTGGATTTGGGGCCATATCTGCATTCTCCTGCATAAGGAAGGTACAGCTTCAGGAAGTAGTTAACTGAAGCATTTTTAGTCTTTTTTCCTTAAAAACAGGAAACCATACTCCAGTCTCTGGATTTGAGCAGTAAACCTGGCTCAGGTTCCAGACTATCTACAACTTCACCCTACTTTCTGGTTTGTGTTTCTGTTCTGTCTGTGGTTTACAAAGATCTGCTGATCTTCTATTTGAATGTGAGTAGGCAGCCTGTTTTTTCTTTTTATGTTTCATCTGTTATTGCTGTGTGATTAGAGTAGGAAGGTGCCTGAAAACATAGATTTCTAATATATCACAACTGGAAGTCTGTCTCCCGTAACATAATTTTTAATGGATAGAAGATATTTCATTGAGAGCAATTGCAGATTAAACCTAGAAGACTGAACACATACATTTCTATTTCCTCCTTAAGTCTCACAAAATGACTGTTATGATCCAATTTAAGAATCACCTGCCCAGAGATCCCTATTCCACTTTTCTGCTTTATTTTTCTCCATAGGATTTATAACCCTTGGGCAAACCATAAAATGTACTTATGTATTTTGTTTATTGCCTATCTTCTTTTGCTGGAATATAAGCCCCACAAACGGAGGGCAGGGATTTTGACTCTCTTATCCATGTTTGCATTCTCAGCATGTAGGACAGTGCCTGATATCCTAGTGAGTCCTTAAATATTGGTTGTATAAATGAATAAATGAATGAAGGAATAAAGAAGTACAAGGCACAACAGTGAAGGTGAGATGAGATTAGAAACAAATGCAGGCAAGAGCAGTCAACATCTTTGGTTCAGAAAAACTGACTCATCAGAGGTAACTGTGATAGGTTATTTACAAAAAGAACCGCATTCCTTCTTTGTTCCCTGTCCCTATGCCCGTTGCAATGTGACTGTACAGCCTGTCCCGTCGAGCAGTAGAGTCTGTTCCCTGTTTCTTAAATGGGAAGTGGCCTTGTCATTTGCTTTGACCAATAGGAAGAAACAGTAAACTTTAACCAGTCCCAGCCTAGCTGTCAAAGTGTCGATGTGTTTCTGTCCTAAAGCTAGGAACCATTGCCTCTACCGTGAACAATTCCAGGCTAATGTGATGAAGGATGAGAGACTATGTGGCCAGAACAGAGTCAGTGCGGTTGTCCTAGTCAAGACTGCACCAGTGTTATGAGTAAACTCAGCCAAGATTGACAAATCTGCCTTTTCAGGCTTGCATTTGACTGCACAGGCCTGAAACCCTGAAACCCTGCTGAAAGCAAAAGAATCATGCAGCTGGTTTAAAGACTCATGAGTAATTGTAAATATTATTGCTTTAAGCCACTGAACTTGGAGGGTAGTTTGTTACATAACAATAACTAACTGATACAGTAACCCCCTTAGAAAAGCAGGTAAAACTGAAAACTAAGCCCACAAGCAGGGAAGCCGGTTAAAAGCAATTGGATTCTTCCTGCCAAATTCCCTGTAGAATCAGAGCTATCATGTTCCATTGAAGGTAGAGGTGCATGGTTCAAGGTCTTTAAGAATATATAGAACCCTAGATCCTCTCTCCCCATGCATCCCAACTATTTCTCTCCCATCTTTGCATAAGGTGGGAAATTTACTTTCTGGAGAGGTCTCTGGACTCAGGCACACAAGGAACCTCACCAGGGGGTGGTGAGGAATCATACTAAAAGTAGGGAACAATGAGGTGGCGCCTGGGTGGATCAGTTGGTTAAGCGACTGCCTTCGGCTCAGGTCATGATCCCGGAGACCTGGGATCGAGCCCCACATCAGGCTCCCTGCTTGTTGGGAAGCCTGCTTCTCCCTCTCTCACTCCCCCTGCTTGTGTTCCCTCTCTGGCTGTGTTTCTCTCTGTCAAATAAATATATAAAATTTTTTAAAAAAAAAAGTAGGGAACAATGAAAAGTCATCAAGGTTAATGGCAAAATTCTGAGCCCCCAACTAGGTTCTGAGGATGATAGCAGCCAGGCTTAAAATTCTAAACAGGGGGGGCGCCTGGGTGGCTCAGTTGGTTAAGCAACTGCCTTCGGCTCAGGTCATGATCCCGGAGATCCGGGATCGAGCCCCACATCGGGCTGCCTGCTCGGTGGGAAGCCTGCTTCTCCTTCTTTCACTCCCCCTGCTTGTGTTCCCTCTCTAGCTGTGTTTCTCTCTGTCAAATAAATAAAATCTTTTAAAAAAAATTCTAAACAGGATATTGGAGGGAGATCTGACCTGTCCATGGAAAAAAATTTACACATATGACCAGGTGCTACCCAATAACCCTTCCACAAAATCTTCAAGTGGACAAGCTCTATCTCCACACAGAAAGGGCTTCCTCCTCCTCTTTTTTTTTTTTTTCTTAAAGATTTATTTATTTATTTTGGAGAGAGAGAGCACGTACTTGTGCATGGAGGGAAGGGGGTGGAGCAGCGGGAGAGGGTCTCAAGCAGACTCCCTGCTGAGTGGGGAGTGGACATAGAGCTTGATCCCATGATCCATGTGATCATGACCTGGGTCAAAGTCACAAGTCAGATGCTTAACTGACTGAGCTACTCAGGTGCCCCCATACAGAGGGCTTCCAATCGGCATTTAAATACAAATTTTCAGTTGAGGGTCATTAATTGTGTGAGGGAAGTCTTTTATGTGGAACCAGAGACCAAAACAAAGAAACAGAAAGAAGGAACACAGACAAAAGAGAGACAATGAAGGAAACAGAGGAAACCTTAAAAACAAAAACAAAATTAATATCTCACAGAGACGAGAAGATATTGAACCCCTGATACAAGACAAGGATACTATTTAGAAAGGAATAAGCAGAGAGTAAAAATATACTTATGGAAATAAAATATTTGATAGGAGAAATAAAAAATTTAACAGGAGAGTTACAAGATGAAATTGAGGAAATCTTCCTAAAAGCAGAAAAAAAGACAAAGAGATGAGGTAATGAGGAGGGGGGAGTATTTAGAAGAGAAATCCAAGGGCTTAAAATAGCATTCCATAGCATCAAAACTTACTTAATCAGCAAATTCATGACTTACTATTAAAACTGTTTCTGATTTTTGCAATTATTAATAGTTCTTGCAGTGAACATCTTTGAAGCTAAATTTTGGTTGCTGCCATGATTATTTCCTTGGGATAAAATTACAGAATGGAATTACTTGATTAAAATACATAAACATATTAAAGCCTTTTGATATGTATTGCTAACCAGGAAGATTGTTTCAATTTATAATGCCAGAATATGAGAACAATTGTTTGAGAGTTTTTCTTAAAATCAATCATCCTTATCTCAGTCTATCTGGTAATGGGTTCCCACTCTATAAACAATAGGTATGGGAATTGGCAATTGTGTTTACTCTCATTTCCCAACAGGATTAAGGGAATTATCATCATGTAAAATCCTGAATTGTCTTGGTACATTCTGCTTTGTTCTATAGATCAAAAACTCTGAATGAGAGTTCAGAGAAACCCAGTATTGCTTAGAAAAAAGGTCTGTGATATCCATCTTGTTTAATTTCATCATGGTTGGTGGTTATTTTTGGATTTCTCTAGAAGGGACATATTTTGGACTTCTCTTCTTGGTACATTCATGCCAGATGTACCAGTTCACATGGAAGTGATTGAGCTCTGACTAGCCTTAATTAGGCAAACGTAAAAGGTAAAGTAGTGAAGAAAAAGAGCCTCTCTGCATTTCCAGGTATTTAGTTTCATTTGGGGAAAAAAATCAAACAAAATCCAGAAAAACTAGAGAGCAAATCTGCAGCCTCTGTGATACCAACCAACCAGAAACTTCCAGCCAAGTAAATTTAGTAAGAGGTAGTATTGATGGCCAATATTGATGGCCTTGTCCAGATGACAACATTGAAGGCACTTCACCAATCACAGCTAAGGTGACTTTATTATTAGTGCTTCATAGATACAGAGAATAGTTGCTATGCAAATTCCATACTGGTTCCCATTTTTGAGCCCTAAAACAAATTTCCATGATGTTAGATTTCTCTAGAAAATTTTCCAGGGAAGATGGACAGGACAGATTGCATAAGGTGCTATACTGAGTTGTTCAGTGGACAAACTTGAACATAACTTCCTGTCACTGTTAGACTAGATGGTGGCTTTAAGACAGACAGACAGACAGACAGACAGACACACACACACACACACACACACACAGAGAAAAAAATCTACGTACACATACAACGCAAAGCAACTAAAGATCTCACCAATGCAATATCGCCAACATCATCAAACTATTCTTGCTCCTGAACACACGATGCATTGGAGAATTTGTACTTTTAGGCAACTGTTCCTTCTGAACATTCTTTCAGATTACTTCAGTCTGGCTTCCTTTTCCACCATTCTGCCAAAGACACTCTTATCAAGATTATTGTTGATTTCTGTGTTGCCAAGTACTACATACATATTCCTTTCTCAATGTTGAATGAATGAGCTACATTTTCTTTCATCTTACAGCTCTTTTAAAACAGTAAAGGTTATGGGGCCCCTGGGTAGCAGAGTTCATTAAGCAGCTGTCTCTGGGTTTCAGCTCCGGTCCTGATCTCAGGGTTGTGAGATGGAGCACATCAAGCTCCTGCTCAGCGGGGAGACTGCTTCAGTTTCTCTCTGCCTCTGCCCCTCCCCTGACTCTCTCTAAAATAAATAAATAAATCTTTAAAAACAAGGTAGTACTGGTTAATTGCTGTACTTATGATTTTCTTAATTCATGTGGTTTTCATTGTTTATAAGTGATGATAATTTGTCCTCTAACTTAGTTGCAATGACTTAGATAAAAACTCTCCTTCCCTCTCTATCTCCTCCCTCCTTCCTCTCTCCCTCTATTTTTCATTTCCTTCTTTTCTTCTTCAAACATTTATAGCAAAGAACACTTTATTAAGTAAACTTCTACTATCACTCCTATTGTCCTTAGCACTGCTAAGATGTAGTCATAGATGAGTTAGACCAAAAGTAGGGCCTAAAATTAGAACAACTTCACCCTCATTTCATATTATCTCTTTAGATCAAGACTGAAGCGCATGTGTGAAGCCATGATAAAAAAAGAACATTTTTAATCTACTATTGTCAATTGGCACCTGTTTTCATACCTGGTACACTTCAGGCTAAGGCAAAATTGTTAAATTATTTTATTTTATTATTTTTTTTAAAGATTTTATTTTTATTTATTTGACAGAGAGATAAAGAGAGAGCATGAGTAGAGGGAACAGCAGGCAGAGGGAGAGGGACAAGCAGGCTCCCTGCTAAGCAGGGAGTGCCATGTGGGGCGCCATCCCAGGACCCTGGGATCATGACCTGGGCAGAAGGCGGCTGCTCAATCCACTGAGCCACCCAGGCATCCCTGTTAAATTGTTTTAAATACTCAAATTTGTGATTTAGGTAATAAGACAAATAGTTGAATTTTTTTCACCATAAATTATAGAAAACACCTTGCTTTTGAACCATTTGCTTGAGAAATAACTCTGACATGTGACTGTGGGCAAATCACTTAAACTTTTGAAATTTAGATTCCTGTTCTTTAAGTTCGGGCTGCGACTTTCCTGGCTTAGTGAAATATGAATAAAATGGAAGCCGTTAGGAGGTGGTGCATTATTCTCCAATCTCCTGCTTGAGAGACTGTTGATGCTCCTGATGACAGAGACTCCATCCATCTGTGACCCCCCCAGTGAGGATGGATGGCTGCAAAAGAAGCCTGTGTGCCATTAGTAAGAAGTTAGCTTTTTGTATTTTTATATTAGGTCACTGAATGTGGGGAGCTATTTGTTATTGCAAAAAAACCTATCCTATGGTAACTAATATGAATGGAAGAAAAAATAAGTTAAAAGATAGAAATGTATGATTTATGTGGGTAATTTTAGGATGGAAAAAACTTGAAGCTACTTATGGCTAGAGAGAAGGAGATAATGGAGAAAGGCCAATTGAATATGGAGGAGAGAGGGTGGCAGGTCACTGAAAGATCAAGAGCCAGAACCCAACTGGCTGTAAACACAGGGAGAGATTTCATCTCTGAGAATGGATGAAAAGAAATAAAGATAAGTAAGGGAGGGGATGCTTATAGATGGTGGGGTGAGATGAGGGAATTATATCTCTGATCACTCCTTTTCTTTGGTTAAGTATGAAGTACGGCTATTTGCAGAGCGGGAGGAAGGTAGGTGTTGGAGAAAAAGAATTGAGAAGGTTGGGTTGGTGGTAATTTGGAATGGTTGCTAATAAGAAGAGAAAGGTAGCTGAGCAAGGACAAATAAAGGACTTATTTATTTCTTCCACTAAGTTATGAGCTTCTTGAAGGCAAAGGCTGTAAGTTTATTCCTTTATATTATCAGTATCAAGCCCAGTGCCCCACATTCTGGGAGTGCTCAAGAAATTTTTGCCAAAAACATGACTGCCAGTCATTGTTATTTTACCCATAGCTTTGACTTTGATTTTTCCCTTTCCCTTCAAATACCAGCTTGCCCTAGACCTACACTTACTTGTTCCCTATAAAAATTATTAGAGGAGACAAAAACAAAACCTAATTCTCAATTGAAACCCTAAATCCCAACACACCCAGGAAGCGAAGGCACAGACACAGTAAGACTCTGATTAATCATATTTCTCCTGCTGTATTTCAAGCTCTTTCATTGGTAGTGGCAACTTTCCAAAAGGACATTTTTTAACAGAAAGCTTTCATCATGTTCAGTTCTCATCCCAAGCAAGGAGCATTACAATGCATTTGCAGTGTGAATTACAGTTAACATTCGAAAGTGCTATGTGAATTTCTGGGATGCCTCCTGTGGCAATTAAGCTCTGGAGGAATTAACAACATGGCTGAAAATTTTTAAAGGATTTAATCTTTCTTTCTTTCTTTCTTTCTTTCTTTCCTTCTTTCTAGTGAGTGGGGGTAAGGGCAAAAGGAGAAAGAGAAAGAATTTCAAGCAGACTGCACTGAGCATGGAACCCAACACAGGACTCAATCCCATGATCCTGAGTACTTTTTGTTGTTATTTTATGTTTTATTAAAACTACATACGGGGCGCCTGGGTGGCTCAGTTGGTTGAGCAATTGCTTTCAGCTCAGGTCATGATCCTGGAGACCCGGGATCAAGCCCCACATCAGGCTCCTTGCTCGGTGGGAATCCTGCTTCTCCCTCTCTCACTCCCCCTGCTTGTGTTCCCTCTCTCGCTGTGTTTCTCTCTGTCAAATAAATAAATAAAATCTTAAAAAAAAAAAACCTACATACATTACTCTGAAATTGGCTATATGTAATTGTATAATGTCCCATATATTTTCCGCAGACTAAGGACTACAGATTGAATTGCATAACCCACTGTAT
>PITA01001008.1:23924-96617 GCA_004023965.1 Spilogale gracilis
TGGGACCAGGGAGGGAGAGAAACCATGAGAGACTCTTAATCTCAAGAAACAAACTGAGGTTTGCTGGGTGGTGGGGGGAGGAGGGATGGGGGGCTGAGTTGTGGACCCTAAGGTGGGTATGTGTTATGGTGAGTGCTGTGAATTGTGTAAGACTGATGATTCACAGACCTGTACCCCTGAAACAAATAATACATTATATGTTAATTTAAAAAGTCCTTGGATGTATTGGCATGTTTTGAGTTTATTTATTTTTCATAGCATTCCCATTGGGGTTTGTAATGGGAAAGCCCCTTCTAGATATTGGGTGAAATGTGTCCAACAAAATGTGTCCAAAAGTGGAGAATAATGCACCAGATGGGAAACAGAGGGGTGGAACATCTCAGGTAGATTTAAGTTTCTTCTGGATTTGCTGTGTGTTGGGAAAACCTCTATGATTTCATCCCTTTCCTTGAAATAGAATTATGAATGCTTTCTTTGTCATTAAAATAACTCCTCATTATTTCTACAATACATCCTTTAAAGTTCACTGGATTAAATGCTGCTTATGTATTATACATCCACATATGAGTATTATATGTATAATGTACATGCTTCTGGCTCCATAGCTCCCCCTCACATTTTCCCCCAAACATTTACTTTTTGGGATGTCTGAAGGGATGATTATCTGCTGCTCAAAAAGTCATTTGGAGAAGCCTTATGCTCACTTGCCCCTTCATGAGGTGACAATGTTTTTGCCAAGGGGCTGACTCCAAATACTCCATGCTTCCAATTCTCTCAGTCCTTAAGGGGTCCCAGTTTCGGCCACCTTCCAGTTGCTGAAATCCCCAAACAAATCTGCTATGGACCGTCATACAAGGTTTTTTTTGAATTGCCTCATCGCTTCCTGGCCCTTCTTTCTCCCTAACCACTGGGCCTCAAACTCCATCCATGAGGCTGGATGGGAAGCAGATGCCACACCACCCTTTCCATTGCCCACTCTTTCTTTTTGAGAGGCCTAATCTTTTGGATGGTCTTCTGATGACTCTCTCCCAAAGTCCTGTTCCCACACAAGTTTTAAAACAAAAGTTCATATGCATTGGAAAGGAAATCAATACTTTCACTACACTCATATAGGTGAAAGAGTTGTTCCCATGTTTAGTGGCATTTCATATGCAAATGCACATACAGTGAGTAAAAGTAAAGAAAAAGTATCTGTAAAGAGAGATTACAAAAAGTACTTTATTTATTTATTTATTTGACAGAGTGAAGCACAGCCAGAGAGGGAACACAAGCAGGAGAAGTGAGAGAAGGAGAAGCAGGCTTCCCACAGAGCAGGAAGCCCAATGTGGGGCTTGAATCCGGGGCTCTGGGATCATGACCCGAGCCGAAGGCAGATGCTTAACAAACTGAGCCACCCAGATGCCCCGGGATTTTTTTTTTTAAAGATTTTATTTATTTATTTGACAGAAACACAGCTAGAGAGGAAATACAAGCAGGGGGAGTGAGAAAGGAAGAAGCAGGCTTCCTACTCAGCAGGAACCCTGATGTGGGACTTAAGAATCATGACCTGAGCCAAAGGCAGATGCTTAATGACTGAGCCACCCAGGCGCCCCAAGGAGGGATTTTAAAAAAGGAAATATTTTCTGATGGTCACATTCAATTTTTAAATTAAAACTTTATTTTTCTAGAGCAGTTTTAGGTTCAGAGCAAAATTGAGGAAAAGGTAGACATTTTGTATATATTTCTGCCTGTACACATATATAACCTCCCCCATTAGCAACGTCCCCCATTTGAATGGTACATTTGTTACAATCAGTGAACCTATCTCAACCCATCGTCATCACCCAAAGTCCAGAGTTTACGTGAAAGTTCATTGTTGGTGTTGTACGTTCTATAGATTTGGCCAAATGTATAATGACGTGTATCTATGATTTTAGTATCATAGAAAGTATTTTCATTGCCTAGAAATCCTCTGTGCTCTGTCTGTACATTCCTACCCTCTAATCTCACCCTGCCAATCCCTAGCAACCATTGATCTTTTTATTGTCTCTATAGTTTTGCCTTTTCCTGAGTGACATGTAGTTGGAATCATATAGTATGTAACCTTTTCAGTTTGGCTTCTTTCACTTATTAATACGCATTTTAAGTTTTTTTCCATATCTTGTCATGGCTTGATAGTTTATTTCTGTTTAGTGCTGAATAATATTACCTTGTCTGATGTACCATTCATTTACTAAAGGATGTCTTCATTGCTTTTAAGTTTTGGCAATTATGAATAAGGCTACTATAAACATCTGTGTGTAGGTTTTGTGGGACTTAAACTTTGGACTCCTTTGGTTGAATACCAAGGAGTGCAATTACTGGCTTATGTAGTAAGATTATATTCAGTTTTGTAAGAAACCAACAAACTGTCTTTCAAAGTGGCTGTACCCCCTTTTGCATTCCTACTTGCAATAAATGAGATTTTCTGTTTCTCCACTTCCTTGCCAGTATTTAGTATTGTCAGTGTTTCAGATTCTGTCCTTTCTAACAGATATGCTAGTGGTATCTCATTGTGGTTTTAATTTGCTTTTTCTTGATGGTATGTGATGTGGTGCATGCTTATTTGCATCTGTTTTTCTTCTTTAGTGAAGTGTCTGTACTGTCCCATTTTTAAACAGGGTTGTTTGTTTTCTTATTGTTCAGTTTTTAAGAGTTCTTTGTGTATTTTGGATAATAGTCCTTTATCAGATGCATCTTTTGCAAATATTTTCTCCTGTTCTGTGGTTCTTTTTCTCATCTTAATGTTATGTTTCACAGAGCACAAGTTTTTAATTTTATCCAGCTTATCAGTTATTTTTTTCATGGATTATGTTTTGAGTGTGGATCTAAAAAGTCAACATACCCAAGATCATCTAGGTTTTCTCCGATGTTATCTTCTAGGAGTTTTATGGCTTACATTTAGGTCTATGATCCATTTTGAGATCATTCTTTGCGAAGGGTATAGGACCTGTATCTAGATTCTTTGTTTTGTTTTTGAATGTAGATACCCAGTTGTTCCAATGCCATTTGTGAAAATACTATCTGTTTTTAAAAAGATTGCTCCATTGTATTGCCTTTGCTCATTTGTCCAAGAGCAGTTGTCTATATTTATATAGATCTAGTTCTGGGCTTTCTGTTGTGTTCCATTGATCTATTTATTTATTCTCCCACCAATACTACACTGTCGTGAGTACTGTAGCTTTACAGTAAGCCTTGAAGTCAAATAGTGTCAGTCCTTCAACTTCATTCTTTTACTTCAATATTATATTGGCTATTCTGGATCTTTTGTTTCTCCACATAAACTTTAGAATCAGTTTGTCAGTATCCACAAAGTAACTTGCTGAGATTTTTATTGGGGCTGCATTGAATCTATAGCTCAAGTTAGGAAGAATTGATGTATATTGCATCTTTCTATCTATGACCATGGACTACCTCTCCCTTTGTTTAGATCTTTGACTTTGTTCATCAGGGTTTTGTAGTTTTCCTCATATAGATCTGTGCATGTTTTATGAGATTTATACTTAGATATTTCATTTTGGGAGGGTGCTAATGTAAGTGGCCTTGTGTTTTTAATTTCAGTTGCACTTGTTCATTGCTGGTATATAGAAAAACAATTTTGTATTTACCTTTTGTATGTTAACCTTTGTCCTTCAAACTTGTTATAATGCTTATTAGTTCCAGTAGGTTTTTTGTTGATTCTTTTGGAATTTCTACATAGATGATTGTATCATCTGTGAACAAAGGCAATTTTATTTCTTCCTTCTCAACCAGAATTTTTTTTATATCTTTTTCTGATCTTATTGCAGTAGCTAGAACTCCCAGTACAATGCCGAGAAAGATTGGTGGGAGGAGATAGGAGGTATCTTTTCAAAGACTGATCAGACTCTAGTAATTATCAATTGAAGGGAGAAGAAACATATTATTATAGTTTTGTCTTAAGCTAAGTGTAAAGCACTTAGAAAATTAAATAAATTCTTCATGCCCAATTAATCCCTGGGAAGAGGGAAAATTCTTACTATGTAGAGAATGACTTTAAAAAACTTAATGCAATTTTCAGTTAATTTCTAAAACTTAAGTTTTGGGGGGTATAATTATAGGATTTAGGTTTAAAGTCTGATAAACAAATAAATATGAAAGAAATTTTAAAGATTGGAAAATGTCTTTCCAAGCTCTTTGGAGAACAGAAATATTTGAGAAGACTTCATGTTATCAACTAGAGTCTCCACCCCAAGAACCCAAATCACAGCCCATCAAACTCCTAGACAATGACCGGGGTGCCTGGAGGAGCACTCCCAACACTGAGCTCTGGTCACATTTCTCCCAGGAGTATGTTGTGATGGCTTTAGAAAGAGGTTAAGTTGAATTCAGTGCCCCTTTTGTCCAACTTCCAACAGACATTTAGAATTTTTCATGAAGTTTCTGGCAGGAACTTTGGAGTCACTATATTTCTAGAATTGTAAGTTTTAAAAGTAATCGTGTAATGATGTGAATCCTTCTCCATTAATGTGGGTATGAAAAGAGGTCACTTGTCTTTGTTTCCTTTGTGTCAAATCAAATCTAACTCAGAAGCAATCCCCACACTCATGCTGTGAGAGCAAGACATTTATGCTCAATGAAGAGGGCCCACATGTCTTACTCAGAGTTGTGAAAAAAATCTTATGTGGTTCTCAGAAAATAGAAAATGTGCCCCTAATCTTCAGCCTGTCACTGCTACTGAGATCTTCACCATCCACATACTCATGGTTCCTTGAAAAGTGGGTGGTTACTGGGCCATGTAGTCCATTATTTCTCTGAGAACTTGCCATTTCCTTGAACTCACCAAGATGGAGGATGCATCCTCGTCACTAGTCAGCCTGGCTGGCTTACCTTTTAACCTTTCTGTCTTTCAACATAAACCTCCATTGAGGCTCAGAGTCATGAAGCTCTGTCCATGTGCTTCAAATGGGATAGAAAAAATACGATGACAATAAAATATAAATTAGAATCTCAATAAGTGATTCTGCCACAACAGGATGAAGATATGATCATTTCACTTTCTACACTGTTCCTGGCAAAGCAAGGGCTTTGAACTCAGGCAGTTTGATCCCAGACCACATACCGAATGAATTTATTGCTTCATTCTTAAGAAAACCACTGGATCCAATCAATCAAAGGTATTTGCCATCTACCACATCTAGATGCTAAGAATACAGCCTTGAACAAAATAGATATGGGCCTTTCTTCATGATGCTTAAGGAGAGACATAAACAAATGCAGCAGGGTTGAGTTTATGCCTTACAACTCAGATGTACCAAAAAGTAAAGTAGTTTTCTTTATTCTTTTATGATGGACCTCATTCCTATTGGTGGTGAGAAAAACATCTAAAATTATCAACCTATAAAAGGAATTACTTTTTTTTTTTTTTTTTTTAAAGATTTTATTTATTTGACAGAGAGAAACACAGCCAGAGAGGGAACACAAGCAGGGGGAGTGAGAGAGGGAGAAGCAGGCTTCCCGCCGAGCAGGCAGCCCGATGTGGGACTCGATCCCGGGTCTCCAGGATCATGACCTGAGCCGAAGACAGTGGCTTAACCAACCGAGCCACCCAGGCGTCCCTAAAAGGAATTACTTTAAAAAATAGTTTAAAATAGCCAATTTTGGTCTAATCCAGTGTCTTTTGTTGATTCTTTTGGAATTTCTACATAGATGATCATATCACCTGTGAACAAAGGCAGTTTTATTTCTTTCATCTCAATCAGTATTTCTTTTATATCCTTTTCCGATCTTATTGCAGTAGCTAGAACTCCCAGTTCAATGTTCAAAAAGATTGCTAGGAGGAGACAGGAAGTATCTTTTCAAAGACTCACCAGACTCTAGTACTTTTGGGTACTTGTATTTTTTTTTTCCCCAAAGGTTTTCACTCTTTCTTTTTCTCCTTCCTTGGGCACAGGGGGACCCTCAGAAGAGGGTACCCTCCGGAGCTATCCCCAGAGAGCTGTACTAGAATCTGTTTGCCGGTGCCTCATGGGAGTTACTACAGCCACACAGTTCTTCTCTCCCACAAGGTTTCAGCCCCAAGGAAAAGTCTGACCATTTTGTTATTCCCTTTCTTTCTCTCAAAATGTCCCCAGCAAAGGAGGAGTCTCTACTTCTTGTTGGATGCCTCTATGATAGTTTTTGATATGGTCTTCTGCTTCTTTGAGCCATTTACTTATACATTCATGACATTTATAGGATACCTCTAATACACCAGGTACTAGTCTATATATTCAAGATGCATCAGTGATCAAAACAAAGATTCCTGTCTTTATGATGTTTACATTCTACCATAATGTGAGGAAGGGGGAGAGAACTAATAGACATAGAAAATAAGTCAACTATCTAGTATATTAAAAGATCATTAATTATCTAGTATATTAAAAGAGAAAGAAGGGCAAGTAGGATAGAGAGTGTGGGGCTGGAGGACAGGATGCAATTTTAAATAGAATGGTCAGGGGTGGCCCCAGTCAGAAAGAAGTATTGAGCAAAGGTTTGAAGGAGATGTCTGAGTTGGCCATTTAAACATCTGGGGAATGAGCGCTTCAGGGAGAGGGAATAACAGCTGCCCTAAGGTGGGGGTTTCACTTGCACACAGCACAAAGATAAGCACACCTGAAGCCAATGGAGACGGGGAAGGAACAGTAGTGACTACAGGAGGGGAGCTTATGAAAGTGGGGCAAGATCATGCAATTGTCTATAATTGTTTATAGAGCTCATTTTACCATCACATTCTTAACTTCTTTTGCAAAGAGGTGTTTAATACTTCTTTTTTTGGTAGCACTGGAGGCACTCAATAACTACTGATTCATTTTTTAAAAATGTAGCAACCTTTTGAGGATTATTTGAGCATGGGTCGATAGTGATAAAGGTGATGAGCTAAATTCCCTTCTGTAGTTCTACACAGCTCTAAATTCTGGACAAGGGCTGCACTTCATCCTGAATTGCGAAATATTTCTAGTTTACATTCAGATCTATGCTTGTTCTGTTGGCAGAGCCTCAGTGAGTCAGACTGGAGTGAGAAGTTACTCATTTAACATTGGGCCTTGATTCAACAAGGCACTCAGAAATCGTATTCCAGGAAAGAAGAAGGTTAAAGGTGACAGCAGGTTAACAATGGCACTTAGCTCAAAATCACAAGGACTTATGGGTAACAGATGCTTTTTTCCTAAAAAAGAGCGGCAATCTTACTTAATTTTTATGAAAAGGAGACAGCTGTACATGGTCACCCCAGGAAATTTATTGCAATGATATTGCCTGGCCTCACCTGTGAAGATGGTTCAACTCAGTGACACACACACACACACACACACACACACACACACAATGTTTCACATCTTTGAAACTGAAGTTTGTAAATCTAACAAAGGGAAATTAACAAGTACCATTTCTGCCCAGTCAGTTAATTTAATATAATGTCTGGCTCCTAAGGCTATTTTTCGTAAACTTCATGTAAACAAAATTTACTTGTTTTCTGAAGTGGTTCTGGATAAGAAGCTGGTAACTGAGCACCCAACAAGTTACTTTTCTGCATTTGAACAACTCAACTGAAGAAATGTGAGGAGCATGTGGGAAAAGAGGGACTGTCCTGTACACAGTACAGTTGGTAAGATAACACATTCCTAGATTGTGGATTAATGAAATTCTGAAACCACCTACATATGATACACCTCTTGGGTAATCTCAACGTATGTTAAAATTATTACAGACATTTTCTTATCACCTCTATTACAATGTTTTTCTCTTGGGGTAGGGGTGAAGAAAGGGAAAGAATTCATAAAATAAAAGCTAGTCTTCAACATGTGGCAAGTCCATCGGGTACGTGATAAATCTTTTTCAGAGCTGCATTCCGTAAGGTGACAGAGCCTGCTCTCCTTCACCATGGTGTGGCCTTCAGTAAGTCAGTACTTCAGTGTATGACTGAACTTCACATCAGAAGGAAGTTCCAGAGGCCCCCAGTGGGCAGTTTGTTTCTTGCGGAGCACATTTTAAGGTTGTGTTTTGAGTTGTTTGTCTTTCCCCCCCTCGAATGCCATGCCGTTTACTAGAGTCGAGTCGCTTTTATGTTTCCTTTCTCTTTCATGTCCATTTCTGGCCGACTCTTCAATATCGTGGCCATTGGCATGAGTCGTAATGCTTGGGCAACTGGGCAAGCAATTAGTCGAACCAGACAGATCTTCCTTCTTCAGCAAGTCTTTCCTGGCTTCTTCCAACACAGCTGGCCAGACAAAGACCATAAGAAGAAACCAGACAGTAAGTCACTTCACTTATTTCTTTAAAAGAAATAAACTCAGAACCTTATTTTTTTGTAGTTGAAGACGAGAAGCTTCAGGCACCAATGCTGTAAGGATGATGTTGGCCTGGGCTTAGTCTTTTGTGGGTCCCTGTCTCTGCCGTAGCACACAACTCGGGGGAAAACATTCAGATTTCAAATGAACACATGGTTAAATGCAAGAGGCTTCTGGAAATCTCCACTGACATTCTGAGAAGCCAGCTTGAAGGGGAAGAACTCAGTGAAACACCTCTTCAAAAATCTTGGAAACAAATGATAGATTAGTGCTGGGGCTGTAATTAGAGCCCGAGATGAGAATTCTTCTATCCTGGAAACTTAAACAAACTGGAGGAAAAGAAAAAAAAAATCCAAATATAATTTATAGACACAAAAGGAACAATTGAATTAGTAAGAATAGGCAAGAGCTCAAAGGTAAATTGGAACATGAATTCTGTAGGCACGAGATCACATGAAATATATTTTTTAAATCTTTTCAAACCTCTGAATCCCATTGCTCTTGAAACGCAGTTGAAGAAATGGAAAAAGCATGGCTGGAAGCTCTAGGGAAGCCAGGGGAGTAGAAATTCTTGGTTCTAGCTGGCTGAGCTCATCTCAGGGATTGGGAATGAAGACAAAAGGGGCTGTGTTCCCACATCGTCCCTGCGGAGTTTTCAAGCACCATGGCCTCGCCCCTCCACTTTGTAGACACCATATGGGATCAATCTTGATGATGATGATAAGTCCTTGGTGACTGTGATATTCCCCTCGCAGATCCTTCAGATTTGACCTGGGCTGGGGTGGGGTGAAAGAACGAAGAAAGAGGAGGGTGAGAAAGGGATCACCCGGGATGAAAGAGGGTAATGAATTTCAAACAAACCACTGGAAGACAAAAAGATAGGACTCCTCAGAAAAGTTTCAACACTTCCTAAACAAGTTAGGGAAAGATTACTAAATGTGCTGCCCACAATTTAAGGTACTAAGCGAGAGGATTCCTTTATATTGTGCTTTCTGAAGGCTGGAATAAGTTCTGCTGGATGCTTTCCCAAATGATACTGTAATTTGTAACTTTTCAATTTGGAGCTTGCCACTTAAGCAGAACTCCTAGGAGCAAGTTGGTTTGTGTGTTTTTCAGTTTATAAGAACAGTCTCAAGGGAAAGAGCACAGTACTGGGACATTTCAGGTGGGGGTTCCTGCCTCCTGCCGCTGGCCACCTGTGCAACCTTAAGCAGACAGCATCTCTGGGACTGACTTCTACTTTTTTTTTTTTTTTAATTATGTTATGTTAGTCACCATACAGTACATCAGTAGTTTTTGATGTAGTGTTCCATGATTCACTGTTTGTGTGTAACACCCAGTGCTCCATGCAATCCGAGCCCTCCTTAATACCCATCACAAGACTCACCCAGCCCCCCACCCCCTGGGGGAATGCCTTCTCATCTGTAAAATGAAGGCTTTGGGTTGGATGTCTTTTCAGGGCTCTCTAAATTCTGGAAATGCCCTCAAATTGAATATTCTTTAGATTTATTTTATTCCTCCTCGTGGACAGGTCTCTTACACATCCCTCTGGCAACTTCCTCAGAATTCTCTTTAGAAGGAAAACTTCATGTAAAACATTTCCTTTATAGTGAGGGAGTGTAGAAGACACCACCCCAAAATATGCTGCTCCTGCATATTGATTATTTTGAGTTAAGGACACGTGAGAAACCAAGCAGGTGCATGGAGGGCACACTTCCTTTTTTCTCCTGAAAGCAGGAGATGAGGTGCCCATTTGGAAGACGTCCCACCTACACAACAAGAAAAGAAACATTCTTTTCATCAAGGCTGAGGAGCCGAGGCCAGGAGAAATTTGTGGCAAACAAACCCATTAAACTAAACCTTTCTTTCTAGTCACCTCTCCATAATTAACTACCCGAGCTAAACCCCTTTGCCTAGTCACATGCTCACAATTCAGTACTCATTGTCCAACTTCATGTGGAAATGTTTGACTCTAGCTGCTTCATTTTTCTTTGTGAGGGCTCCAATATACAAGTATATATATTTATTTATATATATATAAAACTAGAACTTGTATGCGTTTCCTCCTGTTAATCTGTCTTGTGTCAGTTTAATTCTTAGGGCCAGCTGGAGACCCAAATGCAGAGGAGAAATTTTTCTTCCCTACAATGGCAATATGTGTCTTTAGCTTTTATTTGCTAAATGCATGTGATGAACATTGCCATCCATAGAAGCGTTCTCCTCCTTCCAGGGGAAGAGTTGTCTTCCTTTCTTTCTGTTCTTCATATGATTGCAAATCATGAGACCAGGTAGAAGCCTTAGAAACAGTAATGGAGCGAGAGGAAAAAGGAAGGAAAGGAAGAGAAAAGTGAAAAGAAAGAGCAAGTCAGAGAGGAAAAAGAAAAGGATGTGAGGAAGGGATTGGCGAGAAAGGAAACTCTGACCTCCATGAGGAATGGACTGTCGCTGGGCGACCCTCAGGATGAGAGGGGTTCAACAGCCCTGCAGTGCTCAAAATTTCATTAAAAACTAGAGATTCTGTAACTAGCCTAGCTGAGAATATACACCTCTTTCCTCTTTAGCTCTATGGGGTTTTCTGTTACACAAATAAAAGAGCACTTGAATTTAACAAGTCCCTGAGAAGGGGTAGGATCTTCTGACAAAGCAGTGAGCAGCCCCAAGGGGGCAGCATCACCATGGGAAATTAGGGAGGTATTCCTTAAGGCCTCCTATTAAAGAAGCAAGGGCTGGGTTCTTTTGGGGATGCCTGAGAATCGCGCAAGCCCCTGAATTGAATTGCCGTGGATAAAGTTCACTGTGCCTCTCCACTCACTTTGCCAACCCAAACTACTCATACATTCAGGGTTGCATGATATAGGTGCTTGATATATCTTGCCGTGTTACATCTGGTCTAACAAAAGGGACCCCCCTCCCCCTGCTGGCCAGCAAATTCAGCAGTTCTGCTCAACCTCTTTCATATGGGAATTAGCATTCTGGTCCATACCAGGCAAGGCTCAAATTATGACCATTAATCAGCAACTCTCAGCACTATGGAGAAGCAGAATCAAGTCACTGTGCAAAGAGATAATGTTAGCACTGGATGGTCCTGGTCCCCAGGAGGAGAAATTCCATTCTGGAAGAACCAGGACTTGAAATCTCCTTTAAAAGTGAAGATCTGACAACAAAACTAGGCTTTGCTAAAAGTCAAAAGGTCAGGGAGGAGTAGAAGTGTTTGGAAAGAGCAACAAGGCTTCTAGGTGCTGGTAACATTCTCTTTCTTGATTTGGGTGCTCATCACGCAGGTGTGTTTGGTTCATGAAAATTCATGGAGCAGTACAATTATGATTTGCATGCTTTGTGTGTAAATGTTACTGTTCAATTTAGAAAATGTAGTCTTTAGAAAAGTACCCTAGGTTGTACTCTCTTTGAGGAGAAAGATTTTTTTAAATTTTTATTAAAAAAATTTTTTTTATTACATTATTTTTTCAGTGTTCCAAGGTTCATTGTTTATGTCCCACACCCAGTGCTCCATGCAATATGTGCCCTCAATACCCACCACCAGGCTCCCCCATCCCCCCACCCCCTCCCTTCCAAAACCCTCAGTTTGTTTCTCAGTCCAAAGTCTCTCATGTTTCATCTCCCTCCCTGATTTACCCCAATTCACATTTCCTTTCCTTCTTCTACTGTCCTCCATGGTATTCCTTATGCTCCACAAGTAAGTGAAACCATATAATATTTGACTCTCTCTGCTTGGCTTATTTCACCCAGCATAATGTCCTCCAGTCCCCTCCATGTTGCTACAAAAGTTGGGTATTCATTGTTTCTGATGGAGGCACAATATTCCATTGTATATATGGGCCTTATCTTCTTTATCCATTCATCTGTTGATGGGCACTTTGGCTCTTTCCACAGTTTGGCGATTGTGGTCATTGCTGCAATGAACATTGGAGTACATATGTCCCTTCTTTTCACTGCATCTGTATCTTTGGGTAAATACCCAGTAGTGCAATTGCACGGTCATAGGGTAGCTCTATTTTTAATTTTTTAAGGAATCTCCACACTGTTTTCCAAAGCGCTGCACCAACTTGCATTCCCACCAACAATGTAAGAGAGTTTCCCTTTCTCCGCAGCCTCTCCAACACTTGTTGTTTCCTGTCTTGTTAATTTTGGCCATTCTGACTGGTGTAAGGTGGTATCTCAATGTGGTTTTGCTTTGAATTTCCCTGATAGCTAGTGATGATGAACATTTTTTTCATGTGTCTATAAAGATTTTTTTTTAAAGATTTTATTTATTTATTTGACAGAGAGAAACACAGCCAGAGAGGGAACACAAGCAGGGGGAGTGAGAGAGGGAGAAGCAGGCCTCCTGCCGGGCAGGGAGCCTGATGTGGGACTCGATCCCAGGTCTCCAGGATCATGACCTGAGCCGAAGGCAGTTGCTTAACCAACTGAGCCACTCAGGTGCCCCAAATTTCTTTTTTTTTTTTTTAAGATTTTATTTATTTATTTCACAGAGAGAGAGAGATTACAAGTAGGCAGAGAGGCAGGCAGAGAGAGAGGAGGAAGCAGGCTCCCTGCTGAGCAGAGAGCCCGATGTGAGCCTCGATTCCAGGACCCTGAGACCACGACCTGAGCCGAAGGCAGAGGCTTTAACCCACTGAGCCACCCAGGCACCCTTAAAATTTCTTTTAAACAATCTCAAACTTACAGAAAGTTTGCAATGATGTTATAAAAACATGTCTTCTGAACTGGTGGAGAGTAAGTTGCCAGCCTGAAGCACCTCATCTCTAAATGCTTGAGCGTATATTGCATATGACCATTGAGAACTTTGCCCTTCGTGGCCACTGTACAACCGTCCTTGTCAGGAAATGAACGGACATGTGTCACTACCGTCTCCATGTTGGTCTCCACTGCAGTTTCAACAACTGCCTCAATAAACACTCTTCATGGCAAAGAGATCTTGTTCAGAAGGATGCATGTCATTTCATTGCATTGTCATGACTCTTTGGTTTCCTTATCCGGCAGCCAATTTTCAGTCTTCACCTTGATTTTCACAACTTTCACACTTTAAAAGATCATAGGCCAGTTGTTTAGAGGACAGTCCCTCAACCTGGGTTTGTCAGCTGTTTTGTTGTGATTAGATTTTGGTTATTCCTTTTGGGCAGAGAAATCACAGAAGCAAGGCTGTGTCCTCTCATGGCATCCTCTCAGATGCACGGGGTTTTAATGTGTCCGATGACTGGTAATGTTCTCTTTGATGATGTGATTGAGATAGTCTATGCTTGGCTTCCCCATGGTCTAGTTACTCATAAGTATTCTGGGGGAGGTCACCTGAAACTGTGTAAAAATTGCATTCATCAAGTTTCTTTTTTTAAAAAAAGATTTTATTTATTTATTTGACAGAAACACAGCTAGAGAAGGAACACAAACAGGGGGAGTGAGAGAGGGAGAAGCAGGTTTCCTGCTGAGCAGGGAGTCCAATGCAGGGCTTGATCCTGGGACTCCGGGATCATGACCTGAGCCAAAGGCAGACGCTTAATGACTGAGCCACCCAGGCGCCCCATCATCAAACTTTCAACTTATTTGTTTATTAAGTCTTTAAGCACTCATGGTTTCCTTCTTATGTAGTTAGTAGGCTATACTGCATTAGATGCTCCAATTCAATCATCCCTCAATTTGGTCAGTGGACCCCCTTCACTTGGATTCTGTGTCCTTTGCCATGTCCTCGTCATTCTTCCAGTGCTGTGTCTCTCGCACACGATGCACCAGGCTTGACTTGTTCTTTCCTGCTACAACTGGGGAATGAGCCATTTTTCCAGGGGTAACACACAAACGTACACACATGCCTCCCACACTCACACATGCCATCTTTATTTGTATAGTTAGCTTTTCTGTGGAAAACCATGAGTTTACCTCCACACCTTCCATTCTAATTCAACACCAACATCTCAGGGTTCGTATTTGTAGATTCCTTCTCTGACGATGAGAGACTTGGCTCCCATTATCCTTAATATATTTGCTTGTTTGTTCTAGCTCCCTGAACACAACTGGTATCTCTCCTCTGCCGCCATCTCCTCATCCATGTGGTCCTCCTGCCCACCCTCACGCTCAGCCAGGGCTCTACACCCTCTGCTGGGTCGCCCCTCCATGTGCCCTCTCCTCACCCAGCTTGGGTTCTGATACCTGCATTGAACACCTCGCATTGGGCCATTGGGCACCCTCCTCACCTGCTTTGTTTCTGGCCATCTCCGCTACCCCCCACTTCACATGGGCTCAGATGCTCGGAGCTGGACCACCCCGAAGGGGATACCCTCCTGACCCCATTTGGGCTCTGACGCCCCCATGTAGCTGCCCATGTGTGTGGCTCCCTTCTCCTCCCACCTGCACCCTGACACTCTGCTCCCGGGCCTGCAGCTTCTGACCCTTCCCCACTACCAGTGTGGAAAACCCACTGTGGTTTGCCCCACCTAATGGCGTTAAGAGTGAATTCTTCAGGAAAGGAAGGAAAAAGAAAGGAGGGGGAGAGAAGGTGGCAGGAGAGTGTTTTCCCGCCTTTTGGCACAGAAAAATGCATTCAGCATAGTTGTTTTAAAGGCTTATCGTATTCTACTATTTAGATGGTTCACCCATGTCTTTTGACTTCTAACTAAGAAAGAGGTATCTTTTCAGGCCAGTAGGGAGGAATATCTGATTCTTTTTATCATAGTTTTCAGGAAAGTATTTACCATAAGTCTTACTACTAATTCAAGTAACCCCAGCCCATCCATCTTGGTTGAGGAGGTTCGAAGATGCTGGTAATGGCTTCAGTAAGGAGATGACTCGGCCTTTAATTTGTAGTTCTCCGTTAGGAGAATCGCTGGAAAACCCAGGCTGCCACCCCCTCCTTCTTTCAGAGGGACCCCAGTCATACCAAGAACTGGGATACCCTCTTGCTGTGGAGAGGGTTGGGGTGAGGAAGAGGCGGGATTTCACTCTCGTTACCCCCTACCCCCACCCCCAGGGGCTGCCTTGGTGAGCCTTCCAGTGGCACTGCCTTCCCATCACACCCCCACAACGCCCCTGCTTTTTCTGGGGTCCTTTATGTTTTTCTACCTCAGAAAAGACCTTGCCTACCTGGAGGCAGTCCTCGGGAGTTTGGGGCCTCTTTTCTTATTTGAGATGCTTAATCAGGGGTCTAACACAAAACATCAGTTGCAATGCTCTTATCAACATTTCTTTTTTTTTTTCTAAGATTTTATCCAGGTTTATTTGACAGAGAGAAACACAGCTAGAGAGGGAACACAAGCAGGAGGGGTGAGAGAGGGAGAAGCAGGCTTCCTGCCGAGCAGGGAGCCTGATGTGGGACTCCATCCCAGGACTCCGGGATCATGACCTGAGCCGAAGACAGAATCTTAATGACTGAGTCACCCAAGTGCCCCCTTATCAACATTTCTCCCACAAGTGACCCTGCCTGAAGCAATCCATTCTTTGCTAGAACAACTTCATTGCTTTGCCTCCTTCTGCCTAGAAAAGTCTTGCATTTTGTACAGTTCTTTTCTGCTTGCTAGATGGGATGCTGCTATTCATGAATCATTGAGTAAAGCCAATTCAATCTTCAAATTTACTCAGCTGAGTTTTTTTAAAACATGACCTTGGGAGTGTAAGACTTGTTATCTCAAACCAGTGAAATACAAGAACTTCATGCCAAGCATGGGTTGTAACTAGAGGGAAAGCTGGTTTCATAAAAACAAAACAATAGCAATAACAGTAACATCCAGCAAAATTGGGCTGGTTTTCAGAGTATGTTGTGGCAGACATCATAGGAATGACCCCATTGTCTTCTTGTCTACCTAACTTGTTTGGAATTAACTTGAGGCATTTCTTGTCCAAGAAAACATAACCACCTCTCCCTTCCCTAGCTCAGATCTCTTCATTGTATTCCCACAGCACCCTCTGTCCTGTGGAAGGGTGGCAAAGGATCCATTTTTCCTCTGCAACAATTCACTTCTTTTTTAAAAAAAGATTATTTATTTATTTGAGACAGAGAGAGAGAGAGAGAGAGAGAGAGAGAGAGAGAGAGAGAGCGCAGGAGCAGGGGGAGAGGGAGAAGCCGACTCCCCATTGAGCAGGGAGCCTGATCCCAGGACTCCAGGATCATGACCTGAGCCGAAGGCAGACCCTTAACGACTAAGCCGTCCAGGTGCCGCTGATTCACTTCTTAATGCAAGGACTGACTCACCTTTGAACTTAGCACTTGATTAAATAAATGAGCAACAAGTAGCTGGGTAAAGCGCTTTGGCTTTGAAGATGCTCTTATAAAAGGGCATGCTCCAGATCTGCAGAAAAGGGCAGCCACAGACCCTTCCTTTTAGGAAGGGAAAGCACATTTCTGGGAGCATTGCAAATGTTTTGTGGAAATCTCACTATGAGTTCTGTTAAGGACTCTTTTCTTGTTCATCACTCTATACGCCTCATGGACCAAGTTACCACATTTTTCTGATGGCTCAATATGTTCTTGGCTACAGAAGGATGAAAGCTTGCTACAAATTGAGCATTATAGGAACTTAAAAAGGGATGCATCTTGGGGGAAACCTGTCCTCCAACATGCCTTAAGTGAGACACAGGCATTTGAAGACAGACCCAGACACCAAAATGAAATTAACAAGAAGGAGCTCTTGGGTTAAGGGGTGGGGGTCGGGTGCTGTCTCAGATCCAAACGAGCAGTCAATTGAGTCCAATAAGGGTGCTAATGAGCTGTTTTATGTGATTCTGGCAAACTCACCCCGCGCCCATAACTTTCTTTCAAGGTATCATTAAAATCAAATGATCCCTTATTTTGGGTATCCATTTACACTGTAATTATTTTGGTCTTTTGTAGTGACTTTCATGGTTAAATTAGGCAATTCTTTTTCTGCCTGGTAGATAATGTAATGACTTTTTAATCATGTGTTGTTGTTGTTGTTTTGTTTTTTTTTACAACCAAATTGTTTCCATGATCCCATTAGAAATTCTTCTGTAGTGATTCCAGTGGATTTATTGAACTACTGGTGACAGCCACACTGATGAACTACAGGCTGCCTGCTTCTAAATTCAGCCGATGAATATCAAACCTCTTCCATTCTCCTGTGAGCCTGCCACAAATCTAACGATTTTGATCAATGGACATATTTCCAGACATTCACCACAGAAGTCATAAGGAATACCGTGTAGTTGTGGTACATTTTTTAAAAACGGCATTTATTTTTTTGTTCTGATTATAAGAGTAATATGCTTTCATAATAGAAAATTCAGAAATACATGAAAATATAAGTGCCATAAAAACATCTATAATCTCACCAATTACTTAAAACCATTTCATATTTGATGGTTTTTCCTTATTATTTTTAATCTACTTTTGTTTCCATTAACTACCTCCAAAATTGGAGCCATACATACATGCAACTTTTTAATCAGACTTTTTTTCATTTAACATTCGTGATAAGCATTTTTCCAGGTCACTGGATATTTTTTTTAAAGATGCTATTTATTTATTTTTTTGTTTATTTATTTGAGAGAAAGAGTGAGCAAGAGAAAACATGAGCAGGGTAAGGAGCTGAGGGAGGGAATGAAGCAGACTCTTCCACTGAAAGGGAACCTGATGTGGGGCTTGATCCTGGGACCCTGGGATCATGACCTGAGCCAAAGGCAGATGCTTAATCGACTGAGCCACCCAGGCACCTCTAGGTCACTGAATATTCTTTAAAGTTATAATTTTAATGGTTGTATAATATTCCATTATATTCATTTGTCCTCTAAAAATTTTCTGAGCTCCCACTATAACCAAGCACAAAATGTACTGTAACTTATTTAGTTATTTCCTTATTGTTTGAACACTTGGATCCTTGAAAAATACGTCGCAGCATGGCTCTCTGCTCTAAGCCCAGCAAAGTTTGCTGAGCGTTAAGTCCTTTGAAGCTGTTCATAACTGCCCCACATACTTTTCTCTCCAATCTTCAGCTTCCTGTCCTACTCCTCCACCTGCTCAGGCTACCCCAGACATATTAGACTTCCTACTGTTTCTTTAATTGCCAGACAGGCTTGTGTCCCAGTACCTTTGCACCTGCTGGTCCCTCAGCGTTCAGTGCCCAAGGACCACTGTCTAGATATCTCACCTCCTTTGAAACTTGGCTCAAATGTCATCTTCCTAGTGAAGCAAGTTGTTCCTCCTCCTCTTGCTTCCAGCCCCTCCTGATTCCTCTTATTTTGCTCTGCTTTTTCTTTATCAAGCATCTATTCGCTCATGTACTATTTTACTACAGTTTACTAAGTTTACTGTTTAGTATCAGTTCTTCCCACTAGAATGTAAATTCCAGGAGGGTAAAGATTTTTATCAATTTCAGTCACTAAAGTATTGCAGATGCCCCAAACAATACTTGGCACATAGTCGGTGTTGTAGTGAATGTTTGTCAAATGAATGAATAGATGTTTTGCCTTTTTAGCCACTGTGAACGATGCTGTATTGAATTTAAATCTTTGCCTGAATCTTTTGTGATCTTCTGGTAGTGAATCAAAGAAACAAATGGCAAGCCTTCTTGATAGGTATTGCTTAGCAGCCTTTTAGAAGTTTTTTTTTTTTATTTGTTTTTTTTCATTGTTTTGTTTTGTTTTGAGAGAGAGAGAATGAGCACAGGGGAAGGGCAGATGCAGAGGAAGAGAGAGAATCTTAAGCAGGCTCCACGCCCAGTACAAGTCCCACATGTGTCCTTGAGATCATGACTTGAGCTGAGACCAAGAATTGGATGCTTAATGGACTGAGCCACCCAGGGGTCCTAAAGTTGTTCTGATTTACACTTTGAGCAGCTCAGTATAACTGTCCATCTCACTGCATTAACATATGCATTTAATATTATTTAAAAATATATTTGCCAATTGGGTTGATGAAAAATACTACTCATTTTAAGAATTTACAATAAAAAATTTACAACTGGGGCGCCTGGGTGGCTCTGTTGTTGAGCGTCTACCTTTGGCTCAGGTCATGATCCTGGAGTCCCAGGATCGAGCCCCACATCGGGCTTCCTGCTCAGTGGGAAGCCTGCTTCTCCCTCTGTCACTCCCCCTGCTTGTGTTCCCTCTCTCGCTGTGTTTCTCTGTCAAATAAATAAATAAAATCTTAAAAAAAATTTTTTTACGACTACTTGCTACTAAATTTGAAGATTTAAAAATTGGTTTACTAGTCATGGCCATCCCTTCTTTGGGGATCATCTGATCACATTTCTTATGATTTTTCTCTTGTGAGTATTAGGATTTATTTTTATTAGGAATAATCTGCACATAGCAAGATAATATACTTAGGGAAATCAAATAAACAGTCTTGAACCTACCACTCAATTTAAGAAATAGTACATCATGGATTCTTTTGAAACCTTGAATGCCTCCCTGATCCCCTTGCTCAGCACCTTCACAAAGAAACCATTGTTTTTTATGTGTCCCCAAGTGGCATATTAATCTTGTCTCTTTTGAAAATGGAGTCATACTGTATGTAGTCTTCTACACTTCAATGTTGTGTTCAAATTTTATCGGTGTTTGATTTCTGCAGCTATAGTTCATTTATTTTTACTATTGAATAGTATTCCCTTTTGCACATACCATTTATTTTTCCAGTGTTCTGTCAACGGGCAGTGGGACGGTCTCTAACTCTTTGGTATTATAGGCAACATTGCTACAAACATTCTTGCTTATGATTCCTGAGGCATTATGCAAAGTCTCTCTAGGGTATGGAATTGCTGGGTCTTAGAAGCTGTGTATGTTCAACTTTTCAAGATAATATGAAACCCCTTTCCAACCTGATTATATCAGTGTATGTTCCCACTGGCAGCAGGTGGTCATTCCTATGGCTTATGGCTTCACGTTTTTTCTAACACTTGTTTTATGTTGAAATGACTGAAAAGTGGTATCCCATTTTGGGTTAAATTTCATCTACCTTTCAAATGATTATTGGGTATTTCCTTTTCCTCTTTTTTTCCTTTTTATTTAAAGAGTGATAATGCCCATTATCATCATCATTTATTGGGTTCTACCTTGTGTACATGGGTCCCCGCATAGTGCATGCTAGCCCCTCATCAACCTGATGAAGTCGTTATTCATCATATTTGGACCCTGGAGAGATTATCACCAGAGTATATGTTACAGACTCTTATTTCCCCAAATTATAGCCATCACACATTTATAACATGGGACTTGAGACCCAAGACTAACCTGTAATCCTGTTAGTTTGCAATTTTACAGTAGATATCTAATTTCTGAAGTCTGTCCTAAGGTCTTTCAGAGATTTTTTTTTTTTAATCACTAATAGTTTTGTGAAAGAAAAATTTCATTCTTTTCTTTTCTTTCTTTTTTTTTTTAAGATTTTATTTATTTGACAGAGAGAAACACAGCCAGAGAGGAAACACAGCAGGGGGAGTGAGAGGGAGAAGCAGGCTTCCCGCCGAGCAGGGAGCCTAATGCAGGGAGCCTAATGCGGGACTCGATCCCAGGTCTCCAGGGTCATGACCTGAGCTGAAGGCAGTCGCTTAACCAACTGAGCCACCCAGGGCCCCAGAAAAATTTCTTTCTTAGTTAAGCTGAAGTTAGGTTAGAGTGCCTGGTTGATTTTCAAATATATGTAAAATCATCATTTTTAAGGGATGTTTGCAACAATGTGAATGGTTCATCAGAGGTAAACAAGAGAAGTCTGAAGCTTCCTGTCAACCTTTTTGAGAGAAAGCCCATAGGAGACATTGTGGGACAGACCCAGAGGGACATGTGTTTTGGAAGGTTCCAGCTAGATTGTCTCCCAGAACATCTTTCTTCTGAGGAAGGAGGTCCCAGCAAGCTTGGCTCAGAGCTACATGTGTGGAAGTGTGTGTGTGGGGGGTTGATATGTTTTGAAGCTACCCATCTTGGGCTAAGCTAAGGCTCAGGAAGTCCACTGGACTGCAGGACCCCTTGGCCTTTTGGCAGCAGACCAAGGGAGGGTAAGAGAGAGGTCCATGAAAGGGGTAGAGAAGAGGATGACACTGGACCTCAGAGGTTAGACACAAACCTTACCTTTCCCATGGCACCCCTGGGCGGGTCTTCTCCCTAATTTTGCTTGTCTGCGAACTCAAGATCATGCTTTGTCTGATGCTTTGCTCTGTCAGTAGAAATGCCAACCTTTCCATCATTCACTTTACCCTTAGCATATGTAGTCTTGTGCTATTATTTACTTAAAAAACAATTGTACTGAAGTATAATATGCACACCTCAAAAGTCACCCATTTTAAAGTGTACAATTCAATGATTTTTAGTGAGTTTACTGCCTTGTACAACCATCACCAAAATCTTGGTTTGAAACAGTTGCATTATCCAATGAGAGCCCTCCTGTTTATCAGCAGCCAAGTTTTGCTTACCCCCTGCAGGCTCAGACAACTACTAGTCCGCTTTCTGTCTCTATAGATTTTCCTTTCCTGGACATTTTGCATGAATGGAGTCATATAAAATGTGATCCTCTGTATCTGGCTTCTTTCACTTAGCATGAACTTCATCTGTGTTGTGGTATGTGTCAGTATTTCATTCCTTTTTGTTGCTGAATAGTGTTCCGTTGTTTGTATACGCCATATTGTATTTGTCATTCATCAGCTGGTGTACACTTAGGCTGTTTCCACCTTTTGGCTATTATGAATAGGGCTGCTCTGAACCTTCACATGTAAGTCTTTGTGTAGGCATAGGTTTTAATTTCTCTTTGGTATATAGAGAAGAATGGAATTGCTGCATCATATGGTAAGAATATCTAACTATTTAAGGAACCGCTGAAGTGTTTCCATATAAGTGCCTGATTTTATATTCCATGTGATTGACTTCTTTGTATGAGTTCTTTCTCTATAAACTGTAGACTTTTTGCAGACAGTAATCCTGCTTGTAGTCCCTTGTAACTCCAACTTCAGCAGAGAATAGGGTAGTGGTCATTAATGATGATGGCAGTAGTGGCCTGAATGGTGACTCAGAAGTACTATCCGTATCATAATCTCTGGAACCTGTGAATATGGTGAAAGATGTTAGGAGGAGCTCTTCTTGAGATGAGAAGCTTATCCTGGAATAGACAAGTGTGTCCTAAATGCTGTCACAAGTACCATTATAAGTGGAGAGGGGGAGAGGGAGATTGCATACAGATCCCCAGGAGAAGACTATGTGAACACAGAGCAGAGAGAGAAGTGGCCACAAGCCAAGGAATGCTGAAAGAGGCCAAAAACAAACTCTTCCTTCCATCTTCCAGAAGGAGTCTGGCCCTGACAATACCTCATTTCAGCTCGGTGAAACTGACTTTGGACTTCTCACCTCCCTGAGGAGAAATTTCTTTTAAGCCACAAAATTTACAATTATTCGTTACAGTAGCCACAGAAAACTAATACAATTGCTAAAAATGGTGGCTGAATGGAGCAAGAACAGAAGCCGAAACACAGCCTATCGGGAGATCATAAATATAGGCCCGGATCCAGAAGACAAAGAGGTTTTCAATTCCTTTGGAGTAAACATTTTTATGAATGAAGTGCATTCACGGACTCATTCAGTTGTTCACTTTCAACCACTGACGTTCTAGGAACTCTGTTTGACCACCCATACTATATCATGGACATGCTTTTCTTTCCCTCTGGGAAGGAATTACATATCAGCCATTTTTAGATGCACTTTATTTTCTGTTGTACCCAAACCAATGTTACTGCCTATAATCACAGAGTAGATTTTGGAACCGTGTTGCCTGCGTTCAAGGACTGGCTTGGCCACTAAGTAGTTGTGTGGCTCTGGGTATGTCACATAACCTTTTTGTGCATGGAATCCCTTATCTAAATAATAGAAATAATAATTGTGCTAGCCTCAGAACATTTTTGTAAGGATTAAACAGTAAATGTTTAACAACAACCTCTATTTTTTTCTTTTTAAAGATTTATTTATTTATTTGACACAGATAGAGACAGTGATAGAGGGAACACAAGCAGAGGGAATGGAGAGGGAGGAGGCTTCTTGCTGACCAGGGAGCCCAATGCGGGGTGCGATCCCAGGAGGCTGGGCTCATGACCTGAGCTGAACGCAGATACTTAACGACTGAGCCACCCAGGTGCCCCAACAATCACCTCTCTTGATGTTTAGCATTTGCCAATCTCTGTGTTGTAAACGCTCCCTCCATGGAACATGACTTACTTGAAGCCATCGAAGTAGCATCACTGAACATGGGCTTGGAAAGAGCTGCACAGTAACGCATCATGACATATTTCCTCCAACACGGTTACAGTACCTTGAAATAACCTCAAGAATGTAGATAATAGTAAAGTGTGTTAAAATAATTAGGGAGAGCTTCATTTTGAACATTTGTTAACCTTGTTTTTAAAAATAATTTATTTAATTATTTCATCATGGCTGTGTTTAACAACTGGCTCATAAATTTCCAAAAATTTAACAACTGACACATTTTCATGAACTGCTATAAACTGACTGCAGCTTATTTAAATTAACATGTATAAGGAGCTTGGGACAAAGCCCGGCATACAGCAGATAGTATTTAAGTGTTAGCTGATTACTACTGCTACTGTTATTATTTTGAGTCTTTGAGTTCTAGAAATACTGAAATTAGGCATTTTTCTTCATTAGCCTAGGAAAGCCCTGTCCCCAGGGATGATGAACTGCTGTTAGAAGAGTCCCAAATTTAAGAGCCTGCGCGCCCAAGAACAGCACTGAACGGGTAGCAAAATGGAGGAAATGGTGGCTTCTCCATCTCTCTATCAGAATGCTTGATGCATTCAAAGCAGTTTGGGCTTGGAAGCCAGGTGGTAGGAATAAAGAAAAGGCCCAGAGGGAGATGAAGAGGGCAGTATCTAGCTTTAGCACCATTTTAGGGGTCTTGGGTAAGAACCACCAGGCCGCCAGTGGTAGAGGTGAAGCTTGGGTCTCTTCGTTCCAGCCTGCTGCTCTTCCTGGCCCGCCTTGCTCCCTTAGGTGGTGACCTTTTGTTCTCTGCCTGACATCTCCACCTCTGATTTGAAGTTGAATAATATTTAAGAAGCTATGTGGAGATCAAGAATTTATGAATCACTTTAAACACCGTCCAAAAGCAACTGACTTAAAGAAGAGCTTTAGCTAGGCAGTTCACACGGGCTCCCTCAATGTGGGATGTTGCTTAAATACCCAGAAAATTAATTCATTATAATGATCCCTTTATCCTTTACTGGTGAAACTAATTCCATAAGTTGTAAACTTTTATCTTAAGTTTTAAAGTACTTATCATAATTGAAGTGTTTTTCTAATACTCCTTTAGGTGAGTGAAGCTAGAATCTAACAGATCAATTTATTCTAGAATATGTAGGGGAAAAATAAACAAATTACATAAAACCAGCCAATTTACAAGTTAACCTGGAAGTTCTTTGCTTTGTAAGTTGTAAGTTTTAGTTTTCCTTGACTTAGCTCCAAACAGATAGAATAACATTAAGAATTCTGAAGGAAAAAAAAAAAGAATGTAGTAAAGATTCAACTTCAGACTCAACACTATCTGTTCTGGGATTATGCACCAGAAAGTGTGCTGTGTAAAATTTCACTCCCTGGGAAATGGTTTAGGGAAGAAAGCTCTCTCTGATCAAGTAAGTTTGGGGAAAGCTGCATATTAGTCTCCCCTTGGGGATGCACGCCGTATGCTAGTGTGGTAAAAGCAATGAGCAGTGCTACTAGGAAGACAGCTCCCAGATTTCATGGAATTCCTTGTCTCTGAGACTTATCTCGGCCTCAGAATCCTGTTTTCACTTATGTCATGTTAACCTCTTGGATAGTTGGTGTTCTTCAGGAAAAATTTTAGAATCCCCACACTGGGGTTATTATTAGCAGTAATAAACTATTTTGTGATCTTCAGCAAACCGTAGCCTCAGTTTCTCATTTGAAGTAATAACTCACTGACCGAGATGCCGTGAACCAAAATTTCCCCAGAAAGCTTCTCTAAAAACTTTGGAATGCTACTTCTGTGTTTGGGCAAGGCTCATCACCAGAAAGCACCTTCTTGGTTCTCCTATTACTCCATTCTGTAACAACTCTCAATAGTGCACCTCCACAGAATGCACGCACCCAAGCAGATGCGAGGCCAGGGAAGCCAGAACCTGCTTCAATTCTGAAGCTTTGTCTCAAAGGTCCTATTTTTTTTTTTTCTTCTGAAGGCACAACTACTAGTAATTTCCTTTAGCACATTTTTAGCCACTTACATGGAGACAAGTTGTCATGAAATAACCTGTGTTCACATCATTATTTCAAGGGTGGCTTAAATGGAAAGCCATGATGACAGCAACCTTAACGCTCATCTCTGCTTATTTCTCTGCTGCCTTCGCAGTCTGGGTTCACTGTAGAAACCAGGTAGTACGTAATTCAAATAAACAAGTCAGGGCAGAATATCCACATGACTGAAAAGCATAGCAGTTTTAAAACTCCAGTAGGATACTTGGAATTTAGGTCTCATGACACAAGCCAAAGATTATTCATCAACCTGGCACCCAATGGACTAGGGGCCCATAATTGGCTTCGCTTCTACTCCTTCCCAGAGTGTTTTAGACTTAAAGAGGAACCAATATTCATCTTTACAGAGTAGAAAATAATCACAAATTAGTTTTGGGTGTTTCCTTGAAGTGAGGGCTTTTGGGAATATTTGTCTCTGGGATTTCTGGAGAGTGTCATAAGGCTCTTCACTGAATCAAGCTTCCCTGGATGGAGATGAACTTCATTTCTAAAACAAAGCTTTCGATCCCAATTCCAGCCAGATTTCTGCCTTTCTGTTGTCTAATAAAGAACAGCAGTTGTAAGTAGGAAAAACCCAAGATTATCATTTTGGTTAAAAGATTGTTCACAAAATTCTGAAAAATATCTTTCCCTTGTGAGTTCTGATGGAAAGCTATAAATTCTTTCCTAACTGGGAACTGGGGTTCAAAGAACTTCACGGAAGTATAAAGCAATACATTTCCCCCCTTAATTTGCCCCACATTTTCTTCCCTATTTTTGTGTTTGTGGTATTAATACAGGAGCAAGGCAGTAAATGGTCACTGACTTACCTGGTTTGATGGCGGATGAGTGTTCCACTCTCAAGGCTTGGGTTTTGAAGTTGGGAGAGGGACGGGCATGGAAGAGCTTATCTGGCCGGGGCCTTAGGAGAGCCAGATGTTTTGCATTTTACCTAGACTTTCTTGTCCACGGACTTAAGAACTTGCTCCTGGACAGGGCCAGCTTCATGGATGTGTGAATCATGCAGTTGCACAGGGTGCTATGTGGAGAAGGACCACAGGCTTAATGCCCTCTGGTCACCATTGTGATATTCTTAATGCTTTTTGAACAAGAAGCCCACATTTTCATCTCACTCTGGGCCCTTCCAATGAAACAGCTAGTCTCCTCTTGGATTACTGTTTCTCAAAGGTCTCCACTCCCCTCTCTCCCACCGATGGTCCCAGACACAGCCTCAAGACCATGCTCAGTGTCATGGTCACCGGAGTGGAAAGTTGATATTCACTCTGGTGAGTCAACTTTCAATGGTCCTCTTATGGATTGTATGGATTATTTGTCACCTCAGAGTGGCTTTCTCTTGGTCTGGACTTTCAAGAAATGCCAGGTAATTTCAACAGCTGTGTCGGCCAAACATGATCAGGAAGAGAAAGGTGTTACTTTGGAAAAGCTTTATAATACCAAAGCTTAATAAAAATTATTTTTCATTTGTAATTTCTAGATTCTTATTAGCAATAAACCAGTAAATAGGTGCAAAATCAATTTCCACTGGAGTTTATATTAGAGTTTTATATAAAAAAAAAAGCCTTACTGAACACCTGAATACTTCATTTTATGATGTCAGTTTCCTGTAGATTGTTTCTATTTTTTTATGTTGAGCCATCTGGAGGACATTTATTCAATAGGCTTATTAAACTTTCATATCTGTACCACTTGCATAAACTGCCTAAAAATTATGATGATGAAACTCCTGTCTTTGGACAGTCCTTTGTTTTCTCTCCTTTTCTTTTTTATTGCCTCCGGAAATTCTTCTGAAATGGCCATGTTTCTCATTCAACTAGTTTAAAACTTTCTCACCTCACCAAGTTCCCTCTTCCTCCCTTACTTTGGAGGAAATGCTGTTATGAAACTGCACTTTACTGTGATGATTTCTACCTTCTTGAAGAGCATGAAAAGAAATAGTCCTATGTGTGGCTACTCGGTCTATTTTACTGAGAGCATGTGTCATACATCACCCTCTGACCTCTGAGCGAGAACCCACAGGAGACATTGCTTTCCACTTTCAGTTAGAGCTGGCTGAAGGGCTAGCACATCTGGGGTGATGCTGAGCCCAGCAAGCTAGAATTGTGTCCTAAGGGTCACCAGACAGGGAATGAGATGAGAAAAAAAAAATCTCGTTACCAAAGCTTCTTTTAGGAGAAGTACTGTATATGGTTGAAGGGAATATTTTTGAGAAGCCACTTGGAAAGGTGCTAAGAATTTTAAGGAACATGATCAAGGAACAGTATGCTCCGTAAACTTCCCTCTGAGCCTCCTGGCTGGATTTAATTGGAGAGTTTTGTTTGCTGAGTGGGGCATGGAATTATAGGACCAGAGACAAATTGCCCGGGATACTGGATGGGAAGCTAAACCCTGTCAGCAATACCCAACTTTTTAAAAGACATATTGAAGCATCTCCTCTGTAAATAAATGTGGAAGAGATATTTTAAAGACTATTGTCTTGAAGGGATGTCAAAGCAGCTTTCCCACAGACCTTCCTACCTTAATCCAACCCTAATGTAAGTGCCTTGTATAGTTTAACTTGTCCAGAGCAACTAGTTCATTTGTGTGTACAGTCTTTGGGACTCATAATCAGCCCCAATTTCCTCTTTGAGGTGGCTGGAGCAGGGCTTACAGCTAAATGTGTCATCCACCTACCTCTCATTCCTACAGGAATCCCTGTAGGCCTTTTGTCTTAACCTCATTCCCGGGCCCATTTTATTGTTCAGCTTTTATTTCTTCTTGCCTAATTTTTCCTACTTATTTTATCTTGCCAAATAGTATGCATCTTCTCAGACCCTTAACTCCTTACTCTTTTAACTGTTAAATGATTGTTTAGAGGTATTTTATATAAATATTTTCTTCCTCTTTCAGAAGAGCAGGGAGGAGCGGAGGGACAGGGAGAGAAAAATCCCAAGCCGCTCTAGGTTCAGCCTGGAGTCCAACACAGGGCTCAGTCTCATGATTCTGAGATCATGACCTGAGCTGAAATCAAGAGTTGGAGGCTCAACTGACTGAGCCATCCTGGTGCCCCTCCTCCTCTTTCTCTTCCTTCTCTTCTTCCTCTACCTTCTCCTCTTTCGTGGTTACTTCATAAGAGTAACAGCCATTATTTCATATCCCGTATCAATGGCCTTTGTTTCAAGAGTTGGCCTCCATTGTTGTGATTTTACATAACCTGACAAAGTAACCAAAGGGCATATCTTGGATGAAGATTCATAATCATATGGGAGAGGGAGAGAGGAAGTGTTTAATCAATTTGCCAAATAGTAAAGGCTATTTGTTATACAAATAAACATAGGCTTTTATACAAATAAATATAGACACAGGAGAGCAGCAAATGGTATCTAACTATACAGGATCTGAAGAGGCACCTGGGTGGCTTAAGTGTCTGCCTTCAGCTCAGGTCATGATCTCGCGGTCCTGGGATCAAGCCCTGCATGGAGCCCCCACATCATGCTCTCTGCTCAGCAGGGAGTCTCCTTCTCCCTCACCCTCTGCCCTCCCGACCCTTGCTTATGCATTCTCTCTCTCAAATAAATCAATAAAATCTTAAAACAAAATAAAGACACAATAAAACACAAGTGAATTATATTGCATCTCACCAAATAAAGCTGTTATGTATGTTTATATTAAAAGTAATTCAATATAGAATTAGCACTATTTACTTATAGTAAAACTAATAATAAATTATCAGACTAACCTCCTAATAACAGTATTTTCAGTTGTCTATCAGACATTTCCACCAAGATGTCCCAAAGGCACATTAAACTCAACTATCTTCAATACCTAACTCAACATCTCTGGAAACCCTCACCGTTGTCCGTACTTCTTCCTCCTTAGTCACTTACCTCACTGCTCAGATTCCTCTCTAGAAGCCTACAGTCAGTCAGTGATCCAGTCCCTTGCTTATGTTTGAAATCCTTCTTGAGTGCAGACCGATTCTAAACCCATTTCAGATCCTACTCTTTCTCCTCTTAGCCCGAGTTCTTCTATGAGGGTGTGAACTCCAGGGTGTACATAAAACTGTCTTCTGGATAAGCACTGAAAATTTGGAGCTTCTATTTATATTTTTATCTCTTCAACATTTGTGGCTTTTTAAAAGCATGCCAATTAAATATGTAAATAAATAATAGTCACATGTAGGAGTATGTGCTCAGAAATTTCTAATGGAGTACAGAGTCAAAATGGTTTGGGGATGACCTGCGTAGACTATTGTGGTTCGTCATGCTGCCTTCAGTCTAACTTCCCCGCCATTTTATTACTCATCCATGAGGTGAAGTGCTTTGAACAACTAAGTACTATATAAGTGTTAGCTATCAGTATTATTATCCAATCCCCAAACTTAACTTTCTATCACCATCTTAAATCGTCATTAGCAAGCATCTGGATTTTTACTTCAAAGTCTTAAATCAGTTGGTTTTCATAGTGGGAATCCCCCCCCCCCCCCCGGCTCTTGGCCTGGCCTGCCAAGCTTACATGAGCCGAAGCTGGCACTCTGGGCTCTGGCTAGTTAGAGGAGGAAGACTGTCACGGCCTTGTCATGGCCCTGCACCACAAGACGTGTTCACTCTGTGTCCAGCCTGTTCCTTGATCACTTCCCATAACAAGTCACATCCAGAACCACATAAGTCATTAGGCCACTGCCAAGCAAAGAAAACGTATAGGTTTGGGGTATCTATAACATAAGGTCTACATTTCCTTGGGAGGATGAGGAGACTAAAATTGGAAAGTACCTGCCTGGGATTTGTGGAGTTTTGTTTCCTACCGTATTTGCTGAGAAAAAAGAAGGAGCAGGAACCACCTCGTGTGAAGTCTCCGGAGTCAGGTGATGTGTCCCATACAAGTGTAATCTTGGGTAAATTGCTGCATATCTCCCTACCTCAGTTTTCTTATCTGTAAAAGAGCTCACTGATACCTTCCTCACTGGATTGTAAGACAACATGCTGTCATGTTCTTGGGAACCAATAGGTTTTTCATAAATGGTAGCTCTTGTCATTTGCAACATTTTGACACTTTTAGAAAGTCTTAGAAAGCCTCCCCCTGAAGGTATATTTAACACATTCTAGTTCTTCTTCTCTAGACTTCTTAAAAGCAACGCCAACTAAATGGGAGTTGACAAACATGGGACGGTCTCAGGCAGTGCTCAGAGTATAGCACTGGCAGAGTGCTGGGAGGGACATGTGGGCCTGGGGAGCCGGACTGGGTCAGAAAATAGAATCTCTTCTCTTTTTTATGATCCTGCATAGTTTTCATTGTAACCAACTTTATTTCCACTCACTGCTACTCATTGCCACTGACTTTATTTCCGTAAGATAGCATATGCACAGACCACTCCATACAACCCTCAGAAAACTAAAGCAGCACCTTTATTTTATACAAACAGTATAAAATGTTCATTATGTAAGAGCTGTGTTTTGTTTACAATATATTATATTGCTTCAAGCCAATGCCAAAAGTCCATACATTATATTCCCTGTTTTATTGTGTTTACAATATATTATATTGTTAAATGCCACTGCCAGAGTGTTCTTTCTCTTTCTTTCTTTCTTTCTTTCTTTCTTTCTTTCTTTCTTTCTTTCTTTCTTTCTTTCTTTCTCTTTCTTCTTCTCTTTTTCTTTCTTTCTTTCCCTCTCTCTCCCTCCCTCCCTCATTTCCTTTCCCTTTCTTTCTTTTCTTTTCCTTTCTTTTTTCTATGCTGAATTCTCTGGAATCATGGTAAGGTCAAAATATAGAATATTGAGAATTTAAGAACAAGGAGAATTTAAAAAATGTGACAAATGTCTAAACTCATGACAGTAAAATTACAAATGTTGTAACTTCAACACAGTTAACTGCTCTATCCAAACCCTTGATTTATGCATTTTTGTTCCATTTATCTTCTCCTGTTTCCCCAGCCCCTCGACACCATGAGTACATTGTAATTTTAGAAATTATTCGCCAGCTACACAACTGAAAAGACACAGTTTTAACCTGATCAACTGATATAACATCAAATCTGTACCAAAGCACTGCAACAAGAAATCTATACCATCCCGCTACAGACGTACTTAGAAAACTTAAAAGGAAGAGTAAATATCAGCTCAGTGATTTATAATGAAGCTAATAAAATTCAGGCCAGTATTCTTAACTGTAATGAACATTATTTGAACATTCAACACATGAAAGGTTAACAAAGGCTATGAACTTGGTGTAACTTAAAACATTTCAGATGTCGGAGTTCACCAGATGTAATTGGATTCAGGTGGGTCCTGCCGCTCCTCAGCCTTTTTAAGTAAAGGCGTGTGCTGCCCGAGCCGGGTGCCTGCTGGCCTCAGGGCATGCATGAGGCGGGCTCCGTACCCTGTAAAATTATTCACAGCTTACAAGAAAAGAAACTACAAAACCAGGCTCTTCGGATTCATTATTAACCATTCAAATGAAATCCATTTTCCCTTTTCAACCTAGAGTGAACGACCACAACCACCACAAAAAGCCACATGAATGAAGAGATATTACAGGTTCAAGGTCTCTGCTAAAAAAGAAACCTATTTTAGGAACTCCATCAAATCTGGCTTCCCTTGAAGCTCTGGCTTATCATTGCAGATTTTGGCCACGCAGAAACTCTTGGTGCAGAGTTTGGATGGATGTGATCGAATGAAGGATTTTCTCCACCCACGGTCTGGTAAGGATCTGGCACTGAGGTCCCCAAAGCAGGGATTCTCCTGCAGAGGATTCGATCATTTCCACTGCACTGGAAGTCCGGCCTGAATTATATTGATCCAAACACCCCCCACTCTTCATAGCGATCGCACAATCAAGTGCGGCTATTGCACTTACACAAAATGGAAATTTTATAAGAAGTAAGGACTTCCACGGTACATTTTAGAGAAGGGTTATGGTTTGAACAGACTCCTTATCCATGGGGATTTGTCAATTTCAGTCATGGCGAGCATCTGTCCATTTCCAGCTTCATTGTAAGCGGACTATAACGCTGATTTCCATAGCTTCAGACCTCCCTTTCTCCTACTTGTGAACTTCTGGGGGTGCTTGGGGCACTGACTCATTTCTAATGATTTCCTAAAATGGATCCAAGGCAGCAATCACATTTAAAAAATCTGCCTCCATCTTCCTGTGCATTAGAGTCCAGTTTGGCATCCCCTTTGTTCCCTGTGGTTTTTAAATGCAAGTATGCCATTAAGTAACTACTGAGAACAGAATACTTTGTTCCTGAATTTGCTTCTTTGAATTGTCAGTACGTAGGCTAGCAGCTCAAGGAACGGCCGGAACAAGAGCCAACAATGCGCTGGAGTAAATCCCTATCCTGCTGTTCTCCCTGCCACCCATGAAGCCCGAATCTCCCTGCTGGCGAGGGTGAGCCTCAGCCGGGAAGTCTGTCTCCAATGTCCTCCTCCCTAAAAACACGTCTGGGGGCCAGAGACCTCCCAAAGTGTCACCTCGCTGGGAGTTTGTTCTCAGCAGCACTCCGAGCCTCAGCCCTTCCTCGGCACCTCCTCCTGGTCAAAATAAACCTCTTTCCTTCGGCCTGATTCTCTAAGCTCATGCACAAAATGGCTGGGAGGCCTCTCCCGGCAACACGTTTGCATTTTAATCAGGCACAGGGGCAACGTCTTGAGGCAATGCTTTGATCTGAGGAAGGTATATCTATGACAAAACTGTCAGCAGCAGGTCGAGGACTGGGGGTGGATGGGGACTGGCAGACCTGTCCGAATTGCTCATCAATGCTACTCGAGGGCCTCTGACTTGCCTTCTTTTTGGTGGCGTGACTGGTGTATCAGCAGAAACAATGGCCCTCTACTCTCCTGCCATCACTCTTGGTCACCAGGTCCCAAATGTGGGTCCCAGAAGAGCTCTGTAGATGATGTATGGGGTATAGTGTAATATCAGGCCATTCCTACGCCTGAGGATGTCTCAAAAGTTACCTGCATCCTGTGTTAAGGGTGGCATAAAAGATCTGGTTTACTCGTTTCCAAAGTGTCTCTAGAAATGGTTAGTTTCCTGCAGGTCTTTTAGTCCAAAAAAAGCTTCCCCCAAGTGTGTCCTGGCAGGGGTTCCATTCAGCTATTACTGGCTATGCTAAGAACTATTCTCCAGCACAGCCGAACTTCTTGTTAGGCTACACCCATCTGAAGCCAGTTCAATCTACCAGCCAGTCAATTTAGCACATGACAAGACTCAAGCCAATGGCTTAGTGTAGCCTAGACCAGACCCCAACCTGCCTTAAAACCACAGTCATTAAGTGTCTGCCTTTATCTCAGGTCACGATCCCAGGGTTCTGGGATTGAGCCCCTCACCGGGCTCTGTGCTCAGAGGGAAGCCTGCTTCTCCCTCTCTCACTCCCCCTGCTTGTGTTCCCTCTCTCACTGTCTCTCTCTGTCAAATAAATAAATCTTCAAAAAAAATAAAACCAACAAACAAAAAAGCATGTATACCTACATATAAGTGTATTAGAAATACATCATAATAATATAATGTGAACATTATAAAATACACACAAAAATTAGAGATTTAGGATTGAGATATGTAAATATATTTATATATAAGCACAAATATAAATATTACAAAATAACAAAAAATATAAAACTATTGTCAAACCCTTCTTTTCCATCCACCCCAGATCACTTCCATACTTCCTGGGCTACGTAGACCACCCTTTGGAGACTGCAGATCTAAAAAAACATCTGATGTGAAGGTGATCTGTGCAATTTGTGTCCATTAGTTTGGAGACTCACTGTGATAGGCACAAGCTGAACTTCAGCATTTGAAGGCTGCTGGATGACTGAAGCCTTCCCTCCCTCAAAGGCAAAGTGGACCATGGGCCCACACTTGGGAGACAGAATGGTAGCTGCCAGATGGCTCAAAACCATAATGTTTATTTCTCTCTCTTGCCCATTGACTATCCCTCCCACTAGAACCTGGGCTCCACCAGGCTGGGCATTTTCTGTCTGCTCACCAGCAGGTCTCCAATGCCTGGATTCCTGCTTGGAACAGAGAAGACATCAATCAAAATGAAATGGTTGCATTGAACCAGTTTCATTTTGTGTCAAAAACAGGCCAGTGGTTTATCATCTCTACAGCTAGCTCATTTTGGGTAGTCACTAAGTTTAAAAAACACAGCGCCATTATAATATCTCTCCCGTACTCCACAGACCTTTTCTTTCTTTCTTTGTCTTTTCTTTTCTTTTTTTTGCCTCAAAAGAACTTATCTAAAACATACCATAACCAATAACATTTAATGATTTTATTTATTTATTTATTTATTTATTTATTTATTTATTTATTTATTTTAAAGATTTTATTTATTTGACAGAGAGAAACACAGCCAGAGGGGGGACACAAGCAGGGGGAGTGAGAGAGGGAGAAGCAGGCTTCCCGCCGAGCAGGGAGCCCGATGTGGGACTCGATCCCGGGTCTCCGGGATCATGACCTGAGCCGAAGGCAGTCGCTCAACCAACTGAGCCACCCAGGCGCCCCAATTTTTAATAAAGATTTTATTATTTATTTGCGAGAAAGAGACAGCAAGAAAGGGAATACAAGCATGGGCAGCGGAAGAGGTAGGCTTCCCACTGAGTAGTGAGACCAACTCAGGGCTTGATCCCAGGACCCTGGGATCATGACCTAAGCCGAAGGCAGACACTTAACGACTGAGCCATCCAGGCACCCCACATTTAAAGATTTTAAAGAGCAAAATTCTTCATGTTTTATATGCTCACGGATAGATATTGTCAGATAAAATCAGAGCCAAATAGATCTATGTATTTGGTTTAACTCTTGTTATTTCTTTCATGGTTACTACACTGAATTACCAAATCAACCTGAATTACTGATTTAACTTAGAAAAGAGTTGTGGAGCTATTTTACAAATGTGGTGATAATTTACACAGTTGCATTGCCCTTAGAGTCTAAAACTTAGACTCAAAGGTTTAGAGAGTTGAGGGGGCCAGGGACGAGCACTGGGGTTGGGAGGCAGACATGGAAATCAGGGCTGAGTTACGGTTCATCTATTAGCCTCAAGAGCCAAGACATGTTAGAGGTGGGCTCTGCAGACCCCTTCCACTCACTTTTATTGCAGTGTCTTCCATGCCAGCCTTCCTGACATTGGCATTTGCTGGGCTCATGGCAGGTTCCGTGGGTACCACAGCCAGGCTCGCAGACAGCTGGAACCAGAGAAGATAAAAAGTGTTTTCTGAGCTTTCATCGTTCAACAGAATTAGCTGTTTTCCCTGCAGTTCTTTAGAATGTGTTAGTTTGGGCTTCATTCCCTGTTGTTGTTGTTGTTGTTTTCCTAAGCCAATCTCCAGCCAGTTGGGGCTTTTCGAAAAAAGGCCCGAGAGATGGTAAACTAAGCTTGATGCGTCTCAGTCACAAAAGTCACTAGGACTTGGAAACTGCTGGGATGGGAGTTCATTTTTCTTAAGAAAACCTGGAACAGTTAAAAAGCTGAGTTGCTCCTGTGTGAATGTGTCTGTGTTTTCACATGCATGGATTTCATACAAAGTCTTTGTTCAAAAGAAAGGGAACATGGATGTCTGTGAAGAAAGGGTCATTGTGATGCTCAGGCAACATGCAGGAGGTGGAGAAGTTGTGTAGGAGGAGGTCCCCAAGCCCAGGCTGATTCCATGAGTGGGTACTTACGCTTTGAACAGAGGTCTCCTTGGTAACCTTTGGAGCACTTACATTTGCTTTTACCGATGCATTTACCTCCATTTTGACAGGGCTGTGGACATTTGCCTGAAACAGAGGAGGATGCAAGTAAGCCCAGATCTCAGCATTTCATTCAGAGGTCATCACATTTTTCAAAGGAAGTGCAGGGCTTGGAGAGGATAAATGTTTTTAGATGGCAGCTATTCCCACTTATTTAAGACCTGCTCTGACTTTGATACTGTTGGAGTTTAATTCTTGAAACAAACGGGCAAGTATTTTTTACTTGTGATTTCTAATGGATATCTGTTACAATAAATGTGTTGTCCACATGCTACATTTATGTGGCTTTTATAAGCAGAATAAAATTCTGTTTAGTAAACATTTGTAATTTAAGATAAAGTACAAGTTAAGATGTGAATAAGCTGCCAAGGGATCTTTTCTCTGAGTTTTGACTTTGAATGTCACTCTTTCTGTGTGTGAATGTGTCTGTGTTTTCACATGCATGGATTTCATACAAAGTCTTTGTTCTAAAGAAAGGGAACATGGATGTCTGTGAAGAAAGGTTCACTGTGATGCTCAGGCAACATGCAGGAGGTGGACAAGTTGTGTCGGAGGAGGTCCCCAGGCCCGGGCTGATTCCATGGATGGGTACTACACCTGTGCCCGGCAGTATCTTTCCTAGCCTAGAAGTCTCCAGAGAGCCCGGCTTGCATCCAGAGAGTTTCTTTGGTAAAGTGATCCTGGGAAACTGGAATGGGGGGACAGGGAGAGCAAAGAATTGAAGGGGGGAAAGCCAACACAAAAGTGTGCATGTGGGTTGGTCATCACTATAGAAAATTAGGCTCTATCCTGTGGGGTCCTTCTGAGGGGCCATGGAGTCTGCACCTTCAAGTCACTCTTAAGAAGGCAGAGGGGAGCATTTGTTCGTTGGCACCTGTCTTCCACTGGTTGAGGGCCATTCTTCACACTTCTAATCTGCCTCTATGCAGATTAGATTCTGTAGGACTCAGAGGAGTCTCTGGGTAGAAAGCAGGAGAAGTGTGGAGCAGCTAAGATGGGGTACAATCAGGTTATGCCCACGCAAAACAAGTTTGCACAGCTGTGACTGGAATGAAAAGTGGGCTGAGAGGAGATATGATGTAGGGCACCAAAGGAGCCCCATACCACACCTATGCTTTTTTCTAGAATGTCTTAAATCCTCATGAATTATCACTCTTTCTTTTATGTCAGTGCCAAATGAGGATTGCTAATGTTTTCACAGCTCTTAGGGTTATAGGATTTGAGAGCTGGAGTAGGGCCTTAGATGCAAAAATGATATAATGACTGTCTTTTATTCCAGAAGCTATTTATTCTCCCTCTGCAATCTAGAATCTGCCATCCTGAGGCTGGATGGTTTGAAGAGGTAGAAGAGAAAGGACTGTTCACCCAGAGCTAAAACTGCATCCTGTGACTAGCGTGGTAGTGTTCCAAAGAGAGCAAAGAGCCATTACGTTTTTGAAGTGGAGGGATTTGGATTTTTTTTTTATTATTGTTCTTTTTCTTTTTCTTCTTCTTCTTCTTCTTCTTCTTCTTCTTCTTCTTCTTCTTCTTCTTCTTCTTCATTTTTTTTACATTTTAGCAGAACACTTCTTACAAAGGTCTCAATATATAAGGAGAAGAAATGAAATCTTTATCATAAAGCAACACACTTTTATTCTCTAAGCTTTTCTTTTCATGGTCAAATGAGCCTTCAAAAGAAGTGAGCTACTCTGTGTCTTACCAGCAAGTGCTATGTTTAGTAAACATGAATTCCATATGCAAATTATTTTGCTGAAACTTTACTTCTATTTCACTTATCCAAAAGGACTTTCTTCATGTAAAAATTGACCAAAGAATATTTAGTCATTGTGCAGACAATACAGACATAATATTGAGATGTTAGAGTCTCTCAAAAACCTGGAATGCCATTATACCTTAAAATTTTTCTGATGCAGGAGAAACAGGCATCAAATGACCTTAATAATAGAATACCACCTTTTCATCAACCATTAAAAATCCAAAAGGGTCGTTTTTACTAGGTTTGGTCACAAAGAATAGCATTTACTGTTGGGTCAAGATCCCAACTCTTACCTGAAGGAAAAGAATGCCTAACTCCTAATTTCCATTTGTATCAGTGAAACATCTGACCCCACCATACATACAAAATTGGATCATATCACAGTACTCTGCGATGCACTCAGGTTTTTCAAATAAGCAAGACGTGGGGCAATAAGTATATGTCAGAAAGATAATGCTTATTCTGAAATACTTGGTGAGCCCCAGTTTTCCCACGTTCAATGAGAGGTGAACTTGGAAGCCAGGGATATCACAGAGAATGACTGGTGAAGAGAACCTTTTCATGGGCTCCATGGGTCTTTTTGTTTTCTTTGTCAGAGGGAAGCGAGAGTCCTCAGGTTCACCACAGTCAGGAATAAGGATGTTCTCTCTTGGTTATCACACAGCAGAAATGTGACTACAGGCGACTGTCCCAAGGCCATTTCAAGTCAAATTATATGAAGCCAAAGCCTCATTAGGTGTGATTATTTTAAAATCAGAATCTTCTAAGTGTCTTTAATGTTGACTTCCTTTTCCTGAAAATATTTTGCAAAAAATTCTATCCATTAGACAGTGGGAAAGTGTGCCAAATTGAAAGATTACACGTTCTTACCTAAAACAGACTTGACTAAGACAAACAGATTTGAGTAAAGACAAACAGATTTGACAAAGTTTATATGTTCGTATTTTTACTATAACCATTGGATAAGTCCAGGCAGAATAATGAGTTAGGGATTGACAAAATAAGGACATTAAATTTCCTCTGCCCATCGGATTGTAGGATAACTTAAATATGTGACTCTGCTTCAATAGAAAACAGACAAAAATGGCTTATCGTACTGTCAACAACTATCATCTCTGGGTTTTAGGATTATAGGTGATTTTAATTATTTTATTTTTTTATAAGGAACATTTTATACAGAGGAGTTTTTTGGTCCCATAGATTTTATTTATTTTTTTATTACCTTCAGTTAGCCAACATGTAATACATCATTAGTTTTTGATGTAGTGTTCAACAATTCATTAGTTGTATATAATACACAGTGCTCATCACAACAGGTGGCCTCCTTAATACTCTTCATCTGGCTATCCCATCGCCCCACCCCTCTCCTTTCTGTAACCCTCAGTTTGTTTCCCCGGGTCCAGAGTCTCTCATGATTTGTCTCCCTCTCTGATTTCTCCCTTTGGATTTCCCTCCCTTCCCTATGGTCCTCCGTGCTATTGCTTATGTTCCACGTATAAGTGAAACTGAAACCATATGGTAATAGTCTTTCTCTGATTGACTTATTGCACTTAGCATAATCCCCTCCAGTTCCATCCATTTCTATGCGAACAGTGGGTATTCATCCTTTCTGAAGGCTGAGTAATATTCTATTGTATATATGAACCACATCTTCTTTATCTATTCATCTGTTGAAGGGCATCTTGGATCCTTCCACAGTTTGGCTATTGTGGACATTGCTGCTATGAACATTGGGATGCATGTGCCCCTTCTTTTTACTACATTACAAAGGACTTTTATAAAAATAAGAACCCATTAAATTATTTTAAAACTTCATTTATAATACAGTATAAATAATCCATGTAAACCTTTTAACTGCAGGTTCACTGAAGATCCTTGGGATATCGATGAACCTTAAGTAATGAGGTAAATATATACTCCTTACATCCAGATATTTCTAACCATGATGTTATTTGTTAATTGGTAGGAGTATATTAAATTAAATCAAAGTGAATTCTGTGAAGCTGTCAGTCCTGATAGAGACCAGGGGAAATGAAAATATAAGTAACATCAGAATAGATATCTCATGAAAAAAACAGACAGTAACAAGTGTTAGCAAGGATGTAGAGAAACTAGAACCTTCATACATTGCTGGTGGGAATATAAAATAGTACAGTGGCTTTGGAAAACAGCTTGGCAGTTCCTCAAAAATTGAACATGGTGTTAACACATGGCCTAGCAATTCCACTCCCAGGAATATACCCAAGAAAACTGAAAACATATGTCCACACAAAAACTTGTACATGAATGTTCACAGCGGCTTTATTCACAATTGCTCCAAAGTGGAAACAACCCAAATGTCCGTCAACTGATGAATGGATAAACAAAAGATGTTTTGTATGTCAACACAATGGAACAGTATTCAGCAATTAAAAGGAAGTAATGATACATGCCACAACACGGATAAACCTCAAAAACACCATGCTAAGTGGAAGAAGTCAGACACAAAGGGCAAATATTATATGATTCTACTTATATAAACTGTTCAGAATGGGCAAATCTATAGAGAGAATGTAGACTAATTGTTTCCGGTATTTTGGGGAAAGGGGAATTAGGAATGCCTGCTCATGGGTACAGGGTATCTTTTGTGAGGGATGACATGTTCTGGAATGAGACAGAAATGGTGCTGTACAACTTCATGAATACACTGAATTGCATATTTTAAAATGGTAACTTTTATGGTATGTGAATTATACCTCAATTTTAAAGTAATTCATAATTCAACTTTTTGTCTCTCTTATTACTAGAGGCACTTTTCAACTCAAGACCCATTTCTATATTTTCTCGGTAATGTGGTTCTTGCAATAGAAACAGGACATTTCCTTAGAAGGATTTGAGCATAACTGGTGATAGGGATAATCAGGAGTCTTCAAAGGCCTACATTTTTGGTGCAGTAAGGGAAGAAAGGAATAGAAATCATTTTCTCTGCCGATGGAAAGGTCATAAACCAAAGGACATACTTACATGAAGAGCAATGAGACCAAGAACAAAGATTCATAAATATGATCTAGCTAAGTATGTGAAGTCTGAGAGTAAGTACGGGGAGAACATTGAGTGGAGTTAGTTCAGAAATATCTTTATCAGGGCAGGGTAATTGATAAGAACAGAAGCCTCATCCTGACAATTACATGTTCTATGGAAACTTCAGAGGTATTTCATTTGAACTCTATCAAAAATGGTTACTTCATCTACTACTCATTAAAGTACAAATAAATTGAAAGATAAAATAGGTAGTCAATGTTACTTAATTTTGAGCCCACTGCAACCCACTTTAAAAACCATGGTTGTACTAAACACAGCAATGTTTTATAGATACAATACAGCTGGAAATGAAAATGCTATGTTCCAGAACTTCCAGAAAGGCAGGGACATGGCACTCTTAGCTGACATGCTCATGTTCTTTTTTTCCTTCCTGAATGGAGCGCTGGTGTTATCCTTTCCTGGATCCTAAAGAAGTTAGGATGCGGCTGACTCATTGCTGAGTTTAATAGAGAGCTTCAGTGATTCGCTGAGTGTTACGTGACTGGTGGGTGGCAGAGCCAGGATAAGCAGTTTGATATCCTGATTCTGAAAACAATGATTATCTACCACATTCCACCCTGAAATTTTTCTTTCTTTGTATGGAAGCATGACCAACATATCATGAAAGCATAATGAAAACATTAACTGCATTGATCTGAGGTTCACAACTCAACTATTTTTTTTTTTTTTACCTAAATAGACACTCATGTGACACTTCATCAGTCAAGATAGAGAGCTTTTTGGCACTCCATAAAGTTCCTTTGTGCCCCCAACCACCATCCTCGTTTCTACTATCATCCATTAATTTTGCCTGTTCTTCAACTTCATAAAAATGAAATCGTGCAGTATGCACTTTTTCCTTTACTTAACATCTGTGCGATTCATTCCTGTAGTGTGTGTTGTTAGTTTGTTCTTTTTTAAAAAATATTTTTTCTTATTGCTGTGTACCCTTTCTCCCTTTTCCTTGAATCTATCCTTTCCTCTTAGATGGGTCAAGGGCTCCATCTAATTTAGGGAAGAAATTCAATGCCTGCAGGTAGATAAACAAATCTACCTCATCAAAACTCTGGTCTACATTTCTGGGCTGAAGCAAGGGGCTCTGCACAATGAGAAGGGGACAAACTCATCAACAAGAAACAACACAACATGCCCAACAACCCAAAGCCGGATGTGACTGAGTTGCAGTGTGTGCTTGGAGTCATCTGGCGCCCACTGCCTCACCTTTAGGCAAAATGAATGCTGGCTAAATCTAGTGAAGAGAGACCACTGACCTGAGACCTTTGAAAGCTATTCATTGTCTCTGGGCTCCAGCTTCCTCACTGATAAAATGATGGGGTTAGGTAGATATTGAGGCTCCCCCCACCCCTCCCCCCCAGAAACCAAGAGAATGCAGAAAGTCAATACTCACTTATTTCACACTGTTCTCCCTCTAGTCCTGGAGGGCAAATACACTTTCCAGGGTAGAAACAGGTCCCTCCATTAAAACAGGTAGTTGAACAGTTTGCTATTCGAATGGAGAACAGGGGTAATTGCATTAGACAGTAAGTTAAACCTTAAAAAAAAAAAAGCCAACTTCACTTAAAGTAAGGCGATACTTCCAAGACATCTGTCTCCTGCCCATTTACTTAGTCAAGTAAGCCACTTTGCAAATGCAAAAACTGTAACCAATTGCTTGGCCATTGGCAGATTCCAACAATGTAACAGGATAGCACACACAGATAGACTATTCTCCCCCCCAGAGGCTTCTATCTTAGAGAAAAAAGGCAAGGTGTGTAAAAAGTTGTCGTTTTCATTTTCTTGTAAATATGCCCTTTAAAAAAAGAACACTATAAACCCCCTAAAATATTTTTTGAAGTTAAGAGTAAAAAGGAGAAGACTAATTTAAAATGGATAAAAGGGAGAAAGGCCATAAATACTAGGAGCTGGCAAAAGAAAAAGCAACTTTTTTTTTTTTTCCAGAATGAGAACAGAGATTCATCTTATGTAATAGGGATCTAAAAAATAGACTTTTATGACATTTGGAGGAAGGAGTCTTGGAAGGAAAAGGACAGACTGTCAATCCTCTGATCCCACAGACAAGGAAATGGCAGCAGCTACTTGGACAGGTTATTGTGAGCGTCCAACTAACTAGATTTTCCAGGTAATAATCACACTGTTTGTGATTCATCCTAAACCCTGTCTTCATGTCAACTTCTGGAATTTCACTTCTCACACCTAAAATAAAGGGAGGACAAAAATGGGGACGAGGATAGAGCAAGTATCTAAAAATAGACGAGTTGGCTCCTTCTAGAAAGGAGATGAAAACGAGAGCTTGGATTCTCAGCAATTCCAGTTATAGGGCCTATTTGTTCTTGTCCTATATAAAACAGGCCAAAGTTGGCTGCAGATGAAGAAAGGCTGAAGTAAGCTTCCAGTAGGAAAATGAGAGAGGAGATCCAAAACTTATGTGTATGCTTTCTTTGTGGAAAAGCAGTCCAACGGGCATGTGCTACAAACATTGTGCTTCTTAAATGATAGAGCTTTTTGTTTAAAATCACAAAGATCTTCCGTCTTAAGGCAATGTTGTACTTGCTTTGGTAAACCCGGCCTCCCGACGCAGAAGGGAGTGCAGAATTTGGTTATAGAATTTAGGATTTAGGAGAACCAGCTCTCTGGGCTTCCTCCTTGCTAACTGCTGCTAGTATTGTTGTGGCTGGGCAGTTGTTTTTGAAAGTGTTATTGCGTCTCCCCACTTGTCACTGTGTCTCCTGGGGAATTAAGAAGAGATGAGAAAACACCAGGGTCAGGGTCTGCTTGGCCAGAGCCCTCTAGGCACTATCCCTTCTAACTAATAGAATGCGACGAACCTAGAAGCTGAACTGGAAGTCTCGAAATGATGAGAGAGCGAGTTAAAGAATGTGGCCACGCTCTTTGTATTCACACAATACTTTACAAGCTTCTCTGCATTTCAGTTGTGCAATGATTCTGGACTAGGAAAATGAACCAGGTAACTTTCACTGGGGCCGAGGGTGTACCAGGCCAGGGCTTAACTATTCATTTCCTAACGTTGGCCATGGACGTCCCGAGAGCCCCAAAAGTTAATCTTTAATGTTGCTTCAAATATGCTGTGCTCAGCTCTAGCTCTGTGTCAGTCATTAAACCATTTTTCAGAAGCTGTATACTCCCTCCTGGATGATAAATACATCTTTTTGTTGAGGCAGTAAAAACCAGTATTTTTTAATGTTCCCAGATCTCCAATGAGACCAAGTGGAATTTCAACAGACTTTCCAAAGGAATAATAGTAATAAAAAATTACTGGAGTCTAACAAGTAGGGAAAGTCTCTCATCTGAAAGGTAAAATATTACAAAATATAAAACATACTGGAATGCACATATTTTCCTTCAACAGGGACCACACAGTGTTTTTGATTCCGTAGCATTAGAAAAACTTTGCAGTTGGCACTCCGTTGCAGAGAGGACACAATGACAGTCACGCCTCAGTAAGTAGCCCGCCTAACGATCTCTTTAAACCTTTTCATACTGGAGTTCTTCATCCAGACCTCGGAGGGATTTGCTCTGTTTCCTAATAAGTTTTGTGATAATCTGAGCTTAATTCTGTATCAAGAATTATTCAATTTTGGAAGAGCATGGATGCTGAGTGCTAAATTTCGACAAATAAAAAGAAACTTTTTTATTCACAGGCTGTTCTTATCTTGTCCTTAGTGCTTAACCTTTATGAGTCCAAACTTTAAGATTGTGTTAAACCCAATACTCTAGTTTTACATCACTTGAAAATAAGGTGGTCTCACAGATTATCTCGATTGACTTGGGGTTGGGGAGTCAGGGGCAGTGGCTTAATTCTCACTTTAGAGGTGGGAGGGGCACCCGGGTGACTCAGGTCATGATCCAGGATCCCGGCATCAGTCCCACCCTGGGCTTCTTGCTCAGCAGGGGGTCTGCTTCTCCCTGTCCCTCAGATCATGTTCTCTCTCAAATAGATAAATAAAAATTAAAAAAAAAAAGTTTAGAGACCGGAAAAGTGTGACTCATAGAGGGATAAAATCATCAGCCCGGATGCAGAGTCACTTGTGGAGGAATGGGGACCCGAACAGATAGCCTGAGTGACAACACAGTACAGCAGACGGTGTGAGTTCGGGTCAAGCTACTGAAGTTCTGTAAACCTCATTTCACTTCTCTGAGAATGAAGCAGATATAACTTTACATATCTCAAAAGACTGTTGAGTATAAAATCAGATAGAAGTGTGAAGTACTTTATGTATCATGGACGAGCAGACCCCTGTGAGTTATTCTTCTGATTCATGCTGAGAGATTCTTCCTGGAATCTTTCCTTCTTTTTTAAACAGTGGTTTATTTCAATCTCTGCTGGTGCTGACAGCACGATCACTAAAGAGACACTTCTCAAAACTGACATGTCTTTTTATTTCATGGTTTGTATTTATTTTAAAAAACAGTCTCTCACAATTAGCGTTTTCGACACAAGGATAATTTCATTAAATACCTACAATTTGCACGATATTATTTAAAATTTTTCCCCCACAAAAGATGTGGACTGGGCAAAACAAATAGGTATTTTGTAAAGCCTGTGGACTGTTCAATACTTTATTTTATTTATTTATTTGGCAGAGAGAGAGAGAGAGAGAGAGAGAGAGAGAGAGAATGCACATGCGTACAAGAAGCGGGAGTGGCAGAGGGAGAGGGAAAAGCAGGCTCCCCATTGAGCAGGGAGCCCCATGCAGGACTCGCCCCGGATCCTGGGATCATGACCTGAGCCGAAGGCAGCCGCTTAACTGACTCAGCCACCCCAGCGCCCCAGGATGGTTCAGTATTTTAGAGCTAAGTTTGAACCCACTTTCTGAGAGTAAGTCTGGCTACAATGCTGTGTAACATGAAGGAGGAAAACCATCTCTCAGGGCTGTCGTCTGTGAGCAGATCATTGCATTGGGGATCAGTTGGGAAATGTGGAGCAGGTTGTTTCATTTCAGTCTTAGAAGCTCACCCATAAAATGTATTGAAGCCATACCCAACCCCATGTGGCACAAAAAATCCATGCTCCTCTCCTGTCAAGCTGTCAGTGGGAGACAGCTGTCCAGCCTGCATCTGGGATAGGCACCTAAGTAGGACCACGAGGCCAATTCCTCTCCATGGAACAGAACAAGTGTGGAAATTTTGGGAATCACTTCTTGGGATGGTTTCTTTTTTTCAGATTTATTTATTTATTTATTTATTTATTTATTTTAAAGCAGTGTCTACTCCAATCTCCTTCTCTACTCATTGGCTTTTCCCTGAGAATTCCAGATCTCTAAGCGGGACCACAGGTGCAAGGTGTCAGTGTCCTCAAATCATAGCATGAAGGGCTGCCCCGTCCACTGTAGGGATTCCTGCACTGGAGCATTCTATGAGTACAAACAAACTTCTAGAGTGTTGAACTATACCAATATTTGGGATTAAAGTTATTATAGCAGCCAACGAAGTATTTTACCCTATTTACGGAGCTATTATGGAGAGTGATATCAAATATACTTCTTTTAACTAAACATTTAAAAAGTAAAAAGAACCTTGTTCTTAGAAAGAAACTGTTACCTTTATCACAATTGACTCCATAGAACCCAGGTGGGCAGATGCAGAACCCAGGAGTGACACAAAGCCCGCCGTTCATACACCGTGGTGTGCAAAGGGCTAACAGAGAGAGACAGAGCTCTAATTAAGGCCAAGTAGGGTTTTGGGGAAGGACCATTTTGGAAACATTGATAATATAACAGCTCTACATTTTTGATCTTCGTGGTTGACTCTAAGGTCTTTAGAGATGCAGGTTTGCTATATTAAACATTATTTATGAATTGTAAATGAGGAACTTTTTAAAAAACTAATTTCATAGATGAGAATTTTAGAATTGTTCCATTTTAGTGGCTGATGAAAATTTGCCTAGAATCATTACTTTGACTAAGATGTGGCCTTCTTAAGACTTTAAATATTTTTCCTTGCCCTGTTTTCCAGATCTTCTAATTCCAAAATATAGGCAAATGAGAAAAATTCTTATGTCTTGAAGATGAAAAATATTTTGCTTACTCTCATCAAATAAAGTCTTTGTATTTAAGCATCCTTTGCATAGTCCACATTTTCCTCTTAACTCCTTCATATAATAGTAATTTCACTGAATTAGATATACTTACAATAAAAATGATTATCAACTTTTTTTTACCTTATAGTAACTTCATAACTCAGGTGTAGACTTAGTTGTGAATCAAGTTACTTTGAGTATATATTGTCAGATCAATTATAATATTAGCACGTTAAATCCAATTTAAGAGGGGGAGAAAAACTACAAAACTTTCATAAGACTATGCCAAAGCATAGTGTGTATAATAGGAAATTAGGGGGCAGTTGTGGCCACAAAGAATGTAGACATTGTGCTAAGATTCTCTGCCCCATCACCATTTACTGTCTTTAAGAGAAAACCACTCTTAGAAGTACTTTTCAACTGCTCCTCTGTGGCTCTTTAAGATTTTACCAATCTTTATGATATGACCAGAGAAATGATTTCAAAGACTGCGTTAAAAAAAGCTTATGTGGGTCTCTTGTGTGATATCAGTTTCATTAGGAAGCAAGTGAGGGTAACTGGCTTTCTCTGTTCTTTACCCTTCTCACAGTGAGGACCATAGAATCCATCAGGACACTGGCAGATGCGTCTTTCATTGCAAAAGCCTCCGTTTCGGCACCCTCCTGGGCATTCAGCTTCACCAAAGAGAAACAAAGTTATATGGAAACCTCTGAAATTCTGTTGGGTGAATTACAGCGAGCATGAAGAGATTAGTGGTGTCTTTTCCCCGCAGAGCACTGATTATCGTAATTTACTGAATCCTGGTAAGTTCTACCTATATTCTCTCCATACTGCTTGTGCTTCACTAATTCCTCAACAAAGTCAGATTTTGCTTCTCTCAGTTTTACTTCCAACAGTAGGGGGCTCATGAAAGAAGGCAAAGCAAGCTTTATTCTGCCTTCACCCCCATCTATCAATCTACTGTACCTTCTTAAATTCAAACAAATAAATTAGATGGCCCACAACATTCACGTTCAGAGGGTGGAATGGCCTTTTGGTTCATCTTTAGAGCACTAAAAGCCTCTAGAGCTTAAACTCTGTGCTGGAAAACCTTGTATCAAGATGGGAAAGAAATCTCGGCCTTCATGCTTAAATGGGCATCAGAGTGAGATGCCTCTGCCTGGCAGAGGTTGTGGGTGTGACGGTGGTACCCTGTCCTCCGGGCAGGTCAGCAGCACCAAGCGTGTGTGGTGCTGATGTGATGGTATTGCCTTAGCAGGTGGTAAGTCACTGGTAATGACTGGCAACCTTGCTATGAAGTTGGGGGCTCCCAAAGATTGTGTTGGAGGAGGGAAGGAGAGAGATAGAAGACAGGGCTTTTGAAGGGGTATTGGTAGTTCCTAAAATTGTGAGTGGTGTCATAGCAGAGAAAATACCGTACTGGACCCTGCAGTAACCGGCCTATCTACCCATTGGTGTGGTTATAATTATACCAAAAAATTACCTATCTATCATCTATCTTTTTACCTACATCATACCTGGAAGCATTATGAGCCTTCTCTTGATGGTTATTACTGATTACCTTGTTGACATGTTTTAAAGAAGATAGCATTTTGAGGTGTCTGCAGGATGGTGTTGCCTTCAGAATTCATTACTATCACATTCACTTCAAATGCTGCCACTCCATCTTGTTTTCCAAGACATGGGAAACCAACCTGAACAACTATGGAAAAAGCAAGTATAGAGAAACAGTTTATCTAGTTGATTCCAGTTGCATAGAAATCTTGGTAAGAGAGAGAAAACACAAAGCAAAACGTTCACATTTAATTATTTGGTAGTCTTTTATCTCTACCAGAGTAGAGACTGTATTTTGATCATATGGGCATTCTCCACCTAACTTACATGTCATGCTGGGTGGAGAAAGAATAAATAACTCATTAATTTGTGCCGTCCTAATATGGAATCTGGGATATTTTTTTCCTATACTGGTCTTGTACTATCTCGAAAGAAAAAAGGTTTTCTCTAAAAATTAAAGGTGAAAATATACAACACAGATTGATTAATTAGGGAAAGAAACCTTGTGGGCACCTTCACCAGCTTCCATATAATCCATAAAGAGCTAAAAAGCAGTGTTCCAGAATCTATTATAAAGATCCATGGGCATTAGTTTAATTTTACTTTGTGTGCTTGAAAGTGACATAATATTTTCTTTGGAAATATTCTACAACTCAGACTAGACTCCAATTATTGAAATGAGTTTGCAAAGTTACTGATATTTTCTCAGGCTATTTGTTAATACTAAGAAGTGTTCATATCTTGGAGATCTAGAAGGGAGTTTGGGATAATAAAGTAAGCTTATACCTAATGATTTAGGTTCCTAAAAACAAGCCATTTGTGTGTGCCTGTGTGTGTGTGTGTGTGTGTGTGTGTGTGTGTGTGTGTAATGATCACGTGGGGTGTGTAGATATTGACTTAGCAAAGAGTGACGACTAATAATGGTGGTGTACTGGGAGAGCAAGGAGGCCACCTACTGTGGAATGCCCACAAGTCAGTGGGTAGAAAATGGATCAAGTCATTGGCTAAGATGGATTATGTAAAATTCTTCTTCTTCTGTTTTTTAAAGTCAGCTCCATGTTCATGTGAACCTGAGCTCAAGACCTGGGCTGAGATCAAGAGTCAAGACGCCTAACCGACTAAGTCCCCAATTTATGTAAATTTTAAAAACCCACTGCATTTTCATAACATATCCACTGGGGAACACTGATCTTGCTGATCCAGTAGGCTTTAGTTCTTCCTTATAAATAGGAAGAAATTTTGCTAATAGGTAGATAGTTGAAATTGTGCTTCATTTTGTTTCTATATTGCAGGTCATTGTTACTGCAAGGCTTGGGGAAATCACGCAAAGCCAAGAAAAATCCTTTCCCTTTAGAATTTTCATAAATCTTTCCCCTAGGTTTATAAGAAGGAATGATTTGGAAATTGGTTCATTCATTGTATACAACCTGGTCATATAATCTTTTTAATGGACTTAACAACCAAAAACCTCTCAAGGCTTTGACATTGGCAGTGTTTATTATTGTGCCATTCTCAAAATAATATGGATTTCCAGGTCTCCTGAATCTTGAGATCTGAGCATTGCAAATAATTAAAAGTAAAAAGGAAATACAGACATTTAAAAGAGAGAGAGAGAAATAAAAAGAGAGAGTGTTTGAAGTTTCAAAGTAAAATTGTCCCCGCTGAAAGCCTTGGTTTAATGAAATCTTAGACATGAAAATGTCAATTTACAAAACACAAAAATCCATTGTAGGAATTTCCATTTCAAAAAGAAACAAAAGAGCTGACAAATTTCTCTTCCAGTGTATTTTCACTTGGTTCAGTTCTAAAAGTTGTTAATCTTTCTCATGAATCTTTTGTGTGGATAGGGAGTTCAATAACAGCCCTGAGGCATAAAAGAATGGGAGAACCAGAAAGGATTCTTAGGGATAAAACTTTCGTAATTTTCTCACCACATGTCATCAGCTGAACTATTATTTTCCAGGTGCATCTTTTTCCTGGACCATACTCAGCCTCCACTTTGCAGCCCACTTAATTCTTTAAAAAAGGCACTTCATGGGCCACCTTGACGGCACAGTCAGTTGAGCATCTGACTCTTGGTTCCAGCTCAGGTCATGGTCTCAGGGTCATGGAATCAAGTCCCAGGTCTGGCTCTGCACTCAGTGTAGAGCCTGCCTAAGATTCTCTCCCTCCCTCTCCTTCTGCCCCACTCCTTTCCCTTTCCCTCTTTCTCTCCCTCTCTTAAAAACAAAACAAAAAAACCCAAAACAAACCTTATCAAAGCACTCACTCATGTAGCATAGTTATTCTGTCAAGTGCAAAAGAAAAAAAAAGTCTTTTGTATTTTTGAATGAAAAACTTTAGGCAATCTTGGCAGATAACTAAAGATGTAGTATCTTTATTCTCTTAGTAAACCAACAGGAAAGTTATGTCTAAGAATTATTGTACTAATCTAAATTTATGTTAAATTCACATAAATATTCATATGAAATATTTTCCTTGCATATTTATAATCACAACTTAACAAATGCAACTTTAATTAAAAATGAACACATCACAGGCACCTGGGTAGCCACTGCCAGTGGGTTAAGCCTCTGCCTTCAGCTCAGGTCATGATCTCAGGGTCCTGGGATCAAGGCCCGCATCAGGCTCTCTGCTCTGCAGGGAACCTGCTTCCTTCTCTCTCTCTCTGCCTGCCTCTCTGCCTACTTGTGATCTCTCTCTGTGTCAAATAAATAAATAAAATCTTAAAAAAAAAAATGAACACATCACAAATTCCCTCAGCCCATGTGGAAAAGTTTTACCAACCTATACCTATTTCTTTTGAAACAAGAGGTATGTAAACATGATTATGGTCTGAATCTCAATATAGAATGATTTCAAAGGAACTAGGAAATAAAATTTAAAAGTTAGGAGGCACCTAATTTATGAGTGTCAATGAATTAACTTTTAAAATAAAAGTAGAAATTAAAAGAAATGTAAATTTCACTAATCATATTTGCCTATTTTTCAGTTTTAAAACTTAAAATAAAAATTTTATTTTTCTTTGTGCAAATTCTACCTTTCTTCCTTTCTGCTTATAAATTTTATTTATAAGACCATTCAAGTAATGAGAATTATAATTATACCTTTTAAAATGTTTCCAAAAAATTTGCTTTAAAAACAAAAAAAAACACCTGAAGTGCCTGGGTGACTCAGTCAGTTGAGTGTCTGACTCTTGATTTCAGCTTGGGTCATGGTCTTGGGGTTGTGAGATCAGATCCCACATTGGGTTTTGTGCTTACTAGGGAGTTTGCTTGAGATTCTGTCTCTCCCTCTCCGTGCGCCCCTCCCCCCTCAAATTAAAACAACAAAAATAAAACCAAAAATACAACACCTGACTTTAGTTAGCCTCAGCTCTGGTAATTGACTTTTGTGCCACTTGTGCTCTACCCAAACTAGGTTTCTTTCTCCTCCTCAACATGTGGTGTACATTGTCCTGACTCCACACACCCATCCTGCTGCTTGGAATATTCTTTCTCTTCTTTTCTGTCCAGTGTCCTCCTACTCTTCCCCCCCCCCAACCTTCTCTGTAGCCTTCCCTAACACCCCCTGCGAAAATCATTTCACTTATGTATTTCACTAACATCTCTATGTATAATATAAAGATTTAATTATGATTCTGCATCCTTAACTAAGGATGAGATTTTCAAAGACAAGGACCATATCTTATTCTTTTTTGTAATTTCAGCACCTAGCATACTGTCTGTCACAAATTAGGCATTGACAGACACATAGATAAACCTTGTGGGAGACACACCCGTATACCTTCATGCACGCAGGCCCACACTTGCAACCACACCAGCACACGTACACATAAATAGACAGAAATTCACCGTAGACAGGGGAGATACAGAGAATAAGGCATGAAAAGTATGCATGCTGAAAAACACACAAAGAAAAAGAGATCTCAAAGAAAAAGCAGAGACGCCCTACTTTCAGGGAATAATAGAAACGTGATAGTTATGTTGTGTTTTTGCAACAATAAGCATCTGAGGAGAGGGCCACTGTTAACAAAAGCTAGAGGAAATTAGTCCAGATGTTGTGAATTCCATGGCAGTCTTGATTGTATAACGGAAGCTGAGGTAAATTAACCCTCAGAAAAACTGGGGCGCCTGGGTGGCTCGGTCACTAAGCGTCTGCCTTCGGCTCAGGTCATAATCCTGGAGTCCTGGGATCAAGCTCCGCATCCGGCTCTCTGCTTGGCGGAGAGCCTGCTTCTCTCTCCCTCACTCCCCCTGCTTGTGTTCCCTCTCTAGCTGTTTCTCTCTGTCAAATAAATTAAAATTAAAAAAAACAAAACAAAACCAAAAACTCAGAAAAACTAAAGCCGACTGCAAGTAATTCACATGGCGTTCAAGTACACACGGATGTCTGGCTCACCGCACACAAACTCTTGTATAGAAGCAAATGTATTCCGCTTCCACACTGAGACGGGAGCCTCCAGTCACGTGAGCCAGACCAGAGAGGAGGAATAGCACATGCTCTGCACCAGGTGAGGAACGAGAGCGCATGCTCAGCAACACGTGAGAAGCAAGAGCGCATGCTCGACACCACGTGACCCCTGTGCCCTCTTCGGTGCCCACAAGCTGTGCTGACCACCATTCATTCTCTCAGCCAATACTGACACCCCCCCCAACCCTGCCCCGTCCCGGGCTTCAAGCTCTGCTGAGGCCTGGCGTCCCTCCAGCATTAGCACCTACTGAAAAACTTCTAGGCATGGAATTCCTGGAAGTCTTTGGTTGACAAAGAAGCCTGTTCTCTTGATTTCATGGTATGACAAGAAGCAGTGTTCATAGAGGTGAAGCTTTCTCTTGATGGGAACTGTTTTTTTGTTACCCAGTTTTACTGAAGCAGCCTGCAGTTTGTATTTCCTGTTTTTGTTTTCTTCAGATGCCAGAAGGCAGGCACTTCATAACTGTTAAAGATCAAGAGTTTTCTCTTTCATGCAATGTTTTGGCATCGAGGAGTCTGGGGCGGGTGATGAAAGAAGGACTTAGCAGCGTGAAGGTATAAAATAAACCAGTAGAATAATGAATACTACCTGGCTGTTTAGGGGCAAAGACACACTGATTTGGTTACTTTTTAATAATTCAAGGTACCCTTACTGCTCCTACTGTGGGGGCTGAGCTAATAAGGCTAATGAATAACTGCCCTGCAATGAACTAAGATTCCCATAAACTTCTTACACCTGCATTTCTGCAAACAAATCCTACCTCTGCCTTCAAAACCCTATGTGCATTTGGGGCGGGGGGGTCGTATATCAGTGTGTGTGCGTGCATGTGTGCACATGCCCAAGCTGCCTCAGCCCAGAAGAAGGCTTATTCTTTGTACTCCTACCTTGTCCAAAGCATCAATTATTTCCCACCTAAATTTTATTAATAATGAAGATTCTAGATTATTAGAAATTGAAGTTTTATCTCAGCATGATGTGTTAAACTATTGTCACACCATAGATTCAAAATTGGGATTGTTTCAATATCTGAAGAAATAGAATTTCAGTAAGGTTTTTTACTAGACACTAAAGTGAATAAGGTTGGGAAGATTTAGGATAGAAGCATTAAATTGGAAACCAAAAGATGCAAGATTTATTGGAATTTGAGCAGGTGTAAATTTACAATTGATTTAATTATTTAGTGGGTTAAATGAGCTTGTATTTCTTTAATAATCAGGAAACGGCAAAGGAAAAATTTAAGAATACAAAAGGGAAATTGAGAGATATATTATATATTTGTTTTATCCTTTGATGCTTCTAAAAAGAAAGGGCAAAAAATATGATTGAGAAAATTATCTCTGACTAAAATAAACCACCGTGTGACGTGGCATGAAACTGAGTAATGGTCACCCTCCACGCATATTCTTTTCTCCGTGATGTAGCCATATGCGATTACAGTAGCAATGCCCTCTGTGTAGAACAGGGATGCCCATGGATCTGGAATGGGATATCCATAGCCTTGGGGATGTAAATCTCAGGTCAGTTTATCTCCAGAATCCAAGGCCTCATTCCTTCATAGGACATTTCTAGAACCCCAAACCCATTAGGTTTGGAAGCAAATACTCTGGAAAGGCTGTTAGTTGCACCTGTGACCCATGACCCAAGAGAAACCCAAATTCACACTCTTGCTGTCTATATCCATATGCGTACCTCTGCCAGGAAACTGAAAAAACTCTGCTTATTTAGTCCCCAGCTCTTCCAGTCCTGGGATGGATAGTAAAGATCCCCCAGCAGTAGTAGATGACCACAACCTGAAAATGGACTTTACAAGGCTATCTGATTTCTTAATTATTGCATAGATTTATATGAGTGCTTATTGAGATTTTCATGTAACATCAACTTATTCTAAAATTCCTCTAGAAGAATAAGACTATTTTTTTAAAAAGGACACAGTTATGATATCAGTTGTTTTAAAATATTATAAAACTAAAAATATTGCAATATTAGAACAAATAGTAAGCTCTAAAACTCTTTGTATGGAAGAACTTAATATTAAATAAAAGGCATATCTTGAATCAATTCAACCTCTCACATTGGAAAAGCTGAGTACTCAGGAAAATAATTCAGATGAGAGCCCTACCTCATACTATTACCGAAATAAATTCTGATAAAATACTAGAAGCATGTGTAAATTATCACATAACTGCTCTCTGAATAAGAATTAACTCTCAAGAGGATATTTGCAAATGACACTACAGACAAAGGGCTGATATCCAAGATCTATAAAGAACTACTCAAATTCAACATCCCAAAAGAAGATGAACACATCAAAAAATGCGCAGGAGACATGAAGAGGCACTTCTCCATAGAAGATATACAAATGGCTAACAGACACATGAAAACATGTTCATCATCACTAGCTATCAGGGAAATTCAAATCAAAACCACACTGAGTTACCACCTTACACCAGTCAGAATAGCCAAAATTAACAAGACAGAAAATAAGTGTTGGAGAGGCTGCGGAGAAAGGGGAACCCTCTTACACTGTTGGTGGGAATGCAAGCTGGTGCAGCCGCTTTGGAAAACAGTGTGAAGATTCCTTAAAAAATTAAAAATAGAGCTACCTTATGACCCTGCAATTGCACTACTAGATATTTACCCCAAAGATACATATGTAGTGAAAAGAAGGGTCATATGTACCCCAATGTTCATTGCAACAATGGCCACAATCACCAAACTGTGGAAAGAGCCGAGGTGCCCTTTAACAGATGAATGGATAAAGAAGATGTGGTACATATATACAATGGAATATTACACCTCCATCAGAAAGGATGAATATCGAACTTTGGTAGTTACATGGACTGGACTGGAAGAGATTATGCTGAATGAAATAAGCCAAGTAGAGAAAGTCAAGTATCACATGGTTTCACCTACTTGTGGTGCATAAGGAGTAATATAGAGAACAGTAGGAGAAGGAAAGGAAATGGGAAGTAGGGTAATTTGGGGAGAAAAATGAAACATAAGAGACTTTGGACTCAGAAACAAACTGAGGGGGGCGCCTGGGTGGCTCAGTTGGTTAAGCGACTGCCTTCGGCTCAGGTCATGGTCCCGGAGACCCGGTATCAAGTCCCACATCGGGCTTCCTGCTTCTCCCTCTGTCACTCCCCCTGCGTGTGTTCCCTCTCTGGCTGTGTTTCTCTCTGTCAAATAAATAAAATCTTAAAAAAAAAAGAAACAAACTGAGGGTCTTGGAGGGAAGGGGGCAGGGGGATGGGAGAGACTGGTGGTGGGTACTGAGGGCACATACTGCATGGAGCACTGGGTGTGGGGCATAAACAATGAATCTTGGAACACTAAAAAAATAAAATAGATTTAAAGTAAAAAAAAAAAAGAATTAACTCTCAAGCAGAAAAATAGTCAGGAAAAAATGACAAAGGGAAAGATAGTTTTGATTACATAGGACTTAGACTCTGCATATCCCCACCTTAAAAAGAATAAACTTAAAAATAGCCAGAAAGTGTAAACAGTTAATATATAGTGATCTTTGCAAGTCAACAAATTATTTTATATTTTTAATATAAAAATGAAATGGTCAACTGACATTTTACATTGTTCAATAGGTATAGGAAAATGTCTTCTACCTCGGTTAGAGTAAAAAAATAAAAATAAAAGAACACTACGAAACCTCTTCTCACTTTTGTTTCTCTTTTCACTTTTTAAGTCAACAAAAGAGTTTACATGATTGATAACCCACATTGATGAGGTTATGGTGAGCTAGGCCCTCCCCCACACCGCTAGCCAGGGTACGAATGAGCACAACCTTTATGGAAAGTCATTTGACATTTTGGCAATCTGTTCTAAAAGCCTTTTGAAATATTCATAGTTCATGTCCTTTGACACAATAATTGTACTTCTAAGAATCTATTTTAATAAAATAATGAGATGAGCTCCAAGGTTTTGGTACAAACATTAATCCAATAACTATTTTGTGAAGTCCTGTTCTGTGCTGGGCCCTGGGTTGGCAGTCATGATGAATAAAACAAATAGGGCCTCCTACTCAGTGACTATCTATCACTTTAAAAAGGATGTTTATTGTGATATTTCTAGTATGAAAACCCTGAAAACAATCTAACACACAATAAGGGAATGATTAAACCAATTATGGGTATGTTCATAAAATGGATAATGGCATCAAAAACAACTTTTGGAAAAATCTAAAATGACATGGGAAAATGTTTATGTTAAAATGTTAAAAGCAAAACAACAACAACAAAAAGCAGCCACAGTGCCAAACCAAATGTATCTCTATTATTATAACTATGGAAAAATATATATTCATAGACGAGAATGAAACACATATATTTGACCATGTTAACATAAGTGATCTCTCTACATCTCTGAAAGTCATTAAACCTGGCTTCAGCTTCACTGCTTATTAGTCATATATGACATTGGGAAAGTCAGTGAAGCCTCAGACGGCTTAATTTTCTCATTTGTAGAGTGGAGTGGTAATTCTGGCCTTGACTCCTTCCCAGAACTCAAACTGGAGAAGGCCTCAGCTGCTATTGTGCATGCTGAACAGTTCTGAACAAATACCCCATACTGTATTTTCTCAGGAGAGAAGGATGATTAGCTCTGAAATATTAACCCCTTTTTCCCACTTTTCCATGTCTCTTTGCTCCTTCAAATTCCTATTTAATATGATGCTCATTTGGGGAAAGTTTTTCTTGATGTATCCCATTTTCCCCAATCACTTGCTTTGCATCTTTGCCACATTTATGTGCACTACATTAATTCATAATAATTATTGGCCACATGTCTTGTGTAATGACTTTTCTTTTTAATCTGGAACTGCTTATGAACCAGGGCTATGTCAAGTCTTTAGCAAATTAGGAAACAGCCATTTTGTCACTCCCATCCTAATTTTTTGCCCAAAGGAGGTAGGGACATAATAATCAAGCTGCCCTAAAGTCATCAGATCTCTCTAGGAAAACACGGCATGATTCCTTTGATGGGTGACTTCTTGATCTTGAATATTATTCCCATCACCATTACATTTTAAGTGTAAACTCCCCACCACCACCACCAAGGCAAAGACCACCCACCTGATGCCTTGTGAGGCACTGTTCCCAGCAGAGGGACATTGACGGTTGGGTCTGCCATGATGCCTTTATCCAGGGACCGTAAGGACAGGAATTCATAGAAGTATTCTGCCTACAACAAAGGGCATTGACAGTCAGTACCATGGGGACCATGGAGTGTGAGAAGTCATTTCTTAACTGGTCACTCCTCTGATAGGAGAGTGACATTTTTCACTACAGGAAATCTGGAATACAGGACATCTAAAAAACTGTGTAGGCATAACTCACCCTTCTGGATTTTAGAACTCTCGAATTAGATTCTGTTTGGAAGGAAGTGATGGTTTAAAAACATTAATGACATCTATCCAAAATAGCCATAAGCTGATGATAATCTTTAGCTCTATTTGTATAATTTTCTGATCTGATCATAGATGAAATATTCTTCTTGGACCTCTATTTGATAAGACTCGGCTCACATAACAATTTGATTTAAATCTCTTGTTTGTCTCCTTGAAAGTGTGCTTTTTTTTTTTTTTAAGATTTTATTTATGGGGTACCTGGGTGGCTCAGTTGTTAAGCGTCTGCCTTCGGCTGGGGTCATGATCCTAGAGTCCCAGGATCAAGCCCCACATCAGGCTCCCTGCTCGGCGGGAAGCTTGCTTCTCGTCTCACTCCCCCTGCTTGTGTTCCCTCTCTAACTGTGTTTCTCTCTGTCAAATAAATAAATAAAATCTTTTAAAAATAGATTTTATTTATTTAGAGAGACAGTGTGAGTGGCGGGGAGGGGCAGATGGAGAGAGAGAATTTGAGAAAACTCTGTGCTGAGTGCAGAGCCTGATGTGGAACTGGATCCAAGACCCTGTGATCATGACCCGAACCGAAATCAACAGTCAGCTGCTCCACCAACTTAGCCATCCATGTGCCTCTCCTTGAAAGTGCACTTTAAGAAAACAACATGTAGTTATAAAGGAGCTTCTGAATGTGTCTCTCAGGAACTTTTGATGATGTTCAAAGAATATGGAAGGGAAAGAATTTCACTTAGGGTCCCAAAACAATTCCATATCTGGGTCTCCTGTTGCTGCTTTTGAGTATGGCCACATTATGTAAGCTGGCAAGCTCAGAATCCATTATATTCAGTGTCTGAGATTGTAATGAGCATTGGCATGACTGCTTAGCATGATGCAGCTAGGTTTAATGGATTTGTCTGGATAACCAATATTCTCATCAATAACAAATTTCACAGTAGAGGTTTTAGGGTGTGCCTTTGATTTACCTGAAAATTAGTAAATACCAGTTTTTCTACTGCAATTCTAAGACTGTGTTATAGGACAGGAACTGGTCAAAGCAGTTTCTTACTTGGATTTTATGTAATAGGCAGTTTCCAGAGAAAATTTCTTTGTTCTTTTTTCTTTTTGAAAATGATAATGGTGGTGCAATTCCTACAATATATAATTTCATTCTTTCTTCATACTTGGTATATGTATTTTAAAGGGGTTTGTCCATCTATGGTTTTCATTGCCTTCTTAAAAATTCCAACTTGAGGGGCGCCTGGGTGGCTCAGTTGGTTAAGTGACTGCCTTCAGCTCAGGTCATGCTCCCAGAGTCCCAGGATTGAGCCTGGCATCGGGTCCCCTGCTCGGCGGGAAGCCTGCTTCTCCCTCTCTCACTCCCTCTGCTTGTGTTCCCTTCTAGCTGTGTTTCTCTCTGTCAAATAAATAAATAAAAATCTTTAAAAAAAATTCCAATTTGATAACTACGTAAAATTGACATGGGGGGGCACTTGGGTGGCTCAGTTGTTAAGTGTCTGCCTTTAGCTCAGGTCATGCCCCAGGTCAGGCTTCCTGCTCAGCGGGAGGCCTGCTTCTCCCTCTCTCACTCCCCCTGCTTGTGTTCCCTCTCTAGCTGTGTTTCTCTCTGTCGAAGAAATAAAATCTTAAAAAAAAAAAAAAATTGACATTGGGGAATGTAGGTGCTATGGTGAGTGCTGTGAATTTTATAAGACTGATGAATCACAGACCTGTATCCCTGAAACAAATAATACATTATATGTTAATAAAAAAAAGGAATTGACCAACACTTTGTCTCTGGTCTTGACATTGACTTCTTTCATTGTTTCATTTTGTCATTGTCAACAGATCTACCAGAACCACCCATACCATATAAATATTTCTGCAAACCAGTTATCATCACTATGTGGTAGAGATGACCTATATTCCTCATTTAACTTAAGCATTAACTTCAAATCCTTCAAAGTCAAAGAAAAATGGCTGATGAAATAAATGATAGATTTATAATGTCATAGTTTAAGTTCTAGACAGGACTTTTCTGTTTTTAGTTTATTCATAATATCATAAACAGTCTTAGTCTCAAACCTCTCCATTGGAAACACTTATGTGGAGGCAAATAAAAGCCAAATTCTATGCCAAAGAGAACAGCAAGCTTGCTTTAAAGTTTAGGAACAAGTTTCACAGATTTTGGATTTATTACTTAGATAAAAGGAACTCAGAGCATGAACTGTAATAGGGAGGTGGCATATTGGAGAGCATGAAACCTCTATTAGGGAAAAGTACATTTTGTTTTATTAAGTGACACTAGTGGAAATTCAGGTAGAGGTAAGTAGGGTGCTTATTTGAACAGCACATGAAAAGATTGCCTTGTATTCAAACAAAGAATGGGTCTATTCAGGAGAATAATTCACTTCTAAATTAAGTTACTGAGAAACCTTGCTGGCCTGGTTTGCCATGCAATAAATTTTCTTTTCATGGAGAAGTATAAAAGACACCCAAATATTATCAAGAGAGGAATGAGTGCTGGAGGCCATTTAACTTGCTTCCAAGCAACTTGGCTGAATATTAAGGTTGTTCCTTCCAGAAGAGATGAAGACATCATTTAAAAGCAAAATGGGACAACTCAGAAGGCCTTCACTCTGGCAATCTCTTGGGTAGACACAGAGTAAGGAAGCAGAGAACTGCATTAACCATGGGGAGAAACAGAGAAAATCCAGTGTTTGTTTCTTTTCCATCTTTGAAGTTCTGGGTTTGTGGTGCATACTTAATCTAATATATTAGCATGAGAATTGCAGGAGCCTCTGAGTTAAGAATCTAAGGTTCTTCATAAAACCACAGCCCTCAAACCTCTTAATTTCATGTGTCATGATGCTGACCTAAGTGTTCATGAGGAGCACTGGAATAATGAAAGTATCAGATGTGTCCTGAAGAAAATTTTAGGCGATTCACAGATACAAAGCATACAGATGCCATAAAGCTTGAAAATTTACAAATAATTTTTGTTGAGTGTTAAAAAAAACTCCAGTTGCTGTTCATCTAATTCTCACAGGTTCCTGGTATTATAGCATGTATGTTGTGTTCAGATTAGCCGGGCATTCGGTATGAGCATTACTAGTGGGATCTGAAATAGCTCCTACACTGTATGTGAAGGGCAAGAAGAAATCTAGTGAAGTAAGCAAGAAAGGAATAGAGTTGGATGTTAAAGTCCCAAACAAAATGAATCAGCACACCCAATGCTTAAAATAATCTGACGCCCGAATGTCTAGACCAAAAATTGCCAGATCTCACATTCTTTCTGGGCATTCATCTTGTCACCTCCCTGCAAAATTTCATCCTTCAAACTCACAACTCATTATCCTTGGATGCTGGGGACACTTCCCTGATTGTTCCCCCATGTCTGGATTTTCCTGCACTTCCTTATTAACCCTCCTCTTCTCAGCTCATGATCGTTAAAAATTGCTAAGACTCAGGCCTCGGTCTTCCCTCTTTATATTCTATCATAAAACTCAGGCACTTGCACAGATGAAACTGTATGCTTTGGGGCAAATGATGCTTACTCAGTGAGAACCATTCCCACTGCCTCATGGCCAAGCTCGTGGGCCCAGAGCTTCCTTCATTACCTTCCCAAACAAGGTGCCTCATTGATGTCTTTGTATCTGTCAACAGTATTATCATTTTTCCAACAATGAAAGTACTGAACCTCTGAGTCATTGTTGTGTCCTGCCTCTACTTCATCTCCCGATAGCCAGACACCCGAGTTTTCTCCTTTCTCTTTGTATAATTTTTTGATTCTGTCCCTGCCTTTCATTCCCACTGCTTCTACCCTAACCCAGGCCTTATTGCCTCATGTTGGCATTATTATAACATTTTCTGAAATATCTTTCTAGCCTTCCTCTTTAAAATCTCTGCCACGAGATGAGCCATTGTACCTAATGGAAACATCAGAATTTCCATATCACAATGCTTTCATGTCACCCCTCTTCTCTAGTATAAGGCCCTTAGCCTGGTAAGTGTCCTCCACAGTCTGGTTCCAAATTTTCTTTATTTCAGACTGCTCTCCAACAGGGATCCACTTCTGGAACTCAACTGGCCTGCTCTGAACATACCATAGCCATACCTATAATCCAGTGTTTTCACCTACCTGACTGGCAATAGGACTCAAACCAGTGTGGCCCTTATACGTATACTGTCCTGTATTTTATTAAACTTTTCCCATGTGTAGATCATGTATTGTCATGTGCAGTTTGGATCTTCTGTGGTTAAAGATGGGATTATATTTATTTCCTCCACCACCATCCCCAGCTTCACTCAGCATTGGGTACAGCCAGGTATTTAATAAATATCTGCTGAATGAATGAATGACCTACTGAGAAGCATCCAGATGCGTAAGCCCAGTGCACTCCAGAACATTCCATTCACATTGTTATGGTGAAATGGCATTAGCCTCTGATTTTACTGACTGGGCATCCGCTTTTCTGTTTCAGCAATTGCTAAATTACTTTTATGGGTCAAAAGATTCTCTTTTACTTTGCTGAGCAGACAGTCACCACAGCATATATAGAGAATAGAGGACATTTTTGAAAAAAAAGCAATGAAACAAACATTGACATTTGATATCCAGCCAATCTCTGTGTAGTTTGTCACTGTTTTATGCTTATTTAGGGACAAAACCTTGGCAAGGAGCCTCCCAGAATAAATATAAGCCCATAATATAGATAAGGTCCAGTTCTGAAACATGATGTTGTCTAATGTTCTCTGGTTCAGATTTCTAGAAGAGACTTGATCCCTTCTATAAGTTACATGTATATAATTTTAATTACATGCAATTTATGTAATTTTAAGTTTATAAATTTTGTAAAACTGTATATAAAGTTATATAAATTTTGTCTTCTGCAAATGACACCATGCAATTACAAGGTCACTGGGAAAGGGTGAAATAGCAACAAAGACTTCTTTTATGACTTCTTTTGAAACTGGCTCTAAGAGATCTTGTTTCAGAAACAAAAAGAAAAAGCTCCTCATGCAGAGTAGTTATTTAATTGTCTCACTGGTCTTGGCTTAATTGATAATGAAATGAACATTACTCAAAGAGAGAATCTCAATCAGCCTTGTGCTTCTGTTCCAGTAATTGGTTTTATCCACACTGTCGTTGACCACAGTTACTGGGCTGGGTCGAGGGAGTAAAGCTATTGGAATATAGTGGTAATATTAAAACTTAAAGTCCAAGTAAACACATCCGGGACCATGAAAGTTTTGTAAACTAAAACTGGCAGGAGATCACACAGTTTGGCTTCACATGAATCTAAAATATCTAAGACATTTTCCATCTTTTTCCTCCTACGGTTTGGAATCACCATTGTTCATGCAAACCAGAAACAGACCTGGCTATCTGACAAATCACTGGCCAGTCATTCTCTTTTAAGATTCCTAAAGATAGAAAAGCAATGTAATAGAGCACTCTACTGCTGTTTTGTGTTCGATAAAACCAAAAACTAAGGTTTTTAAATTTTTTTCGAGGGCGGGTAACAAGGAAGTAGAAAAGCCAAACATTGGGGAATGGGAAAGAAGCTTTTTTTGTTTTGTTTTATTTTAGTTCTTCTAAAGATGAGGGGAAAGGGTTTCAGTATGCAGACAAAGTAGGCTTTAAAAATATAGCCCCCCTTCAGCATACTGCTTTCACCAGGTTGCCAAAATTTTTCACTGGAAGGGCAAGGTAGGCAGCAGAGAGACTTCTGAAAGCTTCATTCCTCTTTATTCCTTGAGGCTTCGGGGGCAAGGACCTCCTCCTCACAGGAAGCCTGCCCTGATGCAAGCGTTTGCAAAGTTATGGGTCAGTGTCAACCCCAAAATTGGATACCAAGAAAGACAGCATTGGGCAATATGGAGGGGTGTACGGAAACTGATTGAGGAAAGAAAGCTTTGTTCAAAGGGCCGCAGCTAGCACTCTGCGCACAGGAGCAGTCAAACGGGAGGTGTGGGAAAAGGAACCTCAGGAGTACAACCACACGTTTCTCCTAGAGAGCAGGATGGTAATTATTGGAGGACGTGGAAGGGCTGAGGAGGCAATGGTATGAATGCAGGTGCATAGAGGAGAGGAGAGGAGATTTCAGCTCTTGGAAAAGGAACACTTTTTCTGGTTTTTTCCTCATCTCAAGATTTATATTTGAATATTTATTTTCTTCTTTTTTAATTATGTTATGTTAGTCACCATATAGTCCATCATTAGTTTTTGATGTAGAGTTCCGTGATTCATTGTTTGTGTATAACACCCAGTGCTCCATGCAATACGTGCCCTCCTCAATACCCGTCACTGGGCTAACGTTTTTAAATTAAAGCTTCAGAAACAGTCATTGGGTATTCATGTAAATGGGGTTGGGGAGAAGAGAATGGGCCAAGAGTTCTGTCTTGGATAATCATTTCACAACTGAGCAGTTACCCTTACACCTCATGCAGTGCATTTATTCCTCATTATTTTCTCAATCTCTTGGTCTCCCCTACATGCAATTCACATGCAGTATATTTCAGCACATCACATTTTTTTAGGACAGAATGACTTTTATAAAATGTCCAAATAAATCTGTGTAGCACATATAAGTAGCTCCGAAGAGGCAAGACTAATGTCCCATTTCTTTCAGAGTTGTTTATAATGTGTAGTTATCTCCACTCCATTGATAAAATGTGTGTGGAAATTTTTAACTGACTGAGAAATATCAGTAGATTCTCAGTGATGGCTTTCAAAATATTTAACATTAGGTCATGTTTTTCTTAGTCTTAGCTTCAGGTAGCTTTCTAAAATTCTTTAATATATTTTTATTGAATCCACATGGACAGTATTAACTTCTTGATTAAAAAAACAGAAAAGAGACTTTCTTGACTTTATGTTTTAAAAAATACATTAAACTATTTGGTAAATAGGAAATATGCCTTTATTTAACTTCTTTGTTCATATAATCACAATTTCCTATATCAAAATACTATGCTACAAGATATCATCCAATGACCAGTTGTTCTATTCCTAAGAGCCAAACAGAAAAGAAAAGTCTGTAATTTCATAGTTAACAGATTTTCAAAGTCTAAAAATTTAGGGAACTTAGTGTTACTAGCAGAAGATTCAAGAAGCAGTCATCACTATACATTTATTTTTATACTTCAGAAAAAGTGATGGCCTAGAACATACAGCATCATCAGCCCTTTTACTCTTCTAAATTCCTATAGATATTTGCTATTTTAAAACTGTTATTCATACATGCATTATTCACCCTTTTTAAGAAAATGAGAAGCTAAGGCAGAACTGAAGCAATTTCCTGGAGAACACTGATGATGAAAATCCATAATCTGAGGACTGGCTAAATCTATGTGGCCAACTTAAATTGCCCTCTAATACCCCTGAGCAATTTATTTATTTATTTGTTTTTTTTATTTATTATTTGTTTATTTATTTTTTAGAGAGGGAGAAGGGTGTGGGGAGGGACAGAGAGAGAGAGAGAGAGAGAGAGAGACAACCTCAAGCACAGTCTGAGATCATGGCCTGAACTGAAATCAAGAGTCAGATGCTTAACTGACTGAGCCACTTAGACACCTCCCTGAGCAAATCTTTTAAACTCTCTCCCTTCTGCTACACACAATTCCATAGTTTCCCCAAAGTCCTCTGCCCCAGCCTTGCTATCATCACTCAACTGATGACAATATCCTATTCACAAAACAGAGATTGCTAGATAGAAATTCTTTCAACTTTCCCTCCATCCACCTACCAATAGCTCACATTCACATTCAGTCTGCTTTCTTCCCATATCCTCTGAGATTGGCTTTAACAATATTGTCAGCTTCTCTCATGTATATTAATATGATTAAAAGGTTAAAAACCAAACCCTGTCTCTACCAGGCTATCTTTCTTCCTACCTGCCATTACAATGCTTCCAGAGGGGTCTTCTTGCTCGTCGGTCTTCTGCTCACTCTGGTAAGGCTTTTGCCCTCATGATTTTTTTTTAAACGATTTTATTTATTTATTTGAGGGACACCTGAGTGGCTCAGTAGGTTGAGCATCTGCCTTCAGTTCAGGTCATGATCCCAGGATTGAGTCCCACATCTGGCTTCTGGCTCAGCAGGGAGCCGGCTTCTCTGTCTACCTGCTCTGCTTGCTGCTCCCTCTGCTTCTGTCCTCCCTCTCTCTTTCTTTTATTATTTTTAAAAAAGATTTTATTTCTTTGATAGAGAGAGAGTGAGAGAAAAAGAGAGTGATTGCACAATGGAGGGAAGGGCAGAGGGAAAGGGAGAAGCAGACTCCCTGCTGAGCAGGGAGCCTGACATGGGACTCCATCCCAGGACCCTGGGATCAGGACCTGAACTGAAGGCAGACGTTCAACTGACTGGGCCATGCAGGCACCCCTGTCCTTATCACTAAAAACATCTTCATAAAATGTCATACATAGCCTACAAATTGTTAAATCTAATGATGAGTTTCCATCCATCCATATTCTCTAAAATTTTTATTATAATCAAAAAGAATTTTTTGCCCTGTCTATAGCAACAGTCTTTGTGTGTTCCTCTTATTCTCTCATCAGTCTTTCCCTAATGACCTTTACATGCTTCTCTTTCTATAATGGCACCTTAAAAAGAGTTCTAAATGTGGGACATGTACCCTTAGAGAATCTATAGCTTTTGTGTTCATATATATGTGACTATTTTTCTGGGGAGAGCAGACCCTAGGATTCATCACATTCTTAAAGGAGTCCATGATTCCAAAAATAATGATAAAAGCCACTGCCTTAAATGTTGATTTTTCCAGGAAACAGTTGCTGCTCTCCTCTTCTTGCTTCTGCTTTCTTCTTATTATTATTTTTTTTGTTTTGGTTGTTTTTTTTGTTTTTTTGGTTTTTTTTTTGCTTCTGCTTTCTTCTTGAGGCATTTTATCCATTTCTGAGACTTCAATTTATACCAACAATTCAAAGACCTCTAAATTTTTATTTCCAATTTTCACGTTTCTTCTGAACTCTAGGTTCATATTGGCAGCTGTCTACCAGAATCTCCCCTTAGCTTAACATGTTTGAACCAAACTCATTACCTTCCTGATGAGCCTATTCATTTATATTTTTTTGCATAGCACTATATGCCTGATACTCAAGATATAAACGTGCCTGTCTTTCTAGACCCCAACTTTTCTCTCACCAGCCACCTGCACAAACCCTCACTGATTTCTCAAATCTATTCCCTTCTTTTCCTTCCCACTGTTACTACCAAAATTCAGACATTTCTCACACATGCTCCTTTAATTGTCCCCTAAGCTATCTCCCTAGTAACTCCTGCTGTCCAGATTTATACCTTCCAGACTACGATATCCAGTTTTCTTCCTAAATGCCAGCTGGACCATACCACTGCTCCCACTTAAACCTCTGAATTGTTTCTAATCATGGGGAAGAGTTTAGCTACAGCTTTATAGCTGGCTCTGCCCACCAGCCTCTTCTCATGTCTTCCCTCACGTCTTTGGTTCAGCCCTAGCAAGCTTTGAGTCCACTAACCTGCCATGATTTCCCATGAACCCTGCTGCTGACTCTATGCCTAGACTGTACTCTACTCCCTGCTCTTGTCCACCAAGGAAACTTTGACGTACCTCTCTAGGCACAGGTGAATGTCATCTCTTTCATTAGCTCTTCCTACCTCGGATTCTTCTTTCCTGTACTTTCCCCTTATCTTTACTATTGTGCTTCCAGTAACAGTCTATTTACTTGTCTTCCCCAATAACCTTTCCTCTGTGGAAGGAACTTTGTCTATTCTTATTTGAACCTCCAGTGACTAACAGTGTTTGTAGCCCAAAAGCTATTTATAAAAAATAAATATAAGCTTTGAGTCAAGCTAGTTGTACTTTAAAAAAATAGGTAAATCACATCTTACTGAAATTGTCTTATTTCTTTAGCTTTAAAACAAATTAAAAATGTCTTATTGAACTATTATTTTATGGGGAATTTAGAGGATAGAAGGACAAGTAAAACTATACTGCAGACATATAATCAGTGAAAGCCAGGCTATGAGAAACTATGGGCCAAACACCCCGTCTCCTCAACAAAACCTGAAGGAAGAAAAAAGAGAGAGAGATGGAGGGGAAACATACAGATTAAAAGAGAACTGAGACTTATCAACCTGCCACAATGTGTGCACTTAACTTGGATTCTCACTCAAATAAATTTTTAAAATGGATAACATTTATGAGCAATAGTTAGAAATTTAAACACTAACTAGACATTTGATTATGTTAGGGAGCTATTTTTTAAAAATATTGTTTATTTATTTGAGAGAGAGAGAGAGAGAGTACATGAGAGGGGAGAAGGTCAGAGGGAGAAGCACACTCCTGGGGGAGCCGGGAGCCAGATGTGGGACTCAATCCTAGGACTCCAGGATCATGACCTGGGCTGAAGGCAGTGGCTTAACCAACTGAGCCACCCAGGTGTTCCATCATGGAACTATTTTTAATGGTTCTGAGGTGTTTTTTTTTTTAAAGTCTTTTGAAATCTTTCATAGATACATACTAAAATATCTGTAGATAAAATGACACGTTACCTAAGATTACTTCAAAATAGTATGGGAGAGGGCTATGGGTAGGGGGTGTAGATAAGACATAGCTGGCCATGAATTGATGATTCTTGAATCTAGGTGATGGATAAATGGGTATTCATTTTTCTGTTCTGTCAATATTTATATATGTTTGAAATAGTCCATAATAAAAGGAGTTTTAAAAAAGAAAAAAACCCTCATATTGACATCTGTGTTGAATGAATGAGGTTAAATTTATGGAGAATAACACATCGCAAGTGATAGGATAATCCTTCCAGCTCAGGCTGGAGGTTCATTAACGGCAGCTCCCCACTCACTGAGGTCCTGCCACACCTGCTTCCTTGCTGCTTTCTTAATGTGCCAGGTGCACTCCCATCAGAAGAACCTGGCATGAACTATGCCTTCTGCTGGGGTGCTCTTCCCCAGATAGCCACATAGCTTACCCCCTTATTTTTTTTTAAGATTTTATTTATTTATTTGACAGAGAGAGAGATCACAAGTAGGCAGAGAGAGAGGAGGAAGCAGGCTCCCTGCTGAGCAAAGAGCCCGATGTGGGCCTCGATCCCAGGACCCTGAGACCATGACCTGAGCTGAAGGCAGAGGCTTAACCCTCTGAACCACCCAGGCGTCCAGCTTACCTTCTTATTAATTTTGTTCTTCTCTAGTACAATGGTATCTCTTCCAAGCAGCCTCACCTGGCTGTCCTCTTTGAAACAGCACCCTCTCACCATGCATATTTTTATTTTCTACTTTATTTTTCTACTAACACTTGTCATCGCTTGACATATGCCCATTTAAACATTTAAGAACTGTGTCTCCTCCTCTGCACCACAGGGAAAGTAAGCTCCACGGGGGCCATCACTCTGTGTTCATTGCTGGGTTCTAGTTCCTAGAGCAGTGCCTGCCATTAAAAGTGCTCAATAACTATTTATTGGATAGATCAAAGAAGGACTGAATAAGGAAAGGTCACTTAATCTAATCTTTGTTTTAATTTGGAAAAGCTTTTGTTATGAATTAATTAGAGTTAATTGACTTCAAAACATTTGCCAGGGTCAGAGCTGTTAGCCGAAATTGATCCGTAGTGTAAAAGGCAAGACCTAGGAGAATCAAACGTGTTTTTGGAAACATAAGCACAGTATAATTTTTGTTACTGTTGATTACAGAGAATGTGTGTGCGTGTGTGTGTGTGTGTGTGTGCGAGGGTGACAGGGAGCTGGGAAAGGAGCAGAGAGACCGGGAGAGAGAGAATTTCAAGCAGGCTCCACACTCAGTGCAGAGCCCAAAGTGGGGCTTGGTCTCAGGACCCTGAGCTCATGACCTGAACTGAAACCAGGAGCTGAATCTGACTGAGTCCCCCAGTCCCCCAGATGCACCCCCCCTTTTTGGAGCACAGTATAATTTAATCACAATTTTATTGATCACATGATTCCTTTCTAGTTAGATATTAATATGAGAAATTGGTTGTGTGAGATTAAACATTAAATTTATTTTTATCATTTTAATTTTATTATTATATTTATTAAAAAATTTTTCTTTCATAAGTTCAGACAAATAGTATTATCAGAATTTCTCAAAACCAGAGACTAAGACTTCTGCAACCCTCACCTTGCCTAACACTGTACAAGACAATACAGATAATAAGACTACTGACTTAAACCAGTACTTTAAAAAAAATAACTCTCCATTGTTGTCTTTATCAGAAAAAATTTTATGTTAATACAAGTAAGTAAATATGAGTGTTAGAAAACTTGTAGAAAATTGAACAAATATCTGAAGGAAAAGCACACAAGCAGAAAGGATAGTGGTGCCAAGTCCCTCAGGTGGGAAGGTAGCTGGCACATTTGGTAAAGAGCTAGGAGGGGCCAGTGGTGGCAGGACCAAAGTGGGCAGGCACTGCTCTAGGAACTAGACCAGCATTCAGTGGGACGGGAAGCATCACCCTGTCACAGCTAAAGTGGGCAGATGCGCTCAGTGGAGGAACCCAGGAAAGGGCTCATAATAACCAGATCTGGTTTCCATGCCCCCCACGTGCAGCCCAGCCTTCTGGCCCTAGAGGACCTGGAGGGGTCTATGGGAAGAGTCAACCTCCGTGCCCTCCAGGCTGCAGTTATGGGGGCAGAGGAGTTTTAACTGTGAATGAGGACTGGAATTTTAACTACTACACAAGAGTGGATATTTTAATTACTGAAATGAGAATAATCTTAGCACGAAAGTAATCAGAGGACATTTTATTCTCTTTGGCTAACTAGAGAAAGTCCAGGATCTGCCTGAGGCATCATCCAAAGGCCCTGGGAGAAAGGAGTCTACACCTCAGGGTTGCAGGGGCTGATGTGAGAAACAGTAAAGGTGCCTCTATGTCATTACACATGGCAGCGTCTTGTTTATTTGGTGTAATAAGCCCTTGGGTCCTTATATAAGGATCTTAGGAGCCAAAGAGCAGGCAGCATATTTCCATTTGTAACCCCGTGGTCTTTCTATTTTGCTCACTTAAAACATGCCAGAATATTAGCACAAAATGAACCCTCCTTTATTTCTTTTTAAATATTATGGTACATATTAGCTTTCTCATACTTAAATTTCCTGTAAATTCTTTAGTACTTTCAATTCCCCTTCCTGGATGTAAACCTAGTTAATGGCCATGACTCTCTCCCAGGAGCACCGTGAATAACAGTACTTTGCAGTTAAAATAAACGGGTACAAGGCAGATGCGAGCAGACACTGTAGTTAGTCAAGCTGATTCATTAAAGAAAAAAAAAAGACACATTAAAGCTGAATCAACTGTCATCTTTTAGTGATGACTGTTGATCTGATGTGATGAGAGAAAGTTCATGCACGCGGACGGGGTGATTCGGCTCCCGGATGGTCTGGAACATCGTTAACTCATACAGACTGATTCTGGCTCCAGTTCAAACTTCTCAGCCTTTGTTCTTGGGGCTCAGAGGATGGCTTTGAAGTTCAAGGATAAAGCTCTTCTAACACACCATTACCAAAGAATAACCTTTTGATTATGATCTCATGAAAGTATAATCAATAACTTACATAAGTTAAAACCATGGCAAACAGTGATGGTCCTGTAATTGGACCTTTATGAATTCCATATGTTACAAACTCTGTGTTGCATAATACATATATTTCTTCCCCAAACATAGCCGTTGAACTTTCTTAAAAGGCTATGAAACTTTTTGCAGCTACTGTCAGCCTTGAACTCTTCAGACTCCTGAGCTCGGGTGTGGGTACGTAACAGGCAGGATTTTTGGAAAGCTTAAAAGGACGAATAAATATTTCTTCCAAATCCAATAGACACTTATTTGTGCAAAGCAATTTAATCAAAGCCAGTAACTTTTTACTTAATTGTGCAGCTTTTGTGCTTTAAAAAATATTTCAGGGACGCCTGGGTGGCTCAGTTGGTTGGGCGACTGCCTTCAGCTCGGGTCATGATCCCGGAGACCCGGGATCGAGTCCCACGTTGGGCTTCCTGCTCGGTGGGAAGCCTGCTTCTCCCTCTCTCACTCCCCCTGCTTGTGTTCCCTCTCTCGCTGTGTTTCTCTCTGTCAAATAAATAAAATCTTTAAAAAAAAAAATATTTCAGGGGGAAAAAGACCTCCAGCAAATGATGGTTGAAAACATAAGCAGAAAATACAGTCACTTAGCAAAGGCATGTTC
>PITA01001008.1:104197-220794 GCA_004023965.1 Spilogale gracilis
TTTTTTTTTTTAAAGATTTTATTTATTTGACAGAGAGAAACACAGCCAGAGAGGGAACACAAGCAGGGGGAGTGAGAGAGGGAGAAGCAGGCTTCCCGCAGAGCAGGGAGCCCGATGTGGGACTCGATCCCGGATCTCCGGGATCATGCCCTGAGCCGAAGGCAGTTGCTTAACCAACTGAGCCACCCAGGCGTCCCGGAGTTCCCTTATTTTGATAAATGTAGTAAACATGCCCTTCTTTCTCTTAGAAAGTGCTATGTGCTAGCTACTGATCACATAACTCTTTAGTCTTTGAAGTTGATTTACTTGCTAATCCTTCTCTGTCCTGTCCCTTTGAAAACTGAGAAAATTGTATCACCGAGTGTTGGGAGAATAAATTACTTAGTATGTACAAAAATTATTTAAAGAGTATATGTGCAGAAATCAATGTTCCAATCACTATTATTTAAGACCATTTCTGGATAAATATGTATATATGCACATGTAACAGAAAAACTCATATATGTATTCATATTCACTTAAAACTGGTTGAAATTACTTTCTTTGCTATTTAAAAAGGAATGACTTAATCTTTGGGAATCACCCACTAGTTTTGTATTTGTAATTGTAATTTGAAATGAATACATATCTGAAGAGTTCTGTGTTCACAATTAATAATTACCCTCTGTAGTTTTTTAACCTGACCAACCTTAATCTCTCTGGAAAAGGAGGAGAGCCACTTACTGATCCCTCACTGCCCCCTACAGTATGAAATTCCTACTGAATAAACTCGTCAGAACTTAAAAATGCAGGCACAAATCAACAGCCACCAGTACCATTTAGAGGCTTAGAAATAAGCCACAGAAGAATACTAAAAGGATATCCTTGCATGATTCTGTTGAAAATATGGAGCAACCATTGCAAAGTCATTCAGTGTTAATGGATGTGCCAAGTGCGGTACGATGATCAGGTGCTTTGACTCAGAAATTCCACTTGTGGAACTCAGCTCTAAGGAAGTAATCCTAATATGGAAAAAGTTTCATGCATTGGGTTGCTCGTCACTGTGTTATTTGTAACGGTGAAAAATTATCTAGAGACAATCTAAATAGGAGAATGTTTAAATAATCCACAGAATATTGTGTAGCTAGTAAAAAAAATAATATTTACAGAATATGTAATAACATGGGAAACTGCCCTCCTGTCCTTAAGCAAACAACAAACAAAAAAGGGCACAAGGTGTTGCTTGAATGGAAAAACACTAGATGGAAAAACACCAAAATGTTAGCGTTTTCTTATGTAAGTTAACTATATACGACTTCCCCTCTCCCACTCTTCCTTCTCTTTTTCTGTATTTTCCAAAGACTTTTAGAGGCTTTATGATGGAAAAAAGTAATGAACTTAAAATAAAACTCTGTAAGGATTCATAAAAAGAAATAGTTATATCCAGGAAATTAAGTACTGCAAACTCTAATGAAGTCCAGTTTATGTAACTGAGTGAGTAATGGGTTTTGCAAGTTATAATTACTACAAAGACAGTTCGCAGTTTAAACCCTCAATTTGCAACAGCGAGACAAAATCCCCGACTCGGTTCCTCAGTTGTTTGTAAAGAACCAAGCAAAGAATAAACAGTATGACTATCTAGAAAGGAACTACTATTTGAAGAAGGTCTTAAAGGGTAAATACTATTAGTAATAATCATTAGTAAAAAGGTCTTAAAGAGTAAATCTGAGTAACAGAGCTGTCTGGTCTACCTGCCTCAGAGCTAAACTCCTAAAACCAGTTTATTAGTCAAACTGAAATCAAGCTAGTAAGAAACCTGATAAAAGTTGCTTAAAATAGATTTTGGTAGATTGTATTGGCATTATTCAGGCAAAAAGTATTCTGAAAAGTTAATTCTGTTCGAAGTTTGTTTTATTTTTTGTTACAATTAATGGTATTGTCCAAGTTGTTTTCTTTCTATGATTTGAATTCAAACACAGAATCAAGAACAAGGCTGAAATGAAAATGACTAATAAATCACAAACATTTTAGAGCTAAAAGGAACCCCTTATTTTATAGATGAGAAAGAAAATGAACCACTCTTTGAGGTCCCACATAGATGGTGTGGGAGCCAAGCCAGAAGCCAGGTGTCCTGAGGCCAGCTCAGTGTGATGCTCTGAGTTCAGAGACTGGGACACGGTCACTTACGATGGAATTGGGGCACCTCGCCAGTACACCCCCTAGCCTGGGATCTGGCTGACTACCTTTCTTTGGCCTCATGGTTCCCATTTAGCACTAACATCTCATTAATACAAAGGGAAGAAAAGCCCCCACTTTTTTAGTGTCAACTATGTGTCAAGTACTTTGTACATATTACACCACTGCATTTTGTTGTCAGCGTAAGGAGTAAATTAATGATTTCCTTTTAGCACTTGAAGAAAGCAAGTCCCCAAGCATTTAAGTTGATCAAGATTTGACCCATGCTGCTGTTTGCTTCTCTTTGATAGTAACTTCTCCTCCTGTTAGGCAGCTAAGATAGAAAACAGTGTATCAGTCAGAGCCCTCCAGAAAGAATCAATAGGATAAATGATAGCTAGCTAGATAGATAATAGATAGATAGATGGATAGATAATAGATGGGTAGATAGATGATGGATGATAGATAGATAGATAGATAGATAGATAGATAGATAGATAGACAGATAGAAAGAAAATAAGTAACTGGTTCATGTGATTATGGAGCTGGTGAGCTTGAGATCTATCATTGGCAAGTTGAAGACTGAGGAGACACAGGGGTATAAGCTCCAGTAGGAAAGCAGGCAGGCTCAAGACCCCAGAAGAACCAGTGTTTAGTTTGCAAGCAATCAGGCAAGAGAAGTGCTTGCTCATGGGGGGAGGGGAGGCGGTCAGCCTTTTTGTTTCCTTCAGGCCTTCACATGATCAGATCTACATTGTGTGGGGTGGGGGCGAGGTATGCGGTACCATATGCCTTTAGTTTACAATTCAATTCAACTGTAAATCTCATCCAAAAAACACCCTCACAGATGTATCCAGAATAATATCCACTCAAGGGGACACATAATATTAACCATCGGACATCCTGTTCTCCAGTGTGATCAGGGCCTGGACTAGGGAGAGGTGATTAAGACATCCAGAGTGTAAATGTATGGGGGCATTCCATTCTAGGTTCACACAGGCATCCTGAATGCTTCACTTGTCTCACTCTCCCTAGTCCTGGCCCCATGTCCCACTCAAAAGGGCAGATTCAATCACTTCCCTTAACTTGAAGGGTTTTATATTAAGGGGGAAACTTTCTACAATCATGTGAATTCCATTCTAGAAAAGTCTTAGTTATGCAGTTTTTCAAGGGATTGATGGCAACAAATATCTGAAATACCAAGTATGAAAATGGAGGAAGGGTAATTATTTCTATACTTACCACAGCATGGAATGGTAATCCACTTATATTTTCCACTGAAAATGATTCCTCATAATTTAAATAGTATTTGTCAAATGGGCCCTTATTTATTTTTATCAAAAGGCGAAAGCATTTCTATAAAATCACAAATGCAAATCTTCTTATGCATTATAGAAGAATGCACAGCTATTAAAGATCAGGTTTGAATCATTTTACTTCGGGCTAAAGGCCATTCATCACAAATTATCAGTTATTCCTCATATTTAATTACCTACCATGTCAGCAATGTATGACTTTTCAGTTATTAGGAGGACTGATGAACTCAATGAGACAAATGAAAGCATGTTTTAAACTATTAAGTGCAATATAGAAAGATGTCACGCTATTAGCAGAATGATAGAAATCTCATACCTTAATTCAAGAGAGCTGTACCAATTTGCACTGTCTCCCTCCCTTGATAAGTAAACGTTCCCTCCAACCTCAGACAATACAGGACAGACACTGAGAACTCTCCAAATTCAAGCCTGCATATACCCAAGACACCAGATACATTTAACGATCAGACTTTGGAAACCAGAGACATTCAGCCAGTCTGGAGTCAAATGGACTTTGTCTTCATTCCATTTATATTCTGAAGTAGATCTTGACTTAGTTAATTTGGTATCTGCCTTGTAAGGTAGCACTCTCTAAATGAAGCTGCTTCGTGAAAAATTGATTTGGACTGACAGATTGGCCTACTCTTGTACAACACAGAGGTGAAGCAATATACACCTCCATACTCCTACTTTGGCTTCCATCTTCCAGGGTTCACACGCAGGCTCTGCAGATGACTAAGGGATGATCCTGGGCAAGTTGTTTAATTTCTCGGCACCTCAGCCTTCTCATATGTTTCAATGGAGACACGAATAGTATCTTTAGGTCACAGACTTGGTCCAAGAATTAAATGAAAAAATCCATATAAATTACTTAGAATCACCGCTGGCTCATGGTAAATATCTCATTAATGTCAGTTCTCATTATTAAGTTAAATCATATGATATTTAACCATTTTAACCTACTACAAATGACAATTTCAAGTGAGTCAACTTAATATTTACAAAAGCCAGGTTATTTTAGCTTCCTTTTAAGCTCTTATTAGTCAGGGTCCTTATCTAACTCATGTTCCACAGCACATGGTGTGCGTGCAAAGAATAAAGGTCTGATTCAGGAAAATCTCTGTTTTAAAGAGTTCAGGTTGCAGTTTTGTAATAGATTCTGGAGTCAGATTACTCCAGAGTTTACTGAGTTTAAATCCTGGCTCCCCTACCCACTACTTGTATGCCTTAGGCAAGTTGCATTATCTTTTTGTGACCCAGTTGTCATTTCTGTAAAATGGGAATATTTGTAGTGCTTATCTCATAGGTTGAGTTAAATTAGATAGTGAGGAAAAGTGATTATTGGCACGACTGACACATAGAATACCAGAATAAGTGTTATTTCCCTTTTTCTCTTCCTCTCCTCCCTTCTCTTCTTTCACTCTAGCTTATCACATGTTTTATAAACTAAAAGATGATTTCACAATTCTAGAAGTAATCTCCTATTCTAGCAATGAATTCTCTTCTCATTAGAATATTAAGAGAAGAGTGCCAGTAAATGCCATCTGTGATAATTTTATACTTTTGCTACATATTTAGGAATCAAGGTTGAAGAAATGCAAAACTGCTCGTGGGAAAGAGTTGAGAAAATTGGGGGTGTGGTCTGCAGGAAATTAATGTTGGTGTCTAGTGAGGGGCAAGAATCTTAACTCGTGTTTCCGGTGCCATCTGTCAGACTGTGGAAAGGGGCAGACTCCCCGTTTTGGCACAGAAAACCAAGTTACTCTGAGAATGTGAGGCCTATGGAGAATACAGCTCTCTGTGGCCCCTTGAATCTTTATAGTCCAGGGAACATGGAAAGGCTGCATCTAGACATGACAGGTGGGTCTCATCGAGGCCACACTGTAGAGCAGAGGTCAAGATAGCTCCCTCCAGGATGGAATGTGCAGATTCCTTCAAGAACCCACCGAAATAGCTGGTCTTCACTAGGGAAGAAGCAGGAGTAAATGAATGAGAGACCCTACAGTTGCAATGGAGAGGACAAGTCAGCAAACTTCAGGGTATCAATGCAAGGCAGGACTCTCCAAATGGGAGCCCACAGACTGTGAGAGTTTTGGGATCTTCAAGTTACAGCAGGAAGGTATGTTGTAACCCATTATGTAGAAAACTTTCTTTGATTAACACAATTAAAAGTATTAAGGAACATCTGCCCTAGTAAGTTGCATGTCACTGAGCATGTTCAACTAGAGGTTGAGAGACCAGGATTCAGGGATGCTTCAGAAAAAGTTGGCCTTGATGGGGTGGAGGAGCTCTCCGATCTCTTCTAACCCTGCTATTCTGTTGACACCTAAAGGTACAGCCAGGTAAGGTAAAGAAAACACTGGGTGAATATGGACAGATTCTCAAAACTTGATGCCAGTCGGAAACTGAGCAATTGTTTAAAAGGAAGAAATAGAAAATATGTGTCCAATGAAATCATTCACATTTAAGGTTATTTAAGGATGAGTTCTCAAACTTATGATGAGTCTTAATGCTTTCAGTGACATGGAATTTGAGACAGTTACTCAGTATATAAATGGTCTATTGAAATGAGTTATGTCAGATCACAGTATCCCACAAATTGGTCTCTGTTAGAGAACACTCCCACAGGCTTAAGAAATGTTGAGGTGGAAAATTCCACATAGAAATAACTTTTACATTGCCACCTGCTGGCTACTGCGGTAAGTGACAGCAATATAAATACAACTTCCAAGTCTTACTGGAGTTTCAACTAGAGATGGGGAACATTGGTTGAAGTTACAAATGACAGGAATCAAATAGCTTCACTAAGTCTTCAGAAGGCAGATGTCAGAGTAATTTTACAAGTTTCTTGGGGATCCATCTGGGTATTGCCTTAAGTAGGAGAGAATCTGTGTGGACTTGACTTCAGATGTGGATCACCGTCCTGGTGGTACATTCATGACTGATAACTGAATAGCCCTTGGAAACGAGGCATACTAACAAACCTGGTGGCGTAGATTTATTCAGGCCTGGCTTCAGCCCACACAGACCATTTCCTCAAGGGTGGTTTTAGACACTTAATTCTTGAGGGATGACTTTCTCTGTCACCTAGTGGTAGAGTGACACTTGTCATATTCATTTCCAAAACAATAGTAATAATGATGGCAAGTAGAAGGCAGAATACACGAGGCCAGACTATCTCAAGTACATAAAAGCCATGAAGGTAATTAGAGAAGTTGTTCCAAGTGTGCATATGTTAGTTTTACAGGTTTCAGGCTATACTGTGAAGAACACCAGGAACTCTATCTAGATTAATTCATACCTCTCCCATCAGAGTTAAGCACCTGTTCATCTTATAATTATAATGCATTTAATATTGCACTGTTGTTGTTTTGTTTATCTTGGTTGTCACACTAGACTGAGGGCAAGCTTGAGCTCCTTGAGGGCAGTCTTCATATACAATTTCTATATTTATATATATTAGCACTCAGCACAAGTTTTGGCATTAGGTAGGTCCTCACCTATTTACTGACTAGAGGTTAAAACAAGGAAGGAAGAGAAGGAGGTACAGAAGAAAACCCCCAGATCTCCAAAATCAGTCTTTCTATTCTACATCTCATATCATCCCTCTAGACTCAAGTTTTCAAATTCATACCAGGCTCTGTCACCTGAATGTTCAGCAGAAAATTCGTGTCCAAGAATTTCCAAATGGACGCCATTGCTTTTGTACCTTAAACTGTTCTGCTCTTGCTCCTGTAATTAATTTCTCAGTTAAGACATAACTATCCAACCACCTGTCCATCCATCTTAAGAGTTATTCTCTAGCCCCTCATTTCCAAAACTCCCATGTGTCAATTATACTGACAGATATCTCTGGAATCCACTCATTCCTTCCTCTCCTCACTGTCCTTCTTTCACACTCTTGTCACCTGGTAAAGTCTTCAGTAACTTCCTAATTGGGTCCTAGTTCCAGCCAGGCACCCCAGCATCTACCCTTCTTCTGCCTCCAAAGTTATCTTTCCATCAAAGTCTGCTTTCATGCAGACATGATATTACCATCTCCATTAGCATGCTCCCTATTTTCTGTAAGACAAGTCAACTATGGAACATAGAAATTGTAATCTTCCCAAGTTTTTTGGGATTGATAATCCTTCTCCAACTACACCAATGATTCATAATCCTGTGCACTTTCCTACGGATCATTCAGTATACACAGAATGCCTAGTCCAGCCCCGCCTGCCGTGGTCACTCTCTGCCTTTTTCATGACCCACGTTAGATGTTACCTCTTCTGTGATATTGTCTTCAGAATGTAAATGATCATAAATTTACCTGAACAATGGCAAAATCCTCTGGCTTTATGCTCCCATAGCACTTCCCTTAGGGCATTTAATGAGGGTCACTTAGCCCATATGGAGGTTCTGTGTAAATTAGGTAGAAAAGTCCCCTTTGGACAGAGGTAGCTCTGTGGCACTCTATCAGACTTGACAAGTGAAGTGAGCTGATTTCAGCTCAGGCAGGATGAACCTGCCACTTTGGTCAAGTTACCTTACGCAACAACAACAAAAATTCCCATCTAACCACACATGTAGGCCCTGAGAACTCAACACGATTATTGCCACAGTTTTCACCACCAGCTGGCAAATTCCTAGAAAGCAGTTAGATCCATTAAAATTTGTATTCTCAGAACCCAATACATAGTAAGCTTTAATAAATGTTCTTTGAATTGTTTTTTGAATGAGAAGACATTCCAGAAGTTAACACAGGGAGCTCTCTGAAGTATACAAACATATATACTGCATGGTCTTAAGCAAATACTTTGACTTCCTCGTGCCCTAGTTTTCTCATTTATAAACTGGGGACCATACTCGTGCCTAACTCATGCCTTCTGTGAAGATCTGATGAGAGAGTATCTGGCAAAGTGCCAGACCCAGAGTATGTGTCACACAAGTATTGACTATTATCATCAACGTAAAATAAATAAAAGAGTATTCTGAGATGAACCTTTTTAAATTTGACAACAAATAAGAGTTTTGGAGGAAGAATCTTTCTAAATCTGTTCTAAAAAAACAGAGATAGTTACTGCAATGTGAATGAAGGTATTACCATTAACATTAAATGTTAGAGATAGAGGGGAAGGGTCAAGATGGCGGAAGGCCAGGTGACCGCATTTCGGGGAGTTCCCTGAAGAGAGCTGAATTCCAGTAAACGTTAGAGATAGAATCATAATAGTTTAGAAATTGGAAGGCATTTGGAGGTAATGCTTTTCTCATCGCTGAAAGAATTGAGTTAACTGGCCTTTCCATGAGTTCTACTGTTTCTCCCTCTGGCCCTTCCCAAACGGCCAGCCTCATCTCCTCATAAACACACATATCAGCCCTGAGCCCTGGCCCCCAATATTTTCCATTGCATACATCCAGTGCCTATCTAGGGCACCATTAGCTTCTCCCAGAATTCACTTGCACACTCCTTTGCCTCTGCCTGTGATAGCCCTCCTCCCTACATCTGGCTCCTGTCTCTGCTGATTAAACAGATTTAAGTCCCAGTTCAATTGTTGTAACTTCTCTGGCAGAGCCTTTCCCTTCCTCAGCCAAAGTTAGCCGTTGCCTGCTTTGTTCCCACACTGTGTTCATACCTCTGTTTAGCACTTATCAGAGAAAGGGCTCGGAATCCCAGCTGTCTAGGTTTGAATTCCAGCTCTGCCACTTTATACCTATGTTTCTCTGACTCCTCCCTGCCTCAGTTGCCTTATCTATTGAATGGGAATAATAATGGGATCTACCATATGTATTAATTCATTCAACAAATAGTTATCAACTGCTTATCGTGTGTCAGGAACTGTTCTAGGTCCTGGAGCAGTTACATGGTGAAAGTCCTTGTTCTCATGAGGTTACACTGAATGGGAGGATTGAACAATTATAATCAAATATAATTAGGTATAATCATTATTCTAAGGGCCATAAAAATCTACAGCAGAGAAGTAGATTCAAGAGTAATGAGGGTGGTCGTTGCTGTTTTACAGAGGAGAGGCAGGGAATGTCTGTTAGAGGAGGTGAAATTTGATTGCTTGTGGGGGAAATGAGTGAGCAAGCCACATAGAAATCCAGCAGGAGTGAATTCTAGGCAGTGATAACTTAATGTGCAAAGGCCCTGGGGTAGGAATGATGAGCTTGAGGGTAGGAGGCAAAGGCTAATAGAGCTACTGCTAAATTAATGAAGCAGATGGTGGAGGAAATGAGATACTCTTTATTCCTAGTACCAAGATTTTTGGATTTTTATTTCCTAAATGGTTCCTCAATCCACTTTTCCCTTCTCTTCACCCCTGATCTTGTATTTTCCTATCCTTGATTTCTCTCCTTTCAGTCAAGTCCCCTCAGAGCTGTCTTCTATCCCCTGACACAAGGTTCTAAATATGCAACTCTGACACTACTGTCCTCTGCTTTACGTTTTTTCATGGACTAACTCCACATTGTTTGTAGACTAAATCCCAGATGCTTTACCATGTTGGACAAAGTCCTCTAGGACTTAGCCCCTGCCCACCTCTTTACTTCCTACTTGCCCATACACGCCAGCCACACCAAAGTACTGATTCCCAGATAATGTCTTTCTGGTCCCTGTACCTTGCCTTAAGCTGTTTCCTTTCCCTAAAAACCATCCCCTCTTCCATATTTTTGCTTGGCTAACTCAGTAGTCAGAAGCAGCTCTGGAGTTACTTCTCCTCTGTGCTCTCATTATATCCTGGAAATGTCCTGCTGCTGCTACAATACCACTTCCCAGCAGTTATTAGGATGATCTGTTTGTATATATCTACCTCTCCAATTAGCTTCTAGTTTTCTCAAGGGCAAGGAATTGGTCCTTAATCATGTTTTGCCTCCCCAGGGTGGGATCTGTGTTCCGTCCAAGAGCCTCAAAGCAAGAACTGTGTTCATGTCCTTTCTCATATTGTCAGCTAAGAAGTCAGTCCTGAATCTGTCCCATCTCAGGACAAATGGATGTAGCTGCTCTATGAGACTGATTCAAGTAAATGCATTTCAAAGGACGTCTGACAATTTCCAAGAGTCTTTAATCACATTCATCTATAAAATTCAAAAAGAAGACAGAATCCACATGTTTATCTGAGAAAAAAGAGAACAGAAAGTGTCCTATGACTTTAGAAGCTTTTTTTAAAAAAGATTTATTTTATTTGTTTATTTAAGAGAGAGAAAGCGTGTGTGTGTGTGTGTGTGTGTGTGTGTGTGTGTGTGTGTGGTGTGTGTGTGTGTGTGAAAGCATGTGTTTGTTGGAGGGGAGAGTAGGGGCAGAGAGAGAGAGGATCTCTAGCAGACTTCCCACTGAACATGGAGCCCCACACAGGGCTCTATTCCATGACCCTGAGAGTCTGAGATGAAATCAGAGTCGGATGCCTAACAGACTGAGCCACCTGGGAGCCCCTGAAACTAGTAAGTTTTAAAAGAAAGTCAAATACTTCAAGAAGCGGGCTTATTTTATTTTATTTTATTTTTATTTATTTTTTTCCATAAACCAACAACTCTACCCCTCCCTCTCTACCCACCAACAATCCTCAGTTTGTTTCCTGAGATTAAGAGGAAGCAGGCTTATTTTAAATAATCTATGTCCAGTGTCCACTACACGCCTTTGTACCACAACACCTAACCCTAAGTCCGATTATTTAAATGGAAGCATCACCTACCAAATGTAATTTCTATACCTTTATTGTACTTTTCTTAATACTTAAAAAGGCATGGGAGTGGAAAATGATGTTAAATCAATTCTTTCACAAATCAACATGTTATTTTCCTTTTTAAACTTCTTTTTACATTAAATTCAAAGTTTTTTTTAAAAGATTTTATTTATTTATTTGACAGAGAGAGTGATCACAGGTAGGCAGAGAGAACAGGAAGCAGGCTCCCTGCTGAGCGGAGAGCCCGATGCGGGCCTTGATACCAAGACCCTGAGATCATGACCTGAGCCACCCAGGCGCCCAAATTCAAAGTTTTAGTTCCATTAAAGAATTAAACTGTTTAAAAAGTTCTATGCACTCAAAAAATGCCACTTTAAAAAAAATAGTTCCATGCCTTATTTGTCAAAAATAATTTAACCTGGAGCTGAGACTAACCATCACAAAGTTTTCCAAAAGCTTAATAAGAAAGAAGAGCTAATTTTGGAAAAGCCACTGTCCACCCAACACATAAACCAAAGATTTACTTCGTCTATTCCTGGGACAGAGCTGCAAAATGTTGTCTGTCTATTGTTTTCGCAGCAGAGAAGAGAGAAATCTCTCTGAAATGCTCCTACCTTCTCCTCCCCCAGAACGGTTCTCTGTTGCTTGACCTTAACATCCCCCTCACTGACTTTCCGTGACCTCTCAGATGGGATAGGAGACCCCTCATGATCACTCAGAACATGCTTTCTCCCTTAAGATTTCCAAGCACTTGAACATCCCAAGCTTTCCACTTGGAAGGTGTTTTTCCTCCCTTGCTGGTCTGATGAACTCTTCCTCATCCTTCAGGAGTTAATTCCGACACAGCCTGCTCAGTAATCTCAGTGAAGAGTTCCTGCCTTTCGTTCCTCCAGGCAGGGAAAAGAATGGCCTTCTTTGTGCTCTCAACCAGTCCTATACTTTCTAACCTCATTTGGATGAGTATGATGAGTATTTGCTTCCTAGACTATTAGCTTGCTGAGGGCAGGGACCATGCTTATTCCTCTTTGTGTGCTCTAAGACTCAGTGTCTACATTTGTTGATTGACTGAGGCAGAGAAACACTGCAAGGGAGAAGGACTCCCTATGCAGGAAGGGTTCACAACAATGTAACCGAGTTACTCCCAGTCTGGTAAACGGGGCAAGCTGGGTAACTTATCGTCACAAAAAAAATCCTGACTTGCCGATGTCTCCTCCAGAGATCCAACTACAGGATGAAGAACATTTTTACTAAATTCTTAATCCCCAAACTTTACTTCTCACAACACATCAGGGACATTGAAGTGAAGTGAGTTTAATCCAAAGAATGATATTTACTGAATATCATTCCTTTCTACTTCACCACAACAATTTAAAAGACTTTTATTTCTGCAAGCATTTTAAAGTCAGGAATAAATACAGAGGATGGCGGTGAAGGGCTTGTTTACACGCCTTTATACCACCGTGTAAGGAAGACCTAGTGGAGTTTACATTTGTGCCATGTAAATCGCAACAGAACCAGATGTGGCTTACAAGGTACCTTGTAACTCATCTCCTCTAAGCAATAAAGGTTTTTTTTTTTTTTTTTTCTGGCAAAAGTTTGAGAAACTTACTGCTGTTTTCTATCAGCAGATACAACAGATGGCTGGCACATGCCTGCTTTGCTAAATGAAATGGGCTCTCTGTAGAATTGCTCTTTGATCCCTAGTGGCATGTCCACAACACCACAATGCAAAATACCACAGCATAGCAGAATCTAAACATTAAAAGTCTAAAGCTGTGTTTTTGATATGAGTACCTTCTTAAAAAAAATCATGCCCACAGTATGTAAACATATTCACATTCCCACTTTGAAACCATGGATCAGGGGTCAAGAACCGAGGCATTTCCTCCATTTGGTGACATAAAACCACTGCAAAGGTATGATGGCAAACCCCAGGAGTATGAAAGTATGCAACCACTTGGGTTATAACTACCAAAAGGATCATAACTTCATTAGGAAAAAAATGTGGACAACACACATTAAGGGACTTAAATAGTAATAATCAGTGTTACCATAACTCACAGAATTTTGAAGAAGATGGTTAAGGCTTTTGGGCAGCTCCTTTGAAGAGGGAGAGGAAGTGTTTGAATTAAAATTCACTTCTCTATTGCCTTTCTTTCAATTTGTCAAGGAGAGAAAAGAAGGAAAGAAACATTTCCATACAAGTCTCCTTTCCTCAACCAGTCCAATGGGAATTTGAGACCACAAAGTGCAGCAGTTTAATGGGACCAGTGTGACATCGTATCAAACAAGATAGCTCGCAAAAACAAGCTGCCTGAAGATTTAGGGACATTTAAATGACAAAATTAGATTATCTAGTTCATATTACAAAAACATGTCATGAGAAGGATCTCATTTTTAAAAAAAAAATTTGCAAAAAATGAGTCAGTTTTCAGGAAAATGGTTTGTTTTTGACTCTTCTTTTTGCCAAGAGTGCCTTTCTCATTTTAAGGCTAAATTTGAGTGCTACTGGCTGGAATCATTCACAAAGACACCACTATCCATGTAAAGTTCTTGAGCTTTTCTTATACTTGATCTTGTGTTATTATTTTTCTTATTTCTGGCAGTTTGAAATAATTCATTTTTAATTGATAGGGAGCTAGGAATGGTTATGAACACATATATTCCTTACACATTGATAAATATTGCACACACTACATTGTATCTTCAGTATATGTAGTATTTTATTTTCTATGGTGATACGTAACACAGAGAAACACATTTCTGCAGTTTAACTCAATCATCAATTCTTCTAAGATATACATGTGACCACCCACTTCCCAGGACAGCAGACAAAATTCTCCTTTTCCTTTCCTGTATCCACAATGACACTTTTCAGTTTTGTTTTTAAACATCCTGCAATTGAGAAAAATAAGGCTCAATCACTGACTTCTAGTGGTTATAAGAATTGTGACCACCATACATGATAATAAGCTTACTTTAAGATCTGGACCTGTTGTTACAGACAGTTGGACCTTGCTTGGTAACCCATGTGGTGGGTTGGAAGTTAATACTGACTGGTTATCTTCACCCAGAGAATTTCTGTTACATACACACCAATTTCACCCCAGCCTTTGCCAGCCATCTCAGAAATCCAGGCATTTGGTCAGAGGGAGGTTGGAAAACTAGTGCAAATGGCTCAGCATAAATCCATCACCACTGCTTTAAAAAAAAAAAAAAGCCAACATAAAAAGAGATGTCCAATTAACTGGGTACTAGATTCATAGTACCTTAGCATCTATATGTGGGTGATAGGATATATTACAGTTACTAAAATCAAGTCTATATGATCTTTATAAATAAAAATCTATATATGTGATCTATATAAACAAAAAATTTTGGCCTTGAACCAAATTGGTTCATATGGAAATCAGCAGCAGTGTCCTAATATTAGAATTCAGACTTGTCTAACAAAACTTCTCATTAAAGTTTTATTTGAAAGCCATTAGTTTTAGAAAGGGTTATTTTCCAAATAAAATGTTTAATTAGTGCATCATTTAGAAAACCAACATGGTCACTCATGGCCCCTACCTGTCCCGAATTTAGAGAAAAATGAGAATAAGGAATGCCTCATTGAAAAATATCAACTATTAAAAGTTATATACAACAATAAAGGGTACTTTCCCTTAATTACTAGAAGTCTTTTAAGCCTAAACCTCTTTAATAGAAATTCTTCTCTGATCTAAAGGCCTTGAGAAAGGGCATGTCGAAAATGAGTATTTTAAATGGGAGATAAAGTAGAGACAGAGTTTTCCATGGAAAATGAGGATTTCAGTGAAAGAGGTCAGGCCATCTAGTTTCAGTTAGGGAAGTCTTCCTAGGCAGATTTTTAGGGATCTTGAAAGAAACTGGTGAGAATCAGATAAGCATAAGCGAATTATTTGGGCTCAGTAGTTATGATCAGTCATAAAAACCGTTTGTTTTACCATACTGTTGAGTGATGTACGATGTAAAAATGATACCAGGTAATAAATATAAGTGAACTATTTATAATGTAGAATATCATGCAAGTTTAAATTCTGAAGTATAGCTTTTTGCACACATTTAATGTAAAATAGTTTTTGAAATTACAAATCGATACACACTCATTGTGGTAAAATAAAAATGTAATATACACAGAAGTAACTGATGTTGACACCTTGGAGAATCTGAGATTACAGGCTGAAGATACCGTGTATCAAGTGTAATGTTTACCAGTATTTAAGGAACATAAATGTGTTCTAACCCTTGCTAGTTTCCTATCATTTAAAAACCTCTGATGCAGGGGCCCCTGGGTGGCTCAGTGGGTTAAAGCCTCTGACTTTGGCTCGGGTCATGATCTCAGGGTCCTGGGATTGAGCCCCACATCGGGCTCTCTGCTTGGCCGGAGGCCTGCCTCCCGTCCTCTCTCTGCCTGCCTCTCTGCCTACTTGTGATCTCTCTCTGTCAAATAAATAAACAAAATCTTTAAAAGAGATTTAAAAAACCCAAAAAACCTCTGATACATCAGCTGTTTATTCCTGTCTGCATACATATTTTAAAATGGAATCAAACAGAATATACTGTGATAGGCTGTTGACCTAATCTGTCATTAATATATTTCTATGGCGTTGAGTAGATGTCTAGAATATTTTTTTTTGATGTCTAGAATACTTTTAATTTCACTGCATTCTCTTGCCACTGTCAGTGGACCTCTAAATTCTACCCATTTTTACTTCTATAAATAGCACAATGAGGAACAGTCTTGCACCTAAATTTTTTTAATATCCATAATGATTTCCTTAGGATGAATCTCTGTAAGTAAAATTTCCCAGTCAAAGGATGTCTACGAAGCTTTTTGCTATCAGAATCAAACAGCCTTGCTAAAAGGCTAACAGGAGCATCAGCCACAAATAAGGCACCATTCTCCACATACTCAAAACATTCTTGGGGCGCCTGGGTGGCTCAGTTGGTTAAGCAACTGCCTTCGGCGCAGGTCATGATCCTGGAGACCTGGGATCGAGTCCCACATCGGGCTCCCTGCTCGGCAGGAGACCTCCTTCTCCCTCTCTCACTCCCCCTGCTTGTGTTCCCTCTCTGGCTGTGTTTCTCTCTGTCGAATAAATAAAAGCTTTGAAAAAAAAAAAAAAACCACTCTTAAAAACCTGACCAACTTGATGTAGAGAAATGAATCTCACTGTAATTTTTACTTGCATTTGTTTGAAGTAGAACATAAAAGTTATTTCAAAGGGCCCCAAGAATACTTTGGGTTAATGGACTAATAATTTATTGGAAGGAGATAACACCGACTGCCTCTAGGTCTTCAATCCTAACCTTAGCTTAACTTTTCCCATGTGTTGCCAAAACACTTTAACATTAAGTTTAAAATTTTGTTAATCAGCTGTGTGTTTTTGCTTGTGTTGAAATCCTAAATGTTTGATATTATTTGGATGAAATAACTAGATAATGGAATGAACTTTTCATTTTCCATGTAGATGTTTTGATGTGGTTTGGCTGTAGCCAGAGATGCCTTTCAAAATACTTAATTGGTATTGAAATGATTATTTTTCTCATCTTCAAAATTTCCATGCATTTCAAAAATTATGCTGTTGGAGTCACATAACTTTATTGAGTAAAATAAATAAAATTCAAATAATACTTTTAAATGCCCCGCTATTTGGCAATATGGTGTAGATCCTGCCCACTTCACTTACCGTCCCACCAGAGTCATGGAGTTACCCGTGGTAACCTATCCAGAGCAGACTGAGCATAAAGAGCAAGAAAACTGAGGAACTAAGATTGCCCTGAGTATTGAGATAATCCACAAAGGTGATCAACACTTAAACAAGAGACAAAAAGATGCTAGAAGCTTCATCTCCATGCCAGTTCCAGTATCTCCTCTAAGCCTTTACAAGGACATTCCTGCAATTCATTTTATATCCAATGATATGTCAGTGCTTGCAAACATGCACTGAGCTATAAAGCCAAAGGGGAGATGACATGGCAGTTAAGCCATTGCTTCAAATTCCATTCTCCAGAAGACAAATGCATATGAAAAATAAAGAAATAAGAACGGTTGAGATTTTCTGTTTTTCCTACAGTTACTAAATCCTTTCAGCCAGGAAGAGGTGTAAATTAAGCTATTATCTAATGATTCTTATAAACTCATAAAAGTGTAGGTAATATCCTTTTTAAAGATTTTTAAAAAGATTTTAAAAAGAAAATATCCTTTTTAAAACTACAAAATTCATATTGGTCTCATCCGCTAAGTGGTCAAACAGGACAGATTCAGGTAAAAGGAAAGCCTGGGTGGCTCGGTTGTTAAGCGGCTGCCTTTGGCTCAGGTGATGATGGGAGTCCTGAGATTGAGCCCCACATTGGACTCCCTGCTCAGCAGAAAGCCTGCTTTTCCTCTCCCACTCCCCCTGCTCGTGTTCCTGCTCTTGCTAGCTCTCTCTGACTGTCGAAAAAATAAATAAAATATTTTTTTAAAAAAGAAAGGAGATGGAAAAAGGCCATTCATTGCTTTATTACTGATTTTGCACTATTCCAATATTAATTGTCCATAAAGTATGAAGAGGGAATTATAGGAAGAAAAAGAATAATCTCCTTTAGAGCAATAGGAGCCTCAGTGAATTTATCTACTAAATGGGAATATTAGAATAGATGACCTTCCTGTTAGGAACCCTGCTGGATCCAAAACATCTATTTCTTTTTTTACAACAATGGAAGTATTGTTGAGTCTAGATTTGGTTTATTTTAGAAAGAGTAATGAGATAACAGACCTGAGGGAAAAGAGACATTTAAAATGGTCATGGTCACACCCAATATATAACAGATAATTACAGAGACCCAAAGTGGCTTCTCAATTCAAAATAATTACTTTTTATAAAGTGTTTTATGAATCACATTCTTCATTAAAATAGCCATTTAAGTACATTTAGAATAAAAAAAGACCTGAAAATGTGATTTTAATTATAATTACAATGATTTTCATAGTGGATACATTTTACCAACTCATGAGCAAATGAATTTATTATTTACTATTTGTCCCCTCGAGTAAATTCTCCAACTGCACAAAAGAAATTAAACTCACATAATATTATCTTCCCTTTCCTTCCAAAATTAGAGGTCATTTATGTATTACTGGAACTGTACAAAAAGTAACATACAATAGATGGTAATGTACTAAGAAATAAAAGGAATGCTTCTCCATAAATACTTCTTTTTCATAAAAATATATTGCAGTTTTCTTTTCCATATGAAACTATTTTAATGGTACTTAAAAAATCAATAGCCTGCAATATTTTACAAATGTTCTTACAGACACTTTTTGAGACTGTGAACTTCAACCATAAGTAAGTAGCATTTACACTGTTCCAGTGAATAACATTTAAAAATTTTTTCAAATGCACAATGTCAAAAATATTACAGAGTTTAAAATTTGTTTTAAAGCATAAATGATGTCAAAAGTGACCGGCATATGCATGAGGGGCAAACTGGAGGACAGTGGCAGAAGGAAAGCAAATGGGAACTAGGGTAATCTAGGGAGGGAAACGAAACAACAGAGACATTGAACACAGAAATAAACTGGGGGACTTGGAGGGAGGAGGGTGGAGGGATGAGAGAGCCTGGTGGTGGGTACTGGGGACACCTAAAGCGTGGAGCACTGGGTGTGGGGAATGGGGAATGAATCTTGAAACACTGGAAAAAAAATTTTAGTAACAATAAAGAAAAAAAAAAGAGAAAACTAAAAAAAAAAAAAAAAAAGTTACCAGCATATACTATGACAAGGAGTCTTTTAGGACTTTTAGGACTATTATGGATTTTTTTTGTTTTTTTTCCCATATATTTTACATATTTTGTTCTAGAATAGATATTATGTTAAATTTTAATGTCAATGATCATAGAAAGAAGTGACCTTGGTATTTGTCCCTAGCAGCCTGAAAACATGGGGTCATATCAAAACAGCAAGCTTAGGAGCACTGCTTACCTTTTTCTTTTGGGATCTTTAATTTACATGACACGTTTAAATAAATGCGAGTTAATTCTTTATTTGCTTTGGAGATCACATGAGAAATTACTCTTAAAGGTTGTAAAAACGTACCAGCCTACACACTATACAGTATTATTTCTACCTGCCATCAGGCAGTGGAAATATTAAAAGATAATTTTCTCCACCCTTTCTGGTTATCATTACTTACCTGCCCTGCAGCTTGCCAGGTAAAATTCATGGAATGGATATTGACAGGAATAGCTGGCATTCTCTGTTGTGCTTTTCTGAAATCATGTGTAAAGGGGGCCATTTTCCCCTCGGAAACAATCAAGATATCTTCTTCAAATCCTGGTTTAAAAAAATAAAATCATCAAACTAGGCAGGCTTAAAAGAATCCAAACCAGAAAACGCACGCAAAAAGAACACTAAAGAATCGACATGGGCCATTTCTATACACAAAGCACCTGCATAGGTACCAACCAATTTTCCTCTGTATGTGATAATAACAGTGCCAACAGACACATACTTTCAGGAAAGGGAGTGGACATAGAGTCACCGAGTACTACCAAAAACACAGGGTTGTAGAAACTAGCAACAGCATGTCAGAACACTACATCAGCTTAGGTCTCTGGAGACAGACGTTCATACGCTTTCAGGTGGAAAGAGCTGACTAAAAGATGGAGGGGAGCAACCTTCCTTGGAAATTAAGTTTTAAAAACACACTTAAATGCATGCATCTTCCCTTTAACTGAAGCGCCAGAGAGAGCGAAGACGCAGGTAGAGGAAGGTAGTGGGCGTGGGAGCCTTACCTATGAGTACTCTCGCCTGGTGAGCATCGATCCACAGGTACAGGCTTTCCTCCCGCGGCCGCCCGACCTCCGCCCGCAGCACCAGCAGGCACGGGAGGATGCTCCACAGTCGCAGCGCGACGGCGGGGAAGGCGCTTCTCGGGGCCATGCTCCTCCGGACCTCCCTCCCGGTGGCTCTCGCCGCCGAACCTCCTTCTGCCTCACCTACCCAACCTGCGGCCGTGAAGTCCTCCCTCAGCCGACGCTGTGCCCGCTTAGACGGCTGTGCGTGCAGCCTCCTGGCTCCGGTGCGACAGAGCCCGCGAGAGCAGAGGAGGAGGGAGGGCAGCGCCGGCGCCGGAGGGGAGGCGGAGGGGCGCGGGAGGGAGAGGAGACGGCGGAGACGCAGGACTAGCGAGGCTGGAGATGCCAGCACGCACGGCACCGCCAACAGCCCCAGGGTTAAATACAGCCCGAAAGGAAGAGCGGGGAGGGAGGGCGCAAGTGAGGTGCGAGCGAGGAGTGGCGGAGGCCCAGCCGGCCGCCACTAGGGGCGCTTGGGTGCGCGCGCGGTCGCCGCGGGACCCTCCGAAGCCGCGTTCACGCCGCGGGGCGCGGGTGCGAGCGCACGCGAAGGGGGCGCGTGGTGTAGGCTGCAGCGCAGAGCGGCGTCGGAGGGACCCCTGGGAGGTCCCTGGCCTCTGCCTCCTGCTTGGCGAGGCGTGGTCTGAGGGAAACGGGGAGAACAGACACGCACGGCTTAAGCGCCGAGGACAGTGATGATGATGACGACGACGACGACAACGACTTCCACCCCCGTGCCCGTGCCGAAGGAAGGCGCATATTCCCCCACTTCTCCCCTTCCGCGCCTCTCATTCCTTTCTGAGCCGCTCAGCGCTGATACTTGGAGCGTTCCCATCCGTGTAAAACCGGACCTACAGTCTCAGCGTGCCCTTTGATGGCGGGCGCTAGGCTTGGCTCGGCGCTCAGGTCTTCCATTCCGCACTAGTCAGACGGCAAAGAGGGTGCTTTCACAGTTGGGGGGCTCTTCTCCCTGCTCACCCGGCGGCGCCAGGAAGAGTTCTCTGGACGCTGGATGACAGGCGAACCTGATGCTGTGGGGAGTAGGGCTCTTAATATTTGCTGAGGTTTCCAGAAATTTGGAGGCAAGCGCGATGGTACCGAAATCACCGAAATCCGCCTGGGGGCAGGACCGAGGCTCTGGCCTTGTCTCAGGGAAGAGTAGTTGGCTGGCAGCGGGCTATAGCCTAACATATTCACCAGAAGGGATTTCACTTGCCCCCTGCTTAATCCCTTTGCTACGCAAAGAAAACGGAAACAAAAGTTAACAAAACAAAAAAAAATCCCAAAAATACTTAGATTTCAGACTCCGAAAAGGGTTGTTTACTTCTCTTTGTTCTTTAGCACCCAGATGCTGCGACAAATGCCCAAGGATCAAGTGTCTAGGGTGTGGTGTTTCACTCAGTCCTTTGTAGAGTAGTGGACACCTCAAAAGGGGAAAACAAACAGAAACAACAGAGAAGACGAACTTGTGCATGCATTAAGTTAAATAAATGTTAGGTCATGAAAAGTTACCAAAAAGAACAAAATATGCATTTCCAATTATGAAATATTTTCAACTTTGCAACTGTTGATCTTTACAAGTAATCAGACAAGGTGTCTAATTATGACTGATTTGAACTTGCAGTGTCAAATTTTATAAGTACTTTCAAGTGCTTTTTTAATCCTCAACTCTTTTAAATAGGTGCTGTTATTATTTCCATTTTACTGTTGGGAAGCAGAGTTCCAAACAGCCCAGTAAGTTGCTTGTGGTTACCTAGGTGTAGGGGTTCAGGGGTTACCAGGGGCAGAATCTGGATTCAAACCCCAGGCGCTCTGATTTAAGAGTCCATTCTTTTAGCCACTATACCTCTTACTGATAAGTAAATCATAATTATGTCCCAAGCCTCACAACCATTCTTCCTTTAACATTTCAAACATTTTATGAGTTTTGATTTCATTTCAGTAGTTTTTCCTTTATATAGTGTATTCATATGCGGTAGGCAACCTTTAGAGCCCTTTAACATTTTAATTCCAATTGTCTTCCAATTAAAGATAATTTCAAAACACAATAGACATTTTCTTTAAATCCAGAAAGTGTGGTCTTAATTGGAACTTTTTCCCCTTAGCAGTGTTCAAACCCCTGTGGCTCTTGGTGCAAGGACGCCCTCTACAGGCTGTTGTAATCAAATACTAAATAGGAAGTACTCATAAAATGTACCTTTTGGTAGAGAAAAACAGAGGCTAAATTCCCTCCGCGTTCAACTTCCTCTGAGTGAGGTCCCCTCTGTTCACTTCTCCTTAGCGGTGGACACTTACAAAAAAATTAGATTTAATTATAGTTAGAAAATCATTTTTAAAAAATCTTGGGTTTGGGCTCCTTGGATTTTAAAGGGAAGGAAAGAACATGTGGTATACACCCGTCAGCTATTTCCAGGGGTAACAGGGTGTATCTTTTTGTGGGGGAGGGCCACCTAAGACCTAAATCAGGCTTAACTCTCCTTTCTGTTGTTAAGGTGCAAAATGGCTTGTTCATTTTCAAATTTCCATATTAAAGGTAACAATATTTATTTGCATATGATAAAAATTTGGAAATAATGTGCTAGGTGGTATTACAAATCAACCTCATTCAGTATGAAAATTCTACCATTTATTGGCTGGCTTGGTGAGTAGAGTTTACAGTTGAGAGACCCAACATTACCTTATCTAGGTGACCAAGGTCAATCAATATCAACCAGGGTACATCATGCTAATATGTGTTCCCTTGCTATGTTTTGAGAATGGCACTTTATATCTGTGGCCTTCTCCTGAAAACCCATAACTTTTGTTTAATCATGAGAAAAATATCAGAAAAACCAAGCTGAGGGACATTTTTGCAAAATACCTGAACAATAATCCTCAAAAGTTTCAAGGTCATCAAAAACAAGGAAAATATGAGAAACTGTTCTAGTCAAAAGGAGAATAAGGATGTATAAAATCTAAATGTAATGTGATATCCCAGATGGGATCCTGGAACAAAAGAAGGATATCAGATAAAATTAAGGAAATCTGAATAAATTATTAATATTAATGTATCAATATTGGCTCCTTAATTGTAACAATCTACCGTACTAGTATTAGAGAAATGTGGGTATGAGAGTAGGCAAGAACTATCTAAACTATCTTTGCCATTTTTCTGTAAATCTGAAACTGTTCTAAAAATTAAAGTTTATTTTAGAAAGAAAAGGTAAAGACCTAAGTACATCCCAAAAGATTTAGCTAGCTGACAGTTGAAAATCAGAAGGTTTCTCATAAAATTTGGATTTCTAGCTTCTCGAGACGTTTCCTGGCTTCTCATGACTTCTTCAAGGAAAATTTAGAGATCTGGCGATATTCCCTGCTCACAAGGGGATGCGTGTGAGTGCTGGTGTGAGTCGTGGCTGCCATTCAAACAGGGCTCCACTTCTGACAGTTCTAACACTCTTCTATCCAGCCTGCTTCACTCATTTACTTGACTTGCGGGGCTTCTCTAGGCTTCTAGTTTGCTATTTTTGGACTCAAGGAGAGGCAATGGGATAGGGAAGAGGAAAGTGCCCGAGGGGGCTGAAAGCAGCACTCATCCTACAAGTGCGGTTGTGTGGAAAGAGAGGCAAATTTACAAAGCCTGCCGTAGAGAAGGATCTTGCCAGTACCCAGCCACCCACTTGCCAGGCAGACCGAGTTTTGCTGCCTGCTCTGCCTCGTGGGCTCAACCAGAGCTCCAGGTGTTGGCCCTGAAACCGGGGCATATCAGCCGCATCCAAGCTGTGTTTGGAGAAGGAGGAGAGCAGGCACATCTCTAGCACCCTGATATGTCAAGGGAACCACAAGATAGTAAGTAAATAGAGCAAGTGGCCAAGCATTATTTTTATTAGCAGTCCTGTTTTTAAAAAACAAACAATGAGGGGCGCCTGGGTGGCTCAGTTGGTTGGGCGACTGCCTTCGGCTCAGGTCATGATCCCGGAGACCCGGGATCGACCCCCACATCAGGCTCCCTTCTCAGCGGGAGGCCTGCTCCTCCCTCTCTCACTCCCCCTGCTTGTGTTCCCTCTCTAGCTCTGTTTCTCCCTGTCAAATAAATAAATAAAATCTTAAAAAACAAAAAAACAAAAAAACCCCAATGTTTCTGTGTATATATCTATAGTTCATGTGTGTTTAAAACCATGCATAGAAAATATCTAAAAGGTTACACACCAAAATACTTCCAGAGGTTATCGATAGGGACTGGAACTGGGTCTGGGACATGACTTTCACTTGATGCACACATATTTCCTGATTTTTAAAAAATGAGCAAATACTCTTGTAACTAAAGGTACTTTTTTTTCCAGTTACATTTTTAAAAATTTTATGTTACTTAAATTTTTTTCCCAGTGTTCCAAGATTCATTCCCCATTCCCCACACCCAGTGCTCCATGCAATAGGTGTCCTCAGTACCCACCATGAGGCTCTCCCATCCCCCCACCCCCCTCCCTCCAAGTCCCTCAGTTTGTTTCTTTGGACACAGAAACTAAAAGCACTTTTAAGAGGGAAGAAAGGTCTCTTCTTTCCTGCTTCAGTCAGTTTCTCCTAAAGTAGGCAGCTGTCACCACCCTGGGCCAGCACTTCCTGTTATTGCTGCTTGCATACGTTAGCACTTCAGAACTGTGCATCACAACACATGACAGCTCATTACTGAGGCACAGCACAGCCTGAGCATTTCCCGTGGTCACATGCAGCACTCTTGCTCTTCTTCCCTCACATAATGGCATCTCCAAGCAACCCAGCATATCTTGTCTTCCACAAACCATATCTATTATTTCCTGTTCACACAGACTCTTTCATCTCTGTGACATTTAACAGCTATTATTTTTTTTTGTGATGGGGGAAAAGAGGAAAACAATTTTACTGCTCCATATTAAAGGAATGAGAAATTAGAACACTTTCATAGGATGAAATATTATTGAAGCATTAAAAATAGATGTTGTGACATGGATGTTCAATCATGAAACTGGTATCACAATCAAGATAATGTACATTATCCATCACTCCCAAAGTTTAACCAAATCGTACACTTCAAATATGTGTAGTTTATTATGTTGACTAAATATCATTAAATCTGCCTTAAAATTTTTTAAAGAAATAAAAAAAATTGGTGTTTCACCAGGACACAAAAGACACTAACAATAAAAGAAAAAACTGGTAAATTGAACCATATTAAAATTAAGAATTTCTTTTATCAAAAGATGGCATGGGGCATGAAAACATAAGCCACAGACTGGGAGAAGATACGTGGGTGTACCGTATCCTTACCCAGAATATATAAAGAATGTTTATAAATCCATAAGAAGAGGGAGACACAATCCAGCAGAAAATGGGCAAAGGACAGAAACAGGCACTTCACAAAAGAATATATTTACACGAACAATCAACATATGAAAAACTGCTCAACATCACTAGCCATCAGAGAAATGTAAATTAAAACCTCACTGGGAAACCAATTCACACCCCTCAGAATGCTTCAAGTGAAAAAAGAAAGATCATATAAAGTTGGTGAGGATATAAAACCTACACTGCTGGAAAAAGTGTAAATTGGTACAATCATTTTGGAAAACCATTTGGAAATAACTACAAAAGCTCAACTTAGCAATTCTATTCCTGGAGATCAGCTTAGCCAAAAAAAGAAAAAAAAGGGGGGGGGTGTATCCAAAGACTGTAACAGCACTATTTATCTTGCTCCCAAAATGGAAATAACTCAAATATCAATTGGCAGTAGAATGAGTTAATAAATTATTATTTGTGCATGAAATACTACACAGCAATGGGAATATACAAATACAATTACACACAGCATGGATGAATCTTACAGACATTATCTGGCACTAAAATAATCCAAATGAGTACATACTGGATGATTTGATTTACTAAAAATTCAAAAACAGGAAAAACTAATGCGTGATATTAGAAGTCAAGGTAGTGAAAGGATTACCTTTGGAAGATTAGGTAATGATTGGAAGGGAATATAAAAGGGGCTTTGAGGTGTTGATTATATTTTTGTTTCTTGATCCAGATGTTAGGTACATGGGAATGTTTATTTGGTGAAAACTCACTAAGTTGCACACTTAAGGTTGTGCAATTTTTAATGTATGTTATGTTTTAATAAACAATTAAAAATGGTTACACCATATAAAAAACAAAGTCATAAAAGATCTAGTAGAACATATAGATGAATGTGTTTATGAGCTTAGCATGGGGAAGACCTTTATAAGCAAGATACCGGAAAACTATAAAAGAAAAGATATATAAATTTGATTTCAAAAAGTATTTTTTTAAAAGATTTTATTTATCTATTTCACAGAGAGAAACAGAGCTAGAAAGGGAACACAAGCAGAGGGACCGAGAGAGGGAGAAACAGGCTTCCCGCCAAGCAGGAAGCCGGATGCGGGGCTCGATCCCAGGTCTCCAGGATCATGACCTGAGCCGAAAGCAGTCGCCCAACCAACTGAGCCACCCAGGCGCCCCGTCAAAAAGTATTTTTTAAAAAAAGTATTTTAAATAGCTATGTAGGAATTAAAATAAAAATAGCTACACCATAAACAGTACACTGGGAAAAATATCTGCAAACATATGAGAGACAAAGGAACAACTTCCTTAATTTCCAATGCTTATACTTACCATAGTATGTGTTCCTTAATGTACATGAAAATATACACATAAGTATTTAAACACAGACATATGTGTACACACAAAAAAGACCCAGTGGCATGCACACATAGGCACACACACACCATAAGTTTATCATGCATAGCAAACTCGATGCTGGTTTCCGTTAGAGAAGGGAACTACGGGTTAGTTAGATTTGGAGGAAAGAGGCTTTTTCTATTGTATTTTTATCTCTATCATTTGATATTTTTTAGACATGTAATAGTTGAGTTCTACCTTTTGAAATGTTAATAGAAATTCCTAAGGTAATGTGATTATAAGTCATTTAAAATTTCTTCTCTTTGCTTTTCATTTTCAAAAATAAGACTCTAAGAAATGTTTGTAAATGACAGTGTCAAATACTTTTTAATAGCTGAAAATAGAGTTTTGACTGAAAAAAGCCCAAAAGAACAATGTTTCTGTGTAATATGCTATGTGTAATGTAAACACACAAAGCATAATTTTTAAAAATGCTGTGATATGTTAATGAGAAATGTTTCAATAATAACACATACGTCATATGGAAGCACACCGAAAATTGCAAAGCCCTACTGATAGTTGGTATTTCATGAGTTTTAGTTTTAGAGATTGAAGTGAATAGCTAAGACTCAAGGTGTGGCTATAGAGCTGCTTGCTCACCTGTAGGTCTGAGACCACCCTCAGGACAGAGGAGTGGGAGGGTTTTCTTGTGTGGTCACTGATCTCTGAAGTCTCTAGAGCATTATGAACCTTTCTTGATGGAGATTTTTTTTATGCTAATCGGAATTCTAGGCCTTCACTCATTCCCACATCCAGAAAGTTATCACAGACATAGACACCCTAGAATATAGGTAGCTGAAGGAATGGAAAGTCCCATGAGTAACAAAAATGCTAAAGGATTTTACTTCAGAATGAACCTTAAAAGTGTAACAAGATGAGTGTGACACACAGCTTTGATGAGGCTGTTTTGTCCAGAGCAGGAACAATCACACCATTCTCACTCACCCTTTTGACAGGGTTGTTTGGGGTCAGTAGGGATGTGACTGTCACCACCACCAAGTAATTCTCACTCTTTCCTTCCCTGAGTCCTTTTTTGTCTGGTGAGCATCAGGAGGTGGGGTTAAGACATCTATTTGTATACCTTGGGGAGAAAAAATATTGGAAGTGTGATGGTTTGTAAACATTCTAGAAAAAAATTTAGGCGATCATTTGACAATCTTTCTAAACAAAAACATCAGAGATATATAGGATATACATATATTGTATATATGTACCAAATATGTATATATATATTTCTTCAACCAAATACATTTATATGATTTCTGTATGCATATAGTTAAGATCTATATGTGTATCTGTATATCTATATGCTTAGCGATACAAGAAACAGCATTAAAAGACAAATGATATCCTGAGGGGGAAATGTTGGATTAAAGTCTTTAATATAAGTCAATTCATACCAAGATTTAGGTGAGGGAAATGAATATCCCAGTCGAAAAATGGGCAGATCTCCAGGTAACTGACATACACATACAAATAAATGAAAAACTATAGTCATTTAATATTTTAAAGGATATCCAACTTCAGTAGTCATTACAGAGGTGCAAATAATAATAATGAGATACTCTCTTTTACTTTTCACTAAAACAAACATGTAAATAATTCATAACACTCATTTTTGTTGAGAGTAGGAATTGGTACAAACTTTCCAAAAATTAAGGTATTATCTTATGCCAACATTTTAGATAGGCAAATTCTTTAAGAATTTTTACTTGTGAGAATTTGTCAGATTCTTAGAAATGCACAAAATGTGTAGGAACAAGAATGTTCTTCTCAGGCAGCAACCTCTTTGACCTCGATTGCAGCAACATCTTGTTAAACACATCTCCAAAGGCAAGAGAAACAAAAACAAAAATGAACTACTGGGACTACATCAACCTAGAAAACTTTTGCACAGCAAAGGAAACAGCCAACAAAACTAAAGGGAAACCTATGGAATGGGAGAAAATATTTGCAGCTATCTTATTAGATAGGTATCCAAAAATCTATAAAAAAACTTACCAAACTCAACACCCCCAAAACAAATAATCCAATCAAGAAGTGGGCAGAAGACATGAACAGACATTTCTGTGAAGAAGACATCCAAATGGCCAACAGACTCATTAAAAATGTTCCACACCACTCAGCATCAGAAAATACAAATCAAAACCACAATGAGATACCACTTCACACTAGTCAGAATGCCTAATACTAACAAGTCAGGAAACAACAAATGCTGGCAAGGATGTGGATAAAGGGGAACTTTCTTACACTGTTGGTGGGAATGCAAGCTGGTGCAGCCACTCTGGAAAATAGTATGGAGATTCCGCAAAATGTTGAAAATAGAGCTACCCTATTACCCAGCAATTGTACTACCTAGGTATTTACACCAAAGATACAAATGTAGTGATCTGATGGGGCACCTGCACCCCAATATTCATAGTAGCAATGTCCACCATAGCTGAAGTATGGAAAGAGAGAGGTCCACCCACAGATGAATGGATAAAGAAGATGTAATATATATATAGAGAGATATAGATCTATCTATATATATAATGAAATACTACTCAACCTTCAGAAAAATGAAATTTTATCATTTGCAATGATGTGGACAGAACTAAAGGGTATTATGCTAAGTGAAATAAGTCAATCAGGGAAAGACAATTATCATATGATCTCACTCATATGTGGAATTAAAGAAACAAAACAGAAGATCATAGAGAAAGGGAGGGAAAAATAAAACAGGGCAAAATCAGAGAGGGTGGCAAACCATAAGAGACTTAATTATAGGAAACACCTTGAGGATTGCTTGAGGGGAGAGGGAAGGGAGGTTGGGGTAACTGGGTGATGGACATTACATAGGGCACGTGATGTAATGAGCACTGGGTATTATATAAGACTGATGAATCACTGACTTAGCTCTGAAACTAATAATACATTAGATGTTTATTAATTGAATTTAAAGGAATACTTTAAGGAATACTTCTGGTTTTAAAGTGCCTAAAATATAATAGGTATTTTAGGAGTGTCTGCTGAGTATACATTGAAAGACTCAGTACAGTATTTGGATCCAAATGGTTATAGTCGGTTCCTTCTTATAAGTTACTAGCTTCTAAGTTACTTCAGACAGCCCATAAAAATTTACTCTTAATTCAGTCTGTTCTGTAGCATGAATACCTTGGATATCTATCATTAATTTATATGGCGTCATATAACCTATTCCCAAGAAGCAAATTTTCCTCTGTTTGGATATTGCAATAAAAACTTTACCATTAATGGACCATGAGGACATAAGTCTTGTTTCATCATCCATGCATGCTTAGCAGCATTGCATATGATCTTAGAGAGCATTGTGACTCTAAAAACCCATCCCATATAAAAAAATTATATTCATGATTTAAAACTTACCATTTAAAAACCAGAAGTTGCCTCATTGATAACCAATAAGCACAATGAAAGTCAAATTCTTATTTGACTATTATATCTATCTTGTACTCATTTTTGAGAATCATCAAGGTTCCTGAAATATCTTTCCCTGGACCACCTGAACATGATACATTTTCTTTCTGCTCATGGGAATAGTCAAAATCAAACAATGCCAGATTGTTTGCCTGGCTTCCTTTAGGTGAAATACCAAATAGCATTTGTACTAATCCTGAAAAATATTCACTTGTGATTTTCTATTTTTTTTAAAGATTTTTATTTATTTATTTGGGAGAGAGCAAGAGCAAGAGAAAGAGCACTAGCGGGGGGAGGGGCAAAAGGAGGGGTAGAGGGAGAATGAGGAGACTCCCCTGCTGAGCAGGGAGCCCAATGCAGAGCTCAATCTCAGGACCCTGGGACCCTGACACGAACCAAAGGCAGATACTTAATCAACTGAACCACCACACAGGTACCACACTTGTGAATTTTTAAAAGACACATTTAAAATTTCAGAGGAGATTAATTGTGAATGTAAGACCTATTGAGGGGCTACAAACTTGGCAGTGTGTTGTTATCACAAAATTGAAAGTTACTTTGGTGTAGACAAATCTCAATTTTGTTATTTCCAAGTTGATCAGGATCTCAGAGACTGTTCCAAGCTAAACACACTCAGAACTGGGATCAGTCAAAATGGTAATTCATTAACCTCTAGTATGTGGAATATATTTCTGGATAGTAGAATACAAAAGTTTACAGTCTAAGATGTCCCTTCCCTAGCACGAAGCTACCTGCAAATTCTACTGGTCATCAAAAGGTTGGTAAATGTGGATCTCAATGTTAAGGGTATTAGATGGTATGAGAGATACTTCATCTTGGCCAGTGAATCTCAACTGCAACCCAGTAGGAGGCATCTTAGAAATTTGTGGGGATATTTCTGGTTGTTATAATGACTGGTAGATGCTTAGAGCTGGTATAAGCCAGGGATAGGACATTTCCCATTATGCATGAGACAGGGCCACATAGGAATTGTGCCAGTCTACACATCTTTTGACTACCTCACTGGAGATTCATGTAGATGACAACCTTGTAAGTATGAATATAATATAATGAAAACCTTTATAATTATCTGAAGCTAGGAATCTAGTTCTACTTTACATATATAAACATACAGTTTTTTTGGTTTGGTTTTGTTGTTTTGCTTTGTTTTTAAGAAGGCTCTACACGAGGGACACCTGGGTGGCTCAGTCATTAAGCCTCTGCCTGCAGCTCAGGTCATGATCTCGGAGTCCTGGGATTGAGCTCCACATCGGGCTCCCTGCTCAGCGGGAAGCCTGCTTCTCCCTCTCTCACTCCCCCTGCCTGTGTTCCCTCTCTCGCTGTGTTTCTCTCTGTCAAATAAATAAATAAAATATTTTTTAAAAAAAGAAGGCTCCACATAGGACCTGACCTCATAACCCTGACACTGAGTCCTGAGATGATATCAAGAGTCAGACATTTAACCAGCTGAGCCACCCAGGCACCCCTACATATAAACACACAGTTTTAAATACACAATGAATTTTCCAGAAATGCAACTACTGGAGAATAGTAAGATTCTGTGAAAAGTAAGCTTATGCTTGGCTTTGTTTGGATCTTTATTAAGAATTATTCACATTTTGGAAAAATTACATCATACCTCTGCTTTTTTCATTTTCCTGTACTTTTTATACACAATAGCTTCTGATTTTCTTACCTCCCATAAAACCAAACTCTTTCATAAAGTAGATGCAAGAATCTGATTACTTCACTAGGTCTAGAATATTTGTGCTCAACTATTTCTGTTCTAAATACATATTATGTTAGAATTGATTTTTTGCTTTGTTCATATATGTTAGAACATTATATTTATGATTTGGAATTATATGTGTCAGAGTAGATGATTTTTTTTGTATTCTATTTGAGGATAGTAAGGAGGAAGTAACAGAATATCTATTAGAAAAAGGTAGTTCTGGGTCAGTCTATAAAGACTATCTGTGGTGTAATTCCTTTTATGTGACATTCCAGAAGATCACTATAAATAGGGACCACATCAATGGTTGGTCAGGCTCTGGGAGTTCCCGGGAAGGTTTAATGACAAAGAGGCTGCATGAGGGAATTTTTTTGAGGGGCAATGATAACTGTTCAGATATTTTTTTTTCTTTTGAGAGAGAGAGAGAGAGAGAGAGAGAGAGCACACCACTCACATTCCTAGAGCCCTCGGTGCAGGGAAGATGCAGAGGGAGAGGGAGAGAGAGAATCTCAAGAAGGATTCATGCCCAGTATGGAGCCCAAGGCAGGGCTTAACCTCAGGATGCTGAGATCGTGGCCAGAGCTGAAATCAAGAGTCAGATGCTTAACTGACTGAGCCACCCAGGCATCCCAACTCTTCTGAATCTTGAGTGTGATGATTACATGGTTGTTTGCTTTTGTCAAACTTTATAGCAATGTATGCCCCCAGAAGTGAGTTTTACTGCATGTAAATTGTAAAATGTTTAAAAATGTTTACAATGAAGAAAATAAAACAATCAAAATGGTAGCATTGGTTTCCAGTGTTGAGAATCACTGAAGTAAGCCATGGAAATCCCTGATGACGTTCAGCCTCCATAGTACAGTTCCTACCACTTATGAGGGAACTTTCATTCTCATTCTCATTCTCAGATATGTAGAGAGAAAAAGAATTCTTTTTTATATAAAATTCATGGCAATGCACAAATTGTTTCTCAACCAAAGCCTGCGAGTTATTGGCAGTTAAGATTAAAACCTAGACACTTTATTCTAGTGACCATTTACTGCACCATTGCCTCACTAGTTTATATTAAAAAGAAAGTATACTGTGAATTAAGTTTTTCCATTCATAGCCAGCATTATCCCTCTAAAAGTAAAATAAAATAAAATACCAGTATTCACATTATACTACAATCTGATTTTACTAAGAAAGCAAAAATAAAATAAAATAAATCATTTTCTTAATAACATCACCATTCACACTCTTAGAAGAAAAGTGTAATGTAATGTCACTTCTGACAGAAAATACAAGCCTCTTGTGCTTTTTATAAGGTGTTTGCAATAGGTCAGTGTTTTGGCTAGGGTGTTAAAGGGTTTTTTTTGCCATTTATAGTATTTATTCTGCAGCCTTCTGAAACTGCTTGGGGAAATTTTGGCATGTAGAAATGTTTAGCTCACTTATTGTAGGTGATTAAAATGGTTAAGGGAAGAACATTACCTAATAAATGTCTTAATTTGGATCATATCCAAATAATAGGTGTCAAATGATGCATTATTAGCTCTTCAAAATTTTTCTCTCCTAACATCCATTCAACCAATTAAGCTACATGAATCAATAACAAGAATATAATAATATTTAGTCATTAATTGATACCTTTGCTAGGACTCTCATTCAAATTCAGTATGATTGCTTTATAAAAGAAGAACCAAATAATTGTCACTTAATAAATTTGTTCATGATAACATTGGAATTGACTGTGACTTCAGATGATTCAAAATTTTAAAAAATGTACTTTATTGACTGTAAGCTGAACCGTGGATTTAAAGGCAAGGGGAAATTATTGATGCCCATATTGTACATGCTAGCATCTGTGGCATACAACGTTCAAGTGATACTACTATTTCAGTCACTCCTAATTAGATTTACAATTACCCCTTCCACCATCAGCTTATTTATTTATTTATTTATTTATTTATTTATTTATTTATTAACATATAATGTATTATTTGTTTCAAGGGTACAGGTCTGTGATTCATCACTTACACAATTCACAGCACTCACCATAGCACATACCCTCCCCAATGTCCATCACCCAGCCACCCCATCCCTCCCACCCCCCCTCCACTCCAGTAACCCTCAGTTTGTTTCCTGAGATTAATAGTCTCTTACAGTTTGTCTCCCTTTCTGGTTTTGTCTTGTTTCGTTTTCCCTCTTTTCCCCTATGATCCTCTGTCTTGTTTCTCCAATTCCTCATATCAGTGAGATCATATGATAATTGTTTTTCTCTAATTGACTTAATTTGCTTAGCATAATACCCTCTAGCTCCATCTGTGTCATTGCAAATGGCAAGATTTCAGAGGGATTTTGATGACAGCATAGTATTCCATTGTATATATACACAGCACATCTTTTTTTTTTAATTTTTTAAAAGATTTTATTTATTTATTTGACAGAGAGAAACGCAGCCATAGAGGGAGCACAAGCAGGGGGAGTGAGAGAGGGAGAAGCAGGCTTCCCGCTGAGCAGGCAGCCCGATGCGGGGCTCGATCCCGGATCTCCGGGATCATGACCTGAGCCGAAGGCAGTGGCTTAACCAACTGAGCCACCCAGGCGCCCCATACAGCACATCTTCTTTATCCATTCATCTCTTGATGGACATAGTGGCTCTTTCATAGTTTGACTATTGTCTTCCACCATACCTTTAAAGTTGGTAGTTTCCAGAACATACCTAGGAGGGGTGAACGTGGAGGTAGAAACATAGATGAAATAAGAGTGGCTATGAGTAGATAGTTATTGAAACAAAAACTTCCTCTGCAAGCTATGATGGTGTAACTCATACTGGACTGATCCTCCCAGTGCATACACCTAGAAAGTTGGACAAAATTAAGAAACACCTGTTATAAGATTGAACAATAGGAAGAGCAAGTACAAAAACCCTAAAAAAGGAAACAAATTTAAGCTTAAGCTTAAATTTAAGATTTTTAAATTTTATTTATTTATTTGACAGAGAGAAACACAGCTAGAGAGGGAACAGAAACAAGCAGGGCGAATGAGAGAGGGAAAAGTAGGCTTCCCGCTGAGCAGCGAGCCTGATTCGGAGCTAGATCCCGGGACTCCAGGATCGAGCCCCGCATTGGACTCCCTGCTCACCGGGAAGCCTGCTTCCCCTGTCTCACTCCCGTGCTTGTGTTCCCTCTCTAGCTGTGTTTCTCTCTGTCAAATAAATAAATACATTCTTTAAAAAAATAAAGTTAAATTTAACTGAAGTGCAATGATCATCCTGGTTTTTTTATGAAGGTACTTTGATGACTATGGAGCAGGGAGAGGGAATCCAAGTAAGTAAGAAGTGAAGTAGATGGAATCTGTGAAGCAAAGGACTTAGAAATACTTCTATTTTATATATATATAAAATAGAAGTACTGCCTGAAGGTTAACTATGTGCCACAGATGTTAGCATGTCAGTGTGGGCATCAATTCATTCATCTTGCCTTCATCTCCATGGTTCAGCTTATAGTCAATAAAATAAATTTTATTTTTTAAATTTTTAATCATTTTAATTCACACTCAGTTCTGATGTTCATCTATCTATCTATCTATCTATCTATCTATCTATCTATCTATCATCTATCTATCTCTTCATAGGAGCCCCTTGAGTCTGTTGTGACTACTAAGCTGAAAATTCACAGTGGGAAATTATTTTATAAGGCTGATTAAAGAACTCCTGGGAGTTCAGCTACAAGCTGAAAAATGTCCAGAGTTCACCCAGAGTAAGAAGACATTTAAGTTCCAATCATAAAAATGAAGAGACCTCACTGAACACCTGAGGCACTTGGTCGAGACCACAGAAGGATATTCCTTTAATGATTGGGGTAAGCTAGCTTTAAAGAGGAGAAAAATAGCTTTTGCTGTGAACTTGCATTATCAGCCTCATGCTATACAGATCTGCTCTTTTCTTTTTCTATTATTCTAATTTCTCTTGTAATGATTATAATACTACATTTTTGGAATAATGATACCTAGAGGTATTGCAAAAGGTTAATAATTCCCCTGATGAATGTGGATATTAGGTTCTGGAAGGCTGTGGGTGGATTTCAGTTTTATAGAGTTTCTAGAGTTACTTCATATTTGAAACATTGTACTGCCCTTCAAATTTATAGCTAGTGTTTCCAAATACTCCAGAACAGAAAAGAATGTTTTCATTATTAACAGAATATTTTTCTTTTTTCTTTCTTTCTTTTTTTTTGCAAAAAGAGAAGCAATCTGAAAACTGTCAGATTGAAAATGTCATATATTTTACATGAGAATAAGACATTTCACAAAGAATTACTATAAATGGCATGATCCCAGTATAGAAAAGAGACTGTCATTTAATCTACATCTTCTCTGATATTTATCAACCATGAATATCAGAGTTTCATAACCATGAATATCAGAGACTTTCATAAAGTTTATCAACGATAGGTTTTATTTCCAATCTCAGACAGGGTTTTGTAGGTAATTCATATTAACATTAAACCATTATTCTCATCTCCAGAAGTCAGAAAAATATGTCTGTGCATATTTTCTCTAATTCACTAGATAACATTCAATACATTTCCATTGGAAACTGAAGGATAATATTAAACAGACTTTTACCAACTATACCACCTTAAACATACAGCATATTTTATTATAATGTTGATATCCTATATTTTTATGAAACCACACAAAACCTTACACATGGTAATACGCTAATGTTTATTTGGCAACTATTATAAAAGCCAGCTACTTTCATGAACACTAAGATAGTTTTTTTTAATAGTAAAATTTATGACTGTATAAATTTGTGACTGTACCAAGAGAGATTTTATTTTATTAATCAATTTATTTTTTAAAGATTTCATTTTTAAGTAATATTTACACCCAACATGGGGCTCACACTTATGACCCTGAAATCAAGAGTTGCGTGCTCTACCGACTGAGCCAGCCAGGCACCCCAAGAGAGATTTTAAAGTGGTTTAAAAGATACATTGAATTAAAAAAAAGAAAAAAGAACATAACTGGATGACATTTTTTCAAGCAGGGATCCTCTTATAGTCTCAATCAGAGTATATCATTTACTCCTCTGTCCAAAACCCTGCAGGAACCTCCCTTCCCTCTCGGGAAAAAGCTTTCAGTTGCTTTCATGGTTCCTATTCATTCTCAAGCCCAGTTGCATATTAGAATCACAGGGGGCTTTTTAAAACCCACTCATGCTAAAGGCCTAACTCAGCCCAGTTATATCAAGGTTGGTTGCTCTGAGCTGGTTAGGGTGTTCCAGGTGATTGTAATGCACAGTCAGGGTTCAGAACCTCTCTCTGGACCCTCAGGCTTTCCTCAGCACATGTGTACCTCTCTGGCCTCTTCTCCCACTTTCCCCCTCATTTCCTGACAGCCACACTGGCTTCTCTCTGATCTTCCCAGCCATCAGTCACACTCCCCACTCAGGCCTGTGTGTATAGTACTCCCACTTTCTGAACTGTTTTACTTCCTGACAGCCACAAGTCGTGCTCTCTCACCTCCTTCAGCTCTTTGCTCCAAATCATCTGTGCACTGAGGGCTCCCTGTCCACCTTACTGAGAACCATCCCTTCCTCCAGCCTTGCTCTGATACTCCTTATCTCCTTATTTTCCCCACCTATTTTGATTGGCAGCATTTATCTCCATCTAATAAACTTTTATTTGTGCACGTAATACCCTCCCATCTCCCCATCTCCACAGTCTCCAAAACCAAGTTCTAGAAACAGGAATTTTATCTGTTCTGCTCATTGCTGTAGCCCCAGGACCTAGAACAGTGCCCGGCACTTGTCCAACATTTTTTTTAAAGATGTTATTTATTTATTTATTTATTCATTCATTCATTCATTCATTTAACAGAGAGAGAGAGCACAAGTAGGGGGAGTGCAGGCAGAGGAAGAAGCAGGCTCCCTGATGAGCAGAGAGGCTGATGCGGGGCTCCATCCGAGGACTCTGGGATCATGACCTGAGCTGAAGGCAGACGCTTAACCAACTGAGCCACTCAGGTATCCCCTTATCCAGCACTTTATGCATATTTGATGAATCAATTAATAGCAAACAAGTAACAACAACAAAACAACCGTAAATAGGAAACTATACATGTGAGATATTTCACAGTTAATCTCTGCCATAACATGAGGAACTAGATACTGGTAATTCTTCCCCCAGCTTTCCATTTTTGAGGTCACCCCTTTTGTATAGAAGTGATCCTTCCCTGGACTACCTACACTTGTGCTCTTTGTTGTCACCTGAAATTCCAAATCTATTGTCTTCATATGATGTGCTTACCTCCACGTGCACATCAGGAAGAAGTGAATGTGAGGTGGGTCATACTTCCCATTGCTGGCTCTTTGTTCCCCACTTACATACGTATACGTAAATCCAGACATATCAGACTCCAGTGAAGTCTTGGGGAAGGAAAGGAGATTTACATCACAGAAATGCAAAGGTAGTCTTAAATATTGGATACCCCTTTTCCTAAAAGCTCTTTATTTGTTCACCCTGCATATCCCACTGGCTTGCTTTCTCCACAGGTCCCAGGCTCCTGCCATGTTCTCTTATTCCCTTTTCCTCTCTTCTCTTTCCCATATTCTCTCTCATCCCTAATTTCTGTTTATTTCTCCAAGCACTGCTTTGCTAAAATAGCCCCTTTCAATATGTGCTCTTAGTTCCTATTTGCACTTCCAACTCATTAAGACAATTTCCTCGATAAAAACAGCTCTTTCCGCTGTAGGAACAACTATGGTGCCGGCTATAGAAATCATGATTCTCCGTTAAAAAAATATTTTTTTTACAATGAAGTGAAAGAAAGGGGTTAGGTGACTTGCCCCAGGCAAAAGATCTAGTCATTAGGATTCAGATCCCTAGATTGTCTGCGATACCTATATTTCTTAATGTGTTGATGACAAAAGAATCCTGGGTTAGGCCCAGATTGGTGTTGACACTTCACAGAGGAAGACGCGTGCCCAAGGAGCGGGGCCTTGTTCAGCTTTGCTTATCCGTGCGGATCTGTCCAGGACTCTGGGCTTGCTGTGGTATCACACTGTAATAGGAACTAAAATACCTTATGTTGACAAACAGTAAGTTTAGTGTATAAATTAATATAATTGTATTACTTAATATAACTAATCTAACCAATATTCTATTTTAAGGAACTATAAGTTAGGGATATATGTAAGTATAGCTAACAAATCTATGGCATTATTAAGGGATAGGTGCTCCTCTGTGCATTTCACATGTGTTAGAGCATGTAACTCATATAATCTTTGTGTTGACCCTAATCATAATAATTGGTATTATTATCTCCCCTTTTTAGTCCAGGTCACACAGCTAGTAATTTCAAACCAAGTAGCCTGGCTCCAAAGTGTTTACTTTTATTCAGTCTGCAATATAAAGAAACCATCCCTACTCTATATTCAGATTTTGCCTGTGAATTTACGATTGACTATATGCCTCGTTATTCTAAGTGCTTTACATATGTTATCTCATTTAAATCTTATAAAGTCCTGGTGAGATGTGTACTCTCATTCACATTTTTCAAGTAAGGAAATGAAAGCTCATAAAAATTATATTATTCACATAAGGTCATGGAAGAAATTAGTGGTGGAGCTAAGACTTGAACCCATGTTTCATTCACCATACCATATTCTTTATTCAGAATGCATTGTATATATATAAATATAAATATATAAATACAGATATAACACATGGAATCCAAGTTCTCCGTAAGCTTATATGGTAAGAAAAAGGACAAACACATGAACTTCTGATTTTAATTAATTAACTAATTGGTTAATTTTTAATTTTTTAAGACTTTATTTAATTTAATTAATTAATTTTATTAACATATAATGTATTATTTGTTTCAGGGGTACAGGTCTGGGAACCATCAGTCTTACACAATTCACAGCACTCACCATAGCACATACCCTCCCCAGTGTCCATCACCCAGCCACCGCATCCCTCCCACCCTCCTCCACTCCAGCAACCCTCAGTTTGCTTCCTGAGATTAAGAGTCTCTTATAGTTTGTCTCCCTCTCTGGTTTCATGTTGTTTCATCTTTCCCTCCCTTCCCCTGTGATCCTCTATCCTGTTTCTCAAATTCCTCATATCAGTGAGATCATTTGATAATTGTCTTTCTCTGATTGATTCATTTTGTTTTTTCAGCATCTGTTGAGAGTATCATATAGTTCTTGTTCTTTTCTTTTATTAATGTATTGTATCACATTTATTGATCTTCAGATGTTGAACCAATCTTGCAGCCCAGGAATAAATCCCCTTGGTTATGGTGAATAATCCTTTTCATGTACGGTTTGATCCTATTGGCTATATTTTGACAAGTATTGGCTAGTATTTTGATGAGAATTTTTACATCCGTGTTCATCAAGGATATTGGTCTGTAACTTTATTTTCTGATGGGGTCTTTTTCTGGTTTTTGGATCAAGGCAATACTGGTCTCATAAAATGAGTTTAGAAGTTTTCCTTCCATTTATGTTTTTTTGGAAGAGTTTTAGGAGGATAGGTATTAATTCTTATTTAAATGTTTGCTAAAATTTCCCTGGAATTCATCTGGCCCTGGGCTTTAGTTTGTTGGGAGTTTTTTTTTAAAGATTTTATTTATTTATTTAACAGAGATCACAAATAGGCAGAGAGGCAGGCAGAGAAAGAGAGGAGGAAGCAGGCCCCCTGCTGAGCAGAGAGCCCAATGCGGGACTCCATCCCAGGACCCTGAGATTATGACCTGAGCCAAAAGGCAGAGGCTTAACCTCTGCCATCCAGCCGTCCCTGTTGGGAGATTTTTGATTACAGCTTCAATTTCCTTATTGATTATGGGTCTATTCAGGTTATCTATTTCTTCCTGGTTCAGTTTTGGTCATTTATATGTCTCTAGGGATGCATACATTTCTTCCAGATTGTCAAATTTGCTGACATATAGTTGCTTATAATATGTTCTTGTAATTGTTTGTATTTCTTTGGTGTTGGTTGTGATCTCTCCTCTTTCATTCATGATTTTATTAATTTGGGTCCTTTCTCTTTTCTTTTTGGTAAGTCTGGTCAGGGGTTTATCATTCTTATTAATTCTTTCAAAGAACCAGCTCCTAGTTTTGTTGATTTATTTTGCTGGGATTTTTTGTTTCTGTTTCATTGATTTCTGCTCTGATCTTTATTATTTCTCTTCTCCTGCTGGGTTTAGGTTTTATTTGCTGTGCTTTCTCCAGCTCCTTTCAGTGTAGGATTAGGTTGTGTATTTAAGACCTTTCTCATTTGTTGAGAAAGACTTGTATTACTATATACTTTCCTCTTAGGACTGCCTTTGTTGCATCCCAAAGATTTTGAACAGTTGTGTTTTCATTTTCATTTGTCTCCATGAATCTTTTTCATTCTTCTTTAATTTCCTGGTTGACCCATTCATTCTTTAGTAGGATGCTCTTTAGTCTCCATGTATTTTAGTTCTTTCAAACTTTCCCCTTGTTGTTGAGTTCCAGCTTCAAAGCAATGGTCTGAAAATATGCAGGGAATGATCCCAATCTTTTGATACTTGTTGAGATCTGATTTGTGACCCAGGATGTGATCTATTCTGGAGGTTATTCCATGTGCACTAGAGAAGAATGTGTATTCTGTTGCTTTGGAGTGGAATGTTCTGGATATATCTGTGATATCCATCTGGTCCAGTGTGTCATTTAAAGCTTTTTATTTCCTTGTTGATCTTTCACTTAGATGATCTTTCCATTTCAGTGAGGGGCATGTAAAAGTCCCCTACTATTATTGTATTATTGTCAATATGTTTCTTTGATTTTGTTATTAGTTGGCTTACATAATTGGCTGCTCCTATATTAGGGGCATAGATATTTAATATTGCTAAATCTTCTTGCTGGACAGACCCTTTAAGTATGATATAGTGTCCTTCCTCATCTCTTATTATAGTCTTTGGCTTACAATCTAATTTGTCTGATATAAGGATTGCCACCCAGCTTTCTTTTGATGTTCGTTAGCGTGGTTTTCCGACCCTCTCACTTTAAATCTGGAGATGTCTTTGGGTCTAAAATAAGTCTCTTGCAGATAGCTTATTGATGGGTCTTGTTTATTGGTTTTTCATTTTCTTTTGTTTTGTTTTTTATCCATTCTGATACCCTATGTCTTTTTATTGGGGCATTTAGCCCATTTACATTCATGGTAACTATGGAAAGATATGAATTTAGTGCTATTGTATTGCCTGTAAGCTGACTATTACTGTATATTGTATCTGTTCCTTTCTGGTCTGTTACTTTAGGCTCCCTCTTTGCTTAGAGGATGCTTTCAATATTTCCTGTAAGGCTGGTTTGGTGTTTGCAGATTCTTTAGGTTTTTGTCTGTCCTGGAAGCTTTTTATCTTTCCTTCTATTTTCAGTGACAGCCTAGCTGGATATAGTATTCTTGGCTGCATATTTTTCTTGTTTAGTGCTTTGAATATATCATGCTAGTCCTTTCTGGCCTGCCAGGTCTCTGTAGATAGGTCTGCTGCCAATCTAATGTTTTCTACTGTTGTAGGTTACAGACCTCTTGTCCTGAGCTGCTTTCAAGATTTTCTCTTTGTTTCTGAGACTTGTAAGTTTTACAAGTAAGCATCTGATTCTTGATTTTGGCTCAGGTCATGATCTCAGGGTCATGAGATTGAGTCCCTGTGTTGGGCTCTACACTCAGTGTGGAGTCTGCCTGAGATTCTTTCCCTCTCCACTCAACCCCCTGCTCAGGATCTCTAAATAAATAAATAAATAAATAAATAAATAAATAAATAAATAAATAATAAATCTATCTATCTATCTTTAAACATAAAAGAAAGAGAATGAGAACATGGTCCTTGAACAAAATGTATTGTCAACCTCAAAGAATGCCTGGAAAATATCTCTTGGAGAGTAGGGACAATATAGCTGGTGGGTTTCTACATTAGACAGTACTGAACAGGAGGCTAGGTTAGTGTGGTAGGCACTGTGGTCAATAGTCAATGACCCCCAAAGATGTACATCTCCTACTCCCCAGAACCTATGGATATATTACCCTATATGGCAAAAAGGGACTTGAAGTATGATTAAGGACCTTGAGGTGGTGAGATTACCCCAGATTATCCAGGTGGGCCCAGTATGATCACAAGGGTCCTCATAAGTAAAAGAGAGAAGCAGACAAGTCAGAGTTAGAGAGGATATGTAATGACAGAAGCAGAGATTCAAGAAATGTACTTTGAAGATAGAGGAAAAAACCATAGCCCAAGGAACTTAAGCAGCCTTTAGAAGCTGAAAGAAGCATAGTTCTTTGCTAGAAACTCCAGATAGAACACAGTCATGCCAACACCATGATTTTAACTCATGGAGGCACACTTTGGTCTTCTGACCCCCCAGTACTGTGAGATAATAAATTTGTACTGTTTTAAGCCACTAATTGTGAGACAATTTGTTACAGCAGTCATAGGAATTGATACAGAATCCAAGTTATCAATCATCCTTATAGTCCAAAGAAATAGTTTTTAAAGAGAACAAAACTGATGAAGCAAAAGAATATATCATAAAGAATAAGATCAATAAATTTAATGCTGTAAAATGTCCACATACCCAAAATAAAAGATGAAGGACAAACTGAGAAAAATACATGTGACAAATATAACAGTTAGCATTGAAACAGAGTTATTCCAAATTAGGGGAAAAAATAGTATCCTGATGGAAAAGTAAAAGAAGGTCATAAATAGATAACACCCGGGAAGAATGCAAATGACAATAAGCATACGTTTTAAAAAAAACCCCATCTCATTTTAAATGAGGAAATGCAAATTAAAACAAAACCGAGGTGCCATTTTTAATTTATAAAACTGGGACAGACTTTTTTTTTTTAACTCATATTTAAAGTGAACATGAATTCCACCAGATTGGCAGTCTAAGCTATTGGTGTTAACAGTGTTAATCCACAGGTTCTTTATAAAAAACAATTTACTCATATATACAACAGGTATGAAAATGTTTACATTTTTGATCCAGGAGTTCTACATTTAGGGCTTGGGGTAGTTATTTTCCTACTTCTCCAAATCCTTATTAGACCCCTCTCTCTCCTACACTATGCCCTCTATGGATTACATCCCTGGCTCCCTTGCTCTCTAGTTTTCAGGTGGGTTTAGCCAAGGAAGGCACTGAAGAAGAGAGGGCAGAAGAAAGGAGATTTGGAAACAGTTATTCCCCACCCTGTGCTCCCTCCCTTCAGCTAGGGTTTAATGAGTGGCTTTGTGCCTCCAAACTAGTGGTTCTCAAATTTAAGTGCATCAGAACCACCTGGGGCCCTTATATCTGACTCAGTAGGATGGGGTACAGCCTGAGAACTTGAATTTCTCATAGGTTTCCAGGTGTTGCTGATCCTGCTGATCCAAGGACCACACTTTGAGAGGGCACTGCTTTAAGGCCACAACTCCTTGTAGGACAGGCCTGATTCCCCAGGAAAGGCTTTCTCTTCTCTGGTTACACTGGGGCCCAGCCCTCCCCCTCAAATCTAAGGGCTCGTTTGCCAGTCCTGAGCACTTCACCATTTCTTGTTATTTCCTTGACCTTGCCCACACCTCTTGTAATCAGTCCCTTCATTAAAGTGTCTTGAGTGAACATTTTGAATATACCACCAGTTTCCCACTAAAATCCTGGCTGATGTAAAGGATTTATCCCTAGGGAAATTATTAAAGATGCAGATACAGACTCAGGTGCAAGAATGTTTTTTGCAGCATATTATACAATAGCAAAAACATTAGAAACAAGATGCGAGCTCAACAATGGGGGAGAGATGGAATGTTAATCAGTTATAAATGGCTAATTATACTGACTAACAGGGGAAGGTTCATGGTACAATGTTTAAGTGAAAACAACGTATAAAACCATACATAGAGGATGTTCCCAATTTTGTGAATATATGTAGATGTTCTTGTATAAGACTCAAACGGGTGAAATTGGGGAAAAAAGTAGTTTATGTGATGATGACTATATACATAGTTTATTGGAGGAGGATTTGATTTGCCAGTATATTCATATGAGTGGCAGTTTTAAACCACAGGTAGAATTTCAATTTAAAGTTTTCCTCTTTTATTTCCATTTGGCTTTGGCATTAATATCACATTTAATATAAAATACATACAAACATTTACATTATATAATTTAGAGTCTATTGTATTTAATTAATGCAATAAAATATGCTTAAATAGAAATAGAAATTGTACTCCAGCAAAGGAATGAATTGTCCATGTCACAACTTCTTTTTATACAAGCCCTTTAAACACATGGACTCAGATGAATTAACCCACAAATATTTACTGAGTGCCTGCCCTCAAGGAAGTTACAGTCTAGGAGGGTACTCAGGATGCAAATAAAGAGGCAATGTTCCATAGTAGAAAGAACACAACTTGGAATTAAAACACCAGGGTTTGGACTTTGTCACAAGTGCAGTTTAATAGTCCATGACATCTTTTGCAAGGTATGAAGTAAAAGGTAATTTATAAAGCTCAATTATGGAATCAGGGAATCATGAAAAGCTTTTTTTATTAGAGCCCGAATGCTCTGTGGCATACTTAGCAAATGTGTGTTTACCAACTTGGAGTCAACATTAGTCTGTCCTTCGAATTCTTCTCCACTTCAGGAAGGACATACCTGTCCATATTCTTCTCACTACAGCTACATAACTACGGAAGTTCAGGCATATTAGTTACATTGAGAATGAAACTTGAAAGATCAGAGCTGATGGTTAAAACAGAGGTGGCATTACTCTCAGTGACGCAAGTAAGCACGTCATTCCAGACTCTTAAACAGGGTAGGTTTCCAAAAAGAGGACTGGGAGGGTTGCTTAGGAAGCTATGCAAAGTACACGGTAGAACATTTGTAGGAGCCAGAGAAACAATGATTTTTCAAAATATGCAATAGAAGGAAAGACAACCCAATAATGGACTAATGGCACCAAACTGATCATTACTAAGGCCTTCAAGTAAAATCTGAATGTAGGATAAAACTGAGACGTTGAATTGAGCGATGAACAGCTAAGATGCAATGAAATTTCCCATTCTGACATTCTCCTCTCTGATCACAGCATCCTGAAGGTCGAATGATCTCATTCCTTTGTTCCTATAGTACCTACTATTGGTCCAAAGAATAAATTCCATTTTTGACTTTTGCCTTTTCTTTCAGAATATCCACCTGCTGCACTTCATTTACCTTCCTACCCAGTCTGACTCCACCAGCCTCGCCAGTGGGGCTCTTGTCTGGGCACTGCACTCTTACATCATTGTGTAAACTTGTGCCATAGCCTGCCTGCCAGACTCTGAGCTTAGAAAATCCCTAAGGTCTATTTTCTCTGCTCTGACTGACTCCGAAGCTGCCAAATCCAGCTGCAGAATCACAGAACTAATCTCAACGTCTGTCTAAAAAAGCGATAAAAGACATAATGAAAAATTGCTTTCAAATTCCTTCCTAGTTAACCAGGAAAATATGTTAAATGAGGAAAATCTTCAATGAATGTACCATAAAATGAAAGATAGAGTCAGATTCTGTTAAGAAATAGACTAATCCTGCCTACCTATCTGTGAAGCAGGATTGAATTACAAGAGCTTTGTTCTCGCTTATTACTTGTTGCCACATGACCAAGACTCACTCACTAAAGGCATCAACAGTTCCACTCATCTGAGCTTCGTAGGCCATTTATTATCAGGTAGGGAAGCCACAGAACGGCATTCTTAGGTATCCCGGGACTCAGAAACCAGATTGTCTTCCTAAATAAGTGGTCCTAAAGGCCAGCTTCAGAACCCCAACGTATTAATCAGCATTTTAAAAAAAGATTTTATTTATTTGAAAAAGAGAGCACACAAGCAGTAGGCATATGGAGAAGTAGGCTCCTCACTGAGCAAGGAACTCAACGGGGGACTTGATCCCAGGATCCTGAGATCAGGACCTGAGCTGAAGGCAGATGCTTGACTGACTGAGCCACCCAGGCTCCCCTTAATCAGCATTTAGATTCAATAAAGGAAGAGTGGTGACTGAAACTGGATTGGGGATATCAGTAAGATAAGTTAAATGTACAGAACTAAATTGAATTTATACAAATAGGGTCTATATTTGAAATAAAGTTACTTGAAACAGATGATTTATACTATTCAACACAAAGACAATGATAAGGCTTATGACTACAGTCTAAATGAAAAAGGAAGGGTGTCTGGGTGGCTCAGTCATTAAGTATCTGCCTTCAGCTCAGATCATGATCCCGGAGTCCAGGGATTGAGCCCCTCATTGGGCTCCCTGCTCGGTGGGAAGCCTGCTTCTCCCTCTCTCACTTCCCTTGTTTGTGCTCCCTCACTCGCTGTGTTTCTCTGTCAAATAAACAAATAAATAAATAAATAATCTTAAATAAATAAATAAGGAGAAAACACGTGCATAAGAAAGGAGAAGGTTCACCAAAGGAAAACAAAGCTCTGGGTTTTACATCCTTCAGAAAGGGGAGTAATGTTGCTCTCGATCTTAACAATGAGATGGTAAAAATCTAAGAACAGTTTAATTGAAACAGGATGCTTTCCTTCTTAGTTATTGCAGAGAATAAGAACAAACTAATAGCTCACATCTAAAAAGAAAAAAAGGATTAAACCTAGGAAGTATGAAATAAGACATTTTATTTTGTAACAATTAAAATGGTCATTTGCTTCTTTTTCTGCCCAGTACACCCTGCATTTTTCTGAGAAAAGCATCCCACGTCCCCAGCCCTAATCTAACCATAGAACTTCAGATGGACACGACAGTATTGCATGATCTTACTTACCTGAGCTAGATTAGCTGGAAGTGAACATCTGACCTAAGCTGGGTCAGTCCTTGAATCTCACCATCCCCACCCACTCAGCACCCAGGACTGTAAACTGATCCAGCACGTGGGCTAGCACATACCGTGAATGTCATATTCCTCCTCCAGGGTTTATTCAGCAGGACCTGCAGGAGAGGCTTTCTTTTTTCTTAGGGGATAAAGCCAGGAAGATGTGTGGAGTGGCGTGTGTGGACAAAAGTAGAGAGAAGCAAAGAAGTGAGGCAGAATGAGAGAGTCTTAACAGTATCAAGTCTCTGGCTCACTGGGTCTCTGTTTAGCTGCACTCTTGGCCTTTCTGGTTGCAGGAGTCAATGAATTTCTGTTTTGCCTACGCTAATTGAAGATGAATTTGTGCATCACGCAACTGAATACGAAAGGGCACAAAATATAGTTATAAATGTAAATGAGTTTAATTTTGTTAGTAAAAAGTCAAATACTCAGATGGGAATGGAAAATGGAATATGGTTATTTTAAGAAATGTCTTCTGAAATGAAAGAGTAGGACAAAATGATTTGCAAATACTAACCTAGACAGATACTCAAGACAAATACAATTCAAAGCTGAAATCATGAACCAGTGTCATTCTTTTGAGTTGATTAATAGCATGATCTGTAGAAAAGACAAAGTAGCATTGATGTTGCGGCTCAAGAATGTCTTCAAGGAATTTTCATTTTTCTGTTCCATCATTCTTGGCATATGACTCTCATTTTGGTTACAAGATGGATGCTTCAGCTTCAGACATCAGTTCTGCATTCCAGGCAGGGAGAGGAAGGAAGAGAAGGTATGGCATTTAAAGTAAGAAAGCAAAACTCCTTAGGAATCACTGGCAGACTTCTGTTCCAAGTTGTATTGCTAAGTAACATATCACGGGGCCATCACTATTGCAGGGAAGGCTGAGAATTTATAAGCGGGGCCCATTGCCACCCCAAATCATAATTCTATCACAAAAAAAAAGGAGGATAATGGAAATCGCCTAGGCAACCTGCACTGGCTGGCCCACCTGTCAAAGGTAATATAAACCGGGCCACTCTCACATCTGTCTGATAGTAACCACAAATTATTTGGTGAAATCCTGTTGGAAAGTAGTTTGGCAGTGTGTAGCCTACAAAATCGTTACATCCTTTGATCCAGTTATTCACTGGGAAATGTCTCTTCCACACTTGTCTTATTTTCATGAGAAATATTTTTCCTAAACCTCCCCCCTTTGCAACGCTCTTTTCTCCAGCTTCCTCAAGGAAGGTAGAGTGACTTCTCTGCTTAGTGCATTTAAGGTAAGAAATAAGTATCCATAGTTCAGTTGTCCTTTTTTTCCTCTTGGGGCCATCCCTGTATAGGAAACACACCTTTGTGTTGGCTCCATCATGCCCCAGGTGTTTTACACCGTTAGGTCCATCGCGAGAACACAGCTGGTTACCCAGATGTGCCTCTGTTGGGTGGTAAGGCTGTCTAGCTCTGTGTCTCAGGATGCCACACACATAAGCTGCTTCCTCCAACCCAGCCTCTAGCAATAGTTCAAGGGATATTTAAAATTTGCTTGGTTCTCTATAGAAGTGTTAGGATTTTGGATTGTTGGTATCCTATGTTCAACTTTTTGAAGAACTACCAAAATGTTTTTCAAAGTGACTTCCCATTTTACATTCCCACCAGCAATGTGTGTGTGTGTATACATGGTACTCGCCCCTTATCAGACACAGAATTTGCAAATATTTTCTACCATTCTGTGGGGTGTCTTTCTACTTTCTTGACAGTATCCTTTGGAGCACAAAGGTTTTAAGTTTGATTAAGTCCAATCTATATATTTTTCTCTGTTGTCTATTCTTTTGATGTCTTCTTCTCAAAGAACTCATTGCTTAATCCAAGATGATGACAATTTACACCTTTGATTTTATGAAGAGACTTATAGTTTTAGCTCTTATGTTTAGGTCTTGGACTGATTTCAAGTTAAATTTTTGTGTATGTTATGAAATGGAGATCCGACCTCACTCTCTTGCATGTGGATATTCAGTTGTGCAAGCACTATTTGTTGAAGATCATTCTTTCCCCATTAAATGGGGACACTCACATTGAAATCATTTGGCAATGGATGGTTAAGGTTTATTTCTAGACACTCAATTCTATTCCATTTGTTTTTACATGTATCCTTGTGATCTTAATTATTGTCCCTTTGTAGTAAGTTTTGAAATTGGGAAATGTGAATCCTCAGCTTTGTTAGCACTTTTTAAATATTATTTTGGCTATTCTAGGTCCCTTGAATTTCCATGGGAATTTTAATGGCCATTATCAATTTCTCCAAAAAAAGCTCTCTGGGATTTTGATAGTGATTGAGTTGAATTGGTGGACCAATCTTTGGATTTTTGTCCATAATTTCAGTTTTAATTTCTTCTTTAATCAAGAATTATTTTTAAAAATGTTTGCCTATCTTTATGTTGTTACTCTATTTTTATCACAACATGATTAGAAAGTGCGACTTTGTGAGTTCTGTTGTTTGGATTTCATTGAAATCATCTTTGTTCTCTGATCCCAAATCCATTTATTTGATAATATTCCCTCATCATTTGAAAAGAACACCCACTATAAATTCATTATGTGTGTATGTAGATGCTTTCAAATCATGTTATTTAAATCCTTGTTTATTTTTGTTTAGTGATATGTCTGTCTGTAAGAGGGTTTGCTGGGGCACTTGGGTGGCTCAGTCAGTTAAGCCTCTGACCTTGGTTCAGGTCATGATCCCAGAGTCCTGGGTTCAGGCCCCATGTGGGGCTCCTTGCTCAGTGAGGAGTCTGCTTCTCCCTCTCTCTCTGCTCTTCCCCTAGGATCATTTTCTCTCTCTCTCTCCAATAAATAAATAAAATTTTTAAAAATAAATGAGAGGGTTTGCTAATAGCTTTCACCATGATTGTGGATTTGTAAGTATTCCTAAGTTTTAAAACCTTGTACTTTGAAGTTATTTTGTTAGACTATAAAGATTCATAACTGTTACACTTTCATAGTCACCTGTCTTTTTTTTTTTTAAGATTTTACTTATTTAATTGACAGAGAGAAACACAGCGAGAAAGGGAACATAAGCAGGGAGAGTGAGTGTTATGTTAGTTTCAAGTGTCCAACATGATGATTCAACAATTTTATACATTACTCAGTGCTCACCACGATAAGTATAGTCATCATCTTTCATCAATGTTTTTACTGTCTTATTGACTATATTCTCTGTGTAGTAATTTTATTTATTTTGTAACTGGCAGTTTGTGCCTCTTCATCCCCTTTATCTATTTCACCCATTCCTCCCTCACCACCTCTGCTCTGGCAACTACCTGTTTGTTCTCTATATTTAAGTCTGGTTTGTTGTTGTTGATTTCGTTTGTTGTAATTCATTTGTTTTGTTTCTTAAATATCACATATGAGTGAACTCATATAGTATTTGTCTTTCTCTGACTTATTTCACATAGTACTATATACCTTCCAGGTCCATCCACATTGTGGCAAATGGCAAGATATCATTTTCTTTATGGCTGAGCAATATTCCATTGTATATATGGAATATACATGTGGAATATATAGATATAGATAAAGATATAGATATAGATACATATCTTCCTTCAAAACATTTTTTTAAAGATTTTATTTATTTATTTGACAGAGAGAGAGAGATCACAGGTAGACAGAGAGGCAGGTGTGTGGGGGGGAAGCAGACTCCTCACTGAGCAGAGAGCCTGATGTGGGGCTCAATTTCAGGACCCTGAGATCATGCCCTGAGCCGAAGGCAGAGGCTTAACCCTCTGAGCCACATAGGCACCCCCAAAACTTTTTAATACACATTAAATTTCTGTCTTACTAATCAAGAACTGGAGTTAATCATCATTCTCTCAACAAGACATTGAACTTTGGTGCTCTTTTTATTAATCCTTTCCATGGCCCACTCTTCACTACCTCGCATCTTGAAATAAACTGGCATTCGATTTCTAGAAAATTAATTTTTCAAACTATGTAAAATTCGTCATAAGGGTAACTTTCATAGATATCTTTATTGTGATGATTAAATGCAGTAATGCATGAACAGTGTTTGACATGACTCTTGGCATATGTTAATCATTCAATAGTGTTTGCAATGATGAGGAGGATTATCAAAATTATTACCATTTTCTGCAAGCTCTCTTTTATTGATCTTATGCTCAGCTTTCATTATCACTACTACGTGGATGATTTCCTAATTTATGCCACCATCCTGGGCACTATCCCTGGCTTATTGTATTTTCAATTTCTATTACAGATTACTACCTAAATATTCCACCAGCATACCCATCTCGATACATCCAAATTAAACTATCTTTTGATTTCCCAATTTCGGGTAATGGAACAGGCATTCTCCCTCGTCTCTAATCTGGAAATCTTGGAGACATCTTCACTGTGCCTCTTAGACCGCTCATATCCCTCAGTAGGAGAGTTGAGCTCACTGCCGGTAGTCACATGATCAATATTAGTCTTCTCCTCCTTTCGCTTCAATATCTTGCAAAGTCCTGTAAACACTTTTAAAAATTCTATTTACCTTTCTCTTAGCGACTCCCCTCCTCCCAATGTTTTACTTTCCATCCAGCATTTAGTTAGACTTCTAGTCTTCTTCCTTATTTTATGATTTCTCCCTTCTGCTGTCCTTACTGTTCAATCCCCTCAAAGATTGTGTCAATCGTGTATTTCTTATATACTACCTAACAGGCTCCCTGTTTTGAACCTAAGTCTAAATCCCCAGTCTGTGGATGAAACAGATCTAACCTACACAGCAACTCCTCTCTTTATGGACACTGTGAGTCAGTGAATCTGGCACACTGGTTCCTCCCTGAAAACCCCAAACATTCTCTGAACTTCATTTTGATTTTATCTTTGATATTCCTTCTGCCTAGAAAGCTTTCTTGAGCCATCTCTGTCAGAATCCTACCTGTTCAAAACCTCCCTCGTCGTCAAGCCTTGGTTCACATACCACGTGGGACTCCTATTTATGAGCCACCGTAGCATTCTGTAGCCTCTATTAGATGAAAATGTTTTTACTTTAAATTAAAGTTTTCCAGGGTTTATTATCTTGACATTTTACCAGATTGTAAGATGTTTAAGGTGCTTTGCCCTACTCAGCTTTTAATTTTCTGTAGGCCCTTAGTAGTACGGCATATTTCACGAAGTCAGTGCTCAAAAAATTTTGTTGAACTTAATAAAGATTGTATCACTTAAGACAAGAAAAAAATCATTCTGAAAGCATGACTAAGGTTTCTTTATTTTTCTTAGATTTATTTTTTTATTTGAGAGAGAGAGAGAGAGAGAGAGAGCACGCACCTGAGGGGGGGGGGCAGAGGGCGAGTCCTCAAACAGACTCCGAGTTGAGCAGGGAGCCTGACACTGGGCTCTACCCCAGGACTCTGAGATCATGACCTGAGCCGAAATCAAGCGTCAGCATCTCAACTGACTGAGCCACCCAGGCACCCCATGATCAAGGTTTCTTAACATCCTATGTCAAATAAAAGTTTGTTCAAACACAAAAATGCTGTTTTCTATATACAAAGCTTTGCTTGGAGAATGAACTAGCTGAACATGTCTCTAAATGGCACAGAAGAAGGTACGCAACATTATTATGGGGGCAAACCTGAAGGAAACACGCACTTTGTAAGAAAACCAGGCCACATAAACAGCTGTGGATATGAATAGAGGTCTCTCTGAATATTTGATGAAGTTCCAGAGGTTGCCCTTTATACGCAGCTTATGATCGACACAACTCTAGAAAGACCTGGCTCTCTATGTTGAATTTGTTCACAGGAATAGTTATGACAACTTTCTACCACTACAGTGTAGAGCCTGAGTAGATGCAAGAAAATAACGAGTTCTAAGTCTGGGAATGCAGATTGCAGTCCAATTCTGAAGAACTTTAAAGGCTGGTATTGGGGTGTCATGGAGTAAGCAGCTCATTGACATCTTTTATTGTTCTTGTGTTTTGTTTTTTCTTTTTGATCTTGGGAGCACCATCATTGAGCTATGCTTCAGGAAAATTTACCACAGAGCAGAAGAGGTTGGCTGGGAAGGAGAACCTAGACCTACAGTCTTAGCTGGTGTACTTAGAATAGAACAGGAAGTGGTCAAATGATGTAAAGTGGCAGAAGTAATAGAGGTGAGGGAAATGATGCTGATATTGGAAACTATTATACAGGAATTAACAACTGACCTGTGAAAGATTATGATGGTCAGGATAAGGACAAACCAAAAATAGCTTCTAAAGTTTTGACTCAGGGAAAGCAAAGAGACCATCAAGGATGGAGGCAGGGATTGGGGGAGAGAGGAGAGAGCTTAGAGGAGCTGGAAAGGTGACTCTTTTTCCTCCTGTGAAAATGAGTTTTTGTCTTATTTACTTACTTACTACCATTTTCCCTTCCCAGTCTCTTATTTGCCCCTTAAGAGCTGGTATTTTAGACATAGAGACTAATATCTATATATCTACATATAGACTAATATCTAATATCAGACTAATATCTGAGCAATGCAAGTCAATTAGGTACCTCTTCCCGTACAGCAAATGGAACAAAATTTAATAGGATTTATCGTAGCCAGTGTTTTTATCAGTGTAGAAAAAAAAAGACTTGATTATGTGCTCCCAGAAAGGAGTATAAATTAGAATTAGTTTTACGAACAGAGATCCATATACTACATAGTTTGGCTTTTTACACTTTATTTTTTTATTTTTTTAATTTAATTTTATTTTTTTCAGTGTTCAAGATTCATTGTTTATGCCCCACACCCAGTGCTCCATGCAATACGTGCCCTCAGTACCCACCACCAGGCTCTCCCATTCTCCCTCTCCCTTCCCTCCAAGACCCTCAGGTTGTTTCTGAGTCCAAATTCTCTCACGTTTTGTTTCTCTCCCTGAATTACCCTATTTCCCATTTCCTTTCCTTCTGCTACTGTTCTCTACCTTACCCCTTATGCACCACATGTAAGTGAAACCATGTGATACTTGACTTTCTCTACTTGGCTTATTTCACTCAGCATAATCTCTTCCAGTCCAGTCCATGTTGCTACAAAAGTTGGATATTCATCCTTTCTGATGGAGGCATAGTATTCCATTGTATATATGTACCACAACATCTTTATCCATTCATCTGTTGAAGGGCACCTTGGCTTTTTCCACAGTTTGGTGATTGTGGCCATTGCTGCGATGAACATTGGGGTACATGTGGCCCTTCTTTTCACTACATCTGTATCTTTGAGGTAAATACCCAGTACTGCAATTGCAGGGTCATAGGGTAGCTCTATTTTTAATTTTTCTTTTTCTTTTTTTAAAAGATTTTATTTATTTGACAGAGAGAAACACAGCCAGAGGGGAAACACAAGCAGGGGGAGTGAGAGAGGGAGAAACAGGCCTCCCGCCGAGCAGGGAGCCTGATGTGGGACTCGATCACGGGTCTCCGAGATCATGACCTGAGCCGAAGGCAGTCGTTCAACCAACTGAACTACCCAGGCACCCCTCTATTTTTAATTTTTAAAGGAATTTCCACACTGTTTTCCAAAGCAGATGCACCAACTTGCATTCCCACCAACAGTGTAAGAGTGTTCCCCTTTTTCCGCAGCCTCTCCAATGCTTGTTGTTTCCTGTCTTGTTAATTTTGGCCATTCTGACTGGTGTAAGGTGGTATCTCAGTGTGGTTTTGATTTGAATTTCCCTGATAGCTAGTGATGATGAGCATTTTTTCTTGTGTCTATTAGCCATTTGTAGATCTTCTGTGGAGAAGTGCCTCTTCATGTTTCCTGCGCATTTTTTGATGCGTTCATCTTCTTTTGGGATGTTGAGTTTGAGTAGTTCTTTATAGATCTTGGATATCAGTCCTTTGTCTGTAGTGTCATTTGCAAATATCCTCTCCCATTGGGTGGGAGAGGATATTGCCTCTTTGTTTTGTTGACTGTTTCCTTTGCTGTGCAGAAGCTTTTTATTTTGATGAAGTCCCAAAAATTCATTTTCGCTTTTGTCTCCTTTGCCTTTGGAGATGTGTCTTGAAAGAAGTTGCTGTGGCCGATGTCAAAGAAGTTACTGCCTATGTTCTTTTCCAGGATTTTGATGGATTCCTGCCTCATGTTGAGGTCTTTCATCCACTTCGAGTTTGCCTTTGTGTGTGGTGTAAGAGAATGGTCTAGCTTCATTCTTCTATATGTAGTTGTTCAATTTTCCCAGCACCATTTATTGAAGAGACTGTCTTTTTTCCACTGGATATTTTTTCTTGTTTTGTCGAAGATGATTTTTTAAAGAGATATTTATTTTAGAGAGAGAGTGAGCATGAGTAAGAGGGACAGAGGGAAAGGGAGAGAGAATCTCAAGCAGACTCCCAGCTGAGAGCAGAGTCACACATGGGACTCAATCCCATGACCCTGAGATCGGGTCTTGAGCCAAAATTGAAGTCAATGGTTCAGCTGACTGCACCACCCAGGTGCCCAGGCAAAAGCTTTTTATAGACTTTAAATAAAATTTATTGATATATAATTTACATATAATAAAATACTCCCTTTTAAGTGTACCACTAGGTGAATTTTGACAAAAGTGTGCCCAAAGTGTGCCTGTGTAACTACTATACCAATCAAAATGAAAATAATTTTTCATCACCTCCCCAAATTCACTCATGCCCTTTTACTATCATCCTCTGTTCATCCCCTACCAAAGATACCCATTATTCTGCTTTGTCACTAGGTGTTAATTTTTCCCATTTTAATATTTCAAATAAATGGAATCATACAGTTTGCACTTTTTTGGTGTCTAACTTTTTAACTAAAAAATGCAGGCAGACTTCCCTCTACTCACGAGGTGAGAAGCTGCTCTATTCATGAATTGTTTAATAAAACCTATTAGATCTTCACATAAAAAAAAAGGTTTTGAAATGTCTCCAGATTGATGTGTACTAGTAGTTCATTTCTTATTGTGTAGTTCCAATATGGTTCCGATTTTAGTAGTTCCACTAAAATTTGTTTATCAGGGCACCTGGATGGCTCAGTTGGTTGGGCGACTGCTCTCGGCTCAGGTCCTGATCCCAGAGACCTACGATTGAGCCCCGCATCCGGCTCCCTGCTCGGCGGGAGGCCTGCTTCTCCCTCTCTCAGTCCCTCTGCTTGTGTTCCCTCTCTGGCTGTATTTCTCTCTGTCAAATAAATAAATAAAATCTTAAAAAAAAAAACCAACTTGTTTATCTAGTTACCCATTGATAGATTCTGTTTCCAGTATTTGCCTGTTATGAATAAAGCTGTTAACATTCATATTTAAGTCTCTGTGTGGATATATGTTTCATTTCCTTTGGGCAAATAACCTAGGAGCAGAACTGCTGGATTATATGGCAAGTGTATGCCTAACATTGTAAGAAACTGCCAAATTATCATCCAAGGTAGGTGTACCATTCTACATTTCCACCAGCAATGTTGCTTCACAGCCTTGCCAACACTTGGTTTAGGGGCACCCTTTCTAATTTTAGTCATTCTAGTAGGTGCACAGTGGTATTTCATTGTATTTTAATCTGCATCCCTCCAATAACTACTGATGTTGAATATACTGTTGTTTTTTTAATTGGTCATTTGTATATTCTACTTTTGAGAATTATCTGTTCAAATACTTTGCATATTTTAAAATTTGGTGGTTCGTTTTCATATTGAATTGTGAGTGTTTGAGATTCAAGTTCTTTATCAAATACATGTATTGTGAATAATTTCTCTTAGTCTGTGGTTTGCCTTTTCATTTGTTAAAGGTGATTTTCAAAAGCACAAATTTTAGTTTTCATAACATCTAATATATCAATTTTTTTAACGGCCAGAACTTTAGGAACTCAATTTAAGAAAATGTAAGGGGACCAGGGTGGCTCATTCGGTTAAGCTTCTGACTCTTGGTTTTGGCTCAGGTCGTGATCTGAGGGGTCATGGGACAGAGCCCTGCATGATCAGCAGAGAGTCTGCTTGGGGGTTCTCTCCCTCTGCTTCTCCTCTCACTCTCACTTTTTCTCTCTCTCTCAAATAATACACCTTAAAAGAGAAAAAGAAAAGAAGGAAATGCAAGCCTCAGCCTCAGTCCACCATCTGTCTCTTACCTACCTGGGATGCTTGAATGTTACAGAATTGGGCTAGAATCTAGGAAAATTTTACAAAATCTCACAAATATGAAAGCCACTTTTGTTTATAGTAATAGGTAACATTTTGTGGGTATATACTGTGTAATATGCAGTGTGCTAAATACATCATATAAAATTTTTCATTTCATCCTTTCAAAAGCCTTCCTGGAGAGGAAACTTGGATGTAGAGTAATAAAATAATTAGACTAAAGGCTTAAATATTATCAGTGGCAGAACTAGACCATACTTGACTCTAAAGCCCTTGAGTCTTAAAAACTATGCAGTGTCCTATCTCAGAAATCTTTATATCTGTTGAATTCATGAAGGGGAAGCCCTCTTACTACTGCTTTTGTCTGTTTCCTGATTGTAAACCCAGTGGTGGGGCTTTGGGGCTTTCTGTAAGGTTCAGACTTCACTTTCATGGCAGTTACAACAGCTTCCCGACCTCTCACTTGTGGCTACAGTGTTTCATCTTTGTTTAATTGGTTTGGGTTTTAACCTTAATAGTTCTACTGGAAAACTCTAGATTGCTCACCTTCCTACTAAAGGCAGAAAACTCCTGGGAGGTTAGTTTCATAGAGTTCAGGGAGTCATTCCAGGATCTCAGCTCATAACCCAGTCTTCCAGCCCTTCCCCTGATTTTGTAATAATCTAATTCTCTGTATTATATCACTTTCTGCGGTATCTCTTTCTAGCACTGAACCCTGCCTGATACACATGGTCTGGACAGACGTTCAACAAAGGCTTGAGCAGCTATTAATCAGAGGTGGAAGTAAAAAGGCAGTTCAAGGACCAAAAATTGAGTCCTTGGGGAGACAGGCATGCCAGACACCTTCTCCATCCTAAGAAAATAATGTGCTAACGTAATTATCAGGGAACCAGAAAACCAACGTCAGGACCGGCTGTGCTCCGACAGGGCATGTGTTGAGCTGGTCTACCTCTCTCCTGGGACTAATACAGTCCCCCTTGTTCGCTATGCCTATGGACAAGTTTGATCCCAACATGCAGGGCGAGATTGAATCTTCAGCCCAAGATGAAGCTGTCTCAGCAATGACAGCTAGAGAGAGGAAGGGACAGGGGAATGAGCAGGGCAGTTTAAAGCTCAAAAGAACAATTTCAAAGTGAATAAAAGGCACGACTTCATGAAGCATTTAGTAGATATGCGGTTCTCATTGCCTCAAGATAGAAAATAGATGCATCTCTTCAAATGTGTTTTCTTGGGGCACCTGGGTGGCTCAGTCATTAAGCATCTGCCTTCAGCTCAGATCATGATTCCGGAGTCCTGGGATTGAGCCCAGCATCGGGCTCCCTGCTCAGTGGGAAGCCTGCTTCTCTCTCTCTCACTCCCCCTGCTTGTGTTCCCTCTCTAGCTATGTTTCATTCTGTCAAAAAAATAAATAAAATAAATGTGTTTTCTTCATAGACTATTAGGGTTTGTGAGTAGTCAGTCAGGCAAATTGTCAAGTCAGCATTTGGCATCCAATTTAGGAATTCCTTCAGTGTTACTTATTAACGGTTATCCAACTCTTGCTTGAATAGTTAGAGTGACAGAGTTCATTATTTCACAAAACTGGCTATTCAATTTCTTTGCAATCATCAGAACATTATTTTTGTTGTTGTTGAACACCAAATTACCACTCTGTAATTTTTTCTGAGTGTAAGCATATGGTCTCTTGCTACTTGTCTCATTTTTAAAATATCTCTGGTATCCATTTCCACTCAGAAAAGGCCCCAATTTTCTTTCAGGAAATTATATTTCTTCCATGGTGTATAGTTCTCAGAGAAGACCTATGTGCCTGCCTGCCACTCTGGAAACAAAGGGAAAGTCCTTCCTTTCCTTGCCCTCATAATCGCGGACATAATTATGTGTCCTAGGTTAGGCCACTTTCTCTTCAGTTATTTATTCTTGAGGGAATGTGGCATAAATAAAAGGAGTAGGTAGAGGTCATTAAGCACAGAGGTAGTGTGTCCATTGCACGCTGAAGTCATGAGATAGTGACTATACTTTCTGCTTACAAATGAATTTATTTTACCTTTGTTATTGTTCATTTCAGAATCCAGTCCTCTAATTTCAAGTCTAGGTGCCCAGGTAGCCTTCTACTGGTTTAGTTATCTTAAAGTTTCTTTCTGTTGTTTGCAATTCAAATCTCCAACCCAAACCCTATATATGAATGGGTGAGTAGTTGTTCCCTTGAAGTGTCTAGTCTCTGCTTATCTTGCTTAGGTACAATTTGGTTGCAAGGACAGAACCCACTTCAGTCGACTCAAAAAATGAAAGTTTCGTTGAAAGAATATAAAGAAGCCTCAAGGTATGAAGGACAGCAATTAGAACTGGATCTGTGGGAAATGGAGCTAGGAATTGGGGGAAATCAGAAACTGTGGTTGGTTATTCTTTCAATTTCTCAGGAGCCACGTGTTCTCCTTCATAGTGGTGTCTCTCTGGTGGGTTCACTGTTGTTTCCTGGACATATATTCTGGTCTCTATTTTTGCTGGGTTCCTGCTTAACCATCTCATATTGACCAATTATGACCTTTTAGCTTGACCTACAATTAAGTGACTACAAGTCTGTCTTTTCGTTCTGGTTGTCTAAAGAGACATATTTGTTCCCCGACTTGCCGTTAGATTGGCTGGTTTTGGGGTAGGTATTCATCCTTAATCAAATCAGATGGGGAAGAGTTGGGGTAGGTTAATGGTATATCCCTCTGGGTGCAGCAGGGCAAGGTAGAAGGAGCAGTTGGGAGTATGTGGTAAAATGACTGATTGGTCTGGAATGTTCTTGATGGGTAAATGATCCTCACAAGTCTAAACATTTTGAAAAATTGTAACCTGGGAATTGGAAGTTATTTTCTTCTAAGACCCACCCAAGATTTCTGGGACATCTGAGGGGCTCAGTTAGTTAAGGGACCAAGTCTTGATTTCGGCTCACGTCATGATCTCAGGGTCCTGGAATTAAACCCCACTTCAGGCTCCATGCTCAGGGAGTCTGCCTGGGGATTCTCTCCTGCCCCTCGGGGCTCTCCCCCCATCCTGCTTGTGCTCACTTTTTCTCTCTCTCAAATAAATTAAAAAAATATTTTTTTTTATAAAAAAAGAATCATCCAAGATTTCCTACTCAATAAGAACAATCCTTCGCACCAAAGAACACCTGTTTGTTTGTAAGTTGTTATCCTAGTTGTAGTCACCAGTTGTTGCCCCTGAGAAGCTGATAGAGACCCATTACCTCCCGTCAGTGGCTCTCTGTGACATTCTAGGATTTCTCAAAGTGATGTCCATGGACCACCTGCATTAGAATCTCCTGAAAGCTTAAAATGGAGATAGAGTTCTGGGATTCACTGTAGATCTACTGAATCAGCATTTCTGCAGGGGCAGGAGTGGAAGAAGTTGTCTGTTCACATTTTCCACAAATTCTCTAGGTGATTCTCAAATACGTTAACATTTGAGAATCACTAAGCCAGGCTATCCATTACTTGAGGACAGGGAACAGAGTCTGTCTTGTTCAGGAATATATCTGTGATGTATTGCGTGGCACATAGAAGATAGTAAATAAAGACTCAGTAAAGTCTTACACCAACAACATACTATTGATTATATACAAATGTATAACAGCACGGTGAAGTTTAACTTACAATTACTGGTCTTATCATAGTCATGATTCTATTATAATACCAAATTATTTCTATCAATTACTAAAGAACACTCTTGAAAAATCATCCCATTATTGTGATACTTTTAGTAGCTAGAATTCTCCTTTGCTTTTATGTTAGGCTTGCTTTTAGCCCACACTCTAATTCTTCTTCCCTAAATGGCATAGGTGTGGTTTTCATGTCCTATGAGTCCAATTTCAATTACTTTCCCATCAGACCATTGTGAGGTAAAATATTTGCCCATATTTAGCCATATCATTCATTTTCCTATCAGTTATTTTCTGTTTCATAGTTATAGAGTACAAAAAAGGGTTGTGGATGAATCAGAATGTGAGGTGGTCACAGTCATACAGATAGTGTGCAAGGAGAAATTCTGAGGCCTCCAGAAAGTGGTAGACATAGGTTTTCTCTGTTCTCCTTTCATATTTTTAAAAATATGTGTTGTTTTTACACTATTATAGAACAAATATAATGGCACTTTTATGCTTTACAATTTATATTGCTGATTTTATGAACTTCTGGAAATTCTATTATATTTCTGACAGTTATAAACTTTTGCCCCCTCTATGATACTATGCTATCAGCCAAAATGCTATGACACCACAGGGGGAGAGGCATGTTCCAGTTCTGCCTACCCTCCATCTACGTCCTCTCTTGACCAAAGGCAAATTCGCTCCTCCTTCGCCTGTTCCCTTCCCAATACCAATTCATGGGTCCTGGTGCAAACCCCTGGAGACACAGAGATTTAAGTTAAGTTTGACCAATTAAATTTTTTTTCATTTATATGAAATATACTCCAAATTTAAAATATTTCCAAAATCCAATCACTTCTCCTTCCCTCCATTGCTCCCTCCCTGGTCCAAACAATGTCAATTCTTTTTTTTTTTTCTAAAGATTTTTATTTATTTATTTGACAGAGAGAAACACAGCTAGAGAGGGAACACAAGCAGGGGGGGCGAGAGAGGGAGAAGCAGGCTTCCCGCCGAGCAGTGAGCCCAATGAGGGGCTTGATCCCAGGTCTCCGGGATCATGACCTGAGCCGAAAGCAGTCGCTGCTCAACCAACTGAGCCACCCAGGCGGCCAACAATGTCAATTCTTGTTGAATTACTGCACGAACCTGATTTGTCTCCATGCTTCCACCCTTGCCCCACACCCAACAGTCTAGTCTCGACATAATTCGTAGAATGGTGCCTCAAAAATATGTGAAACACCGTCACTCCTCCACATGGCTCACTTAGGCACTGGCCAAAGTCTTCGCAGTCACCTCAAAGGTCATATGTATTCTGACATATGATAGCACTTGATACATTTTTGCTAAATGAATGAATAAATTTAAAGAAACTTGATTCTCCTTGCTTTCAAATTCATACCCTAGTGCCTCAGAAGCTTCTCTGAGAAAATGGCTCCCAGACTTCCATTCTGGTCATCATCCTCCTACATGAACTTTAGGTTTTAGTGTCCTCCTTAAAATGTGGCACCAAGATGTGAACATAGTGATTCCACTTTGGTTAACCAGCGAATTTTACTCCATACATCCTTCTAGCCCTGAGGCTTAGAATTGCATTAACTTTTTTGGCAGCCATGTTATAACATTGGATCACATTCTGTTTGCAGTGAATGAGAATTCCCACGTCTTCACCCAGAAACTGATGTTAATTCAAATCTACTCATCTTTGCACTTGTGCAGTTGGTATTTTGAAACTATGTAAGGACTGCCCCAAATTATCTTCTTTCATAGAATTTGATTCTTTTTTGTTCAAAGAAATTTACATCAATGCCTCTAATTGCTCAGTTTTGCTACTATGGCAACACTGTTAGATGTTACTATTTTTTTCAGCCATTACATTTCCTATCATCAGCTTGTCTCCCTTGTCTTCCAACTAGTGTACAACACAAAAGTGGGTTTTTTTCCTTTTCTAAGATTATTTTGCTAGATCATTTAAATATTTCTCCTGACATGACTAATTGTAGAAAGAAGAGTTACATAGACTTAGGAAAGACCTGGGTACTGTCTTGTCTGCTACCTCTGTGATCTTAGAGGTGTAAATGAAACTCTGTGACTGAATTTCATTACGTATGTGATGAAAATAATTTAATAGCGTACACTATTCAATAGGATTATTTCAAAGGTCAATAGGATCATGGGAGTGCCCAAGGAGTACTGATATAAACAAGAAAAACTACTAGAGACCCTAAATCAAGTTAGAATCAAATAAGTTTCTCTTATCTTGCAAGTTTTTTCTTTTAAAATATAGCTCCTTAATATGGAGAGCTGGTCTGAAGTTAGGATACATCGGTTCTAACCTAAATTTCCCCACTAACTAGTTTGGGTACCTCAGACAACCGATGTAACCTGATAGGTTTTATTTTCCGAACCTACACAGACAAACAAACCCCCCCCACACACACAAAATGGGATTTACCTACATACTTTCTAAGATCTATCTCAGCTTTTTGAATTTTTAAAAATCTATTGTGCTGGTCCACACTGAAGGATAGCACAAGTCTTATTTGTACATTTGTCTTCATCAGGTTACATGTCTGGTCGTTTCTATAATAATTAAGATATACACGATCCGATCCGTGTCAAATAGGAGCAGAGATGCAGTGCCTGCAAGAACTAAAGGCTTTCAAAGGAGTCGTAAAACACCAAGCTGAAACCAACAAGGTTGATTTCAAGCAATTAAAGAACCACTTGAGCAAAACCAGAAGGAATTTTCCCTCCACTGAATGTGAATTTCATAACAGAGACCCCACCCCAAAACCTGTGGGTGCTGAGGACTTTAATAACAATAATGCATCTTGTTTAAATAAAAACAGTTAATCTTTTCATATGAAGTTTAAAAGATGCAGACATTAGCAATCAGTTATTTAGAAAACATGCACCACTTCTGTGCAAAAATTTCAACTTGCTGAGAAAAGATGTTAAATATGAGCATACAAGAGAATGACAAGTTGAGACATTACTTCCAATTCTTTTCATGAAGAAAAGATTTTATTGAAAACACTTTTAGACATTTGCGATAACCAAAATAAAATTAATATTATTCATGATCCTGCTACTATGACGCAACTTTGAAAATTACTATTTTTTAATTTATAGACATATATTTGAATTCCATAAATTCTTGGGACTAATCAGCCTTAGGCCTTCATGGGAAGAGTACGTTTCCACAGGGAGAATCTATGAGGAGAAGCTTCTGAAATTTGGTTTAATAGCTTCCGAGACACCACTCTTTGTGTTTTCCTCTTTCTCACCACCAGCTTGTTTTCAGTCATCTTTGCAGGTTCCTTGTTATCTTCTGTTTCCCTAAATTTGAGTACTTCAGGGCTCAGTTTTTTCTCTTTTCTATTTTGTTAATTGCCATGGCTTTAAATTTCACCTATCTGCTGCTGACATTCACATTTGTAACTTTAGCTCAGAGCTTTCTTTCCCCTTGAACTCCAGTCTTGTGTGTATGTTTGCTTACCCGACCCCTTTACCTGGAAGTCCCAAACATAACAAAACCAAATGAATCTCTTGACTGCTTCCCAAAGCTTACTGTTTTCCCACACTGCTACCACTCAATAAATACCAACTTCTTTCTTCTGGATACTTGACCCTTAAACCTTGGAGTCGCTCTTGACTTCTTTCTCTCATATCCAACATCTGATCTGTAAGAAAATTCTCCTTAGCACTACCTTTTAAAGATTTACTTATTTATTTTAGAGAGGGAGAGAGAGCATGTGTGAGCAGGGAGGGGGGCAGGTGAGAGAGAGAAAGCGAGAGCGAGAGAGAAAGAGAGAGAGAGAATCCGAAGAAGGCTCCACACTCAGCGAGGAACCCGACACAGGGCTCAATCACACGACCCTGAGATCATAACCTGAGTTGAAATCAAGAGTCAGATGTTCAACCGACTGAGACACCCAGGTACCCTATTAGCTCTATATTTTAAATATATTCAGAATTCAAGTGCTTCTCACTTCTTCCCACTATACTCAGTTCCAAACCATAATCTTTTTCACCTGGATTTTGCAATAACCTCCTAATTTGTCTCTTTCCTTTCCCCAGTCCCCTTCTAAAGTCCATTCAATATAAGTGGTCTTAAAAGTAAATTAGATCAGGGCGCCTGGGTGGCTCAGTGGGTTAAAGCCTCTGCCTTCGGCTCAGGTCATGGTCTCAGGGTCCTGGGATCAAGGCCCGCATTGGGCTCTCTGCTCAGCAGGGAGCCTGCTTCCTCCTCTCTTTGCCTGCCTCTCTGCTTACTTGTGATCTTTCTCTCTGTCAAATAGATAAATAAAATCTTTTAAAAAAAAAAAGTAAATTAGATTGGAGAGCACTTGATGTAATGAGCGCTGGGTGTTATATGCAACTGATGAATCACTAAATTCTACCCCTGAAACTAATAATGTGGTATACGTTAATGAAATGGAATTTAAATAAAGAATTTTTTTTAGAATATTTTAGTTATTTATTTGACAGAGAGAAACACAATCTAGAGAGGGAACACAAGCAGGGAGAGTGAGAGAGGGAGAGGCAGGTTTCCCGCTGAGCAGGGAGCCTGATGTGGGGCTTGATCCCGGGACTCTGGGATCATGACCTGGGCTCAATCCCAGGACTCCGGGATCATGACCTGGGCTGAAAGGCAGTCGCTTAACCAACTGAGCCACCTGGGCACCCCTAAAGAATTTTTTAAAAAGTAAATTAGATCATGTTGTTCCTTTCCTCAAAACCCTACAGTGGCTTCTCATCTCACTCAGAGTGAAATCCAAAATCCTTATTGTGGCCTAAAAGGCCCTATAAGATCTGCACTTCTTCTCCCCACTGATCTGATTTCACATCCTATGGCTCACACCACATCTGCCTGCCCTACACCAGCTCATTCTGGCCTCCTTTCTTTTCCAAGCATGATTGGACCTTGCATAGTCCCACTCCAGGTTTTTGCCCTTGCCATTCCTTTCAGATGCCTCCTGGAGTCACATTATCAGAAAGGTCTTCCAACCGCCGGTATCAAATAGTACCACCCACCTGTCATCTTTACTCTCTGTCCCACTGTACCTTGCTTTGTTTTTCTTCTTAGCATCTATCACTAACTGACGTATCACATGTTATTCGTTTAATGTCAATCTTTTAAAGCTGAAATGTAAGGTGTATGATGCCACTTTTGCTAACTGTAGTATCCGTATCACCTAGAACAATTTTTGGCCCACAGTAAGCACTCAATAAAGATTTGTTGAACAGATGAATAAACAAGCCCTGTAGTTTTAATCAGAGACTGACAAAATATACATGAGCAGGTAAAAAGTAAATGACCAGTAACTGATTTGATACAGTGAAAGTGATTAAACTAATTACATGTGTCTGAATCTCACAAACAAAATGTTGGGCAAAAATTTAAATTGCAGAATATATATATACATAGACATACACATATATAAATGGCATCAAATACAAAATGCTCAGATATGTTTTATATAAATTGTGTGAGATACACACATACATACATATGTCTATATATGTGTGTATATATATATATGGTTATATATGTGTATATAAATATAAATATATGAGAGGGGAGAAGAGACAAAGAGAGAGAGAAAGGAAAGAGAGGATGCCCAAGAATGATAAATACCAAATTTAGAGGGTAAATGGCAGATACCCAAAGGGGTAGTATTGGCACAGATATTCCTATTACTCTAACTTTTTGTATGCTAAAGTAAAAAAATAGTTATGTAGATTTTAGAGAAAAATTCTTAGGGTCCCAAAAGAGAGACTCTTTACATCTTACGGATACTTCAACTGAATAAAATTCCCATTACACAATACTGTTATCCTTCAAAAACTTTCTGTGCTACCAAACATCAGGTCTTCACCTTTTTAAAAAAGAAAAGAGACTTTATTTTGAAACGTTTCAAACATGGAAAAAATGTAGAGAGATGAGTGTAATACACCTCATGTACTGGGATTTCTTCTTTTTTTTTCAAAATGGAACAACAGGGATGAGATTTATCCTCTAGCATGAAACAACTGAAAAGAGAAAGAACAGCCCCAAGCCATTGGACATCAGGCAATGAAGGTCAGAGATCACTGAGAAAGAGGGAACAAATGAGGTGAGCCTAAGATGGCTCCAGCTTTGTTGGGAGAGATGTTTCAGGCTTTGTAGCAGAGAGGGAACTCAGTGATATTGCTGCTCATTGGGTACCTATGCCTCAGAGGTCAGAAGAACAATGAAAGAACACACACCACTCAGAAATGTTCCTCTTGTGTGGATGGACAGAAACTGTTCTGACTTGGAAGCAAGCAGCAGAGGTCAGGAGTGAGTCTTAGCCATGAGTGAGGGAAGAGGAAGCTTTCTGTCCCATCAACAAACACTACTGTAGCACTCTTCCCCTGCTTGCCCCTCTGTCCACACTTAAGCTTCTGGAAAGAATAGATAAGAAACATCAAAGGATACATGCACCAAAGTTTGTTGAACAAACCTGATGATTCTCTATTCCTGTTTCATACAAAGTTCTCTTATAACAAATAAAACAACATTGAAGAAAAGAGTTGTTTTGAAAAGAATGGATAGTCATAAACTGAATGTGTTCAGATCTCTTGGTTCTCTGTGTTCAGATCCATTACTCTTACGATGTGGGACAGGAAAAAAATCGGTATTAAGGTGCCTTTTGCTGCTTAAGGAAACCAAATCCCTACAAGCCTGGGCCATGAGGCTCTTTGCAGGTATATTCCTTAAGCTTCATGTTGTTTCTCTCCTATTCTAAGTAATTCTGCAGGAGTCCTATCCCTAATGTACTTCTTCTTTGTGTATCACCCTGAAATCTTCCTAATGCTATCTTGTGACCTGTGGCATTACTTGACTGTTCATTTGACACATTGAGCAATAAGCTAGGAGCTGGGAGGGGTGTACATTTCAATCAGGCGCAGATCCTTATCTCCAAGAACATAGAGGGAAAAATAAGGCAAGCATATAAATAACTATACTACAAGGAAATGCTTTTAGAAAGTTTCGGGTTTGTAAGAGATCTTAATGGTCAAGGATTCTTATTTCCTCATTTTAGAGAGGAAGATGCTAGAAGAAAAAAGTTTAAATGACTCATTCTGTGGAGGAGAATCTACTATTGTGAGGCCCCATGGTGGGCTAGAAAGAACAGTGAGCTTAGGGCCAGACAACCTAGGAGTGATTTTGGATTTCAGTCCTTATTAGCTTTCAGAAAGAACAAATGATCAGATTTTCTTGAGCCTTTGTTTTTTCATCCACTGAACCAGGATAATAATGCTTGCTTATTACAGATGGTATAAAGATCAAGTAAGATAATGAAAAATTTTTGAAAACTATGAGGCAATATAAAAATGTAAAATATTATTGATTGATGAATTGCAGAACTGGAAACAAATTTCAAATCTCCTAACTGTAAGACCCTTGTCCATAATGTGTTAATGTGAAACACTCTCCATGACTTCTATCTAGTATAGGACTTAGAAATTCATCTTCTTGCATAGGGTAGAATATAATTACCTGTCATACCTATGTTGTTGACTCAAACCATATGCTCATTCTTCACCTGTTTGAGTTATATACAGAAAAATAAAATAGATGCTCTTGCTACAAAATTTTCTTGGCTAATTCTCACAGTAACAGAGAATAAGGACTCTGTCTAACATTTCTCAATATCATGTTGTATTTTCAGCCTGTTTATTCTGGCGTCTTCCTTAGAAGCAGTGTCAGTGTTGAATAAAAGTTGAGCAATTAAAAAGAAAAATAAACATCAGGAACTTTGTAGATCAAAACTTGTGAACACATCCTTGGGGCACTTTAAGAGAAGTCAAGTGATAACATCACTATAATATTGTGTTACTCCTTTGATCTGCTGAAAAGCTAAGCGATATAATCAGTTTTTTATTTCTGAGTTTTCTTTCCAGTTGCTGCATGTGGCAACAAAGCTACAAAATAGGTTAATTATAAAAGCTTTTGTCCTCTTCCTCACCCCCTTACAGACTCCTTCCTCTTTGGAGTAGGTAAGAAAAAATAGGCAATAAAGTTTATTTTAATATATTACTGTATGATTTAAGAAAGGTCTTCAAGAGGTGGCTTGTTGTAGTGGAAAGAATATGGAATTTGGGTTCTGAAGTTACTGGTTTCAATTTTTCATCTGACTCTTTTGAGACTGGAATCAAATAACTTTTCTAAACTTAGTTTCTTTACCTGTAAAAGATGAAAACCAAGAAAACTTACCCCTTGGATTGTCAGAGGAGTTGTATGGTATCCCCCAAATAATTAAAAGGCAGCTAACAATGGCTACTGCATTAGGAAGATAAAATAAAATTAAAATCATTTTAAAAATGAGGCACATAAATATAAATTTAGGAAATGTAAATGCAGTCAGCAATGGAATTTATAAAATAGAGGCAATGGAGCCTTAAACATTTGCTGTGACTGGGCCACAGACTTAACTCTGAACTTCCTTGCTGTTGTCCCAAAGAGGAAAACATGGCTAGTCACCAAAACAACAGCATTTATTCAGAGGTGAAACACAGATTAGTAGTTTTGTGGCTCCTCAAAAAATTAAACATTGAATTACCATCTGATCTGAAATTTGTCGGTATGTACCCAAAATAGTTGAAAACCAAGTATTCAAACAGATACCTGCTTACCAAAGTTCAAATCAGAATTGTTCACAAAAACCAAAACAACCAAAATCGTCTATCAATGGATGAATACATAAACAAAATGTGGTATATCCATGCAATAAAACATTATTCAGCCATAAAAAAAAATGAGGTGCTGATTCATGGTACATAGTGGATGAACCTCGAAAATATTATGCTGAGTGCAAGAGATCAGACATAAAAGATAGCATGTTGTATGATTCTATCCATATGAAATGTCCAGAATAGTTAAATCCACGGAGACAGAAAGTAGATTAGTGGTTTCCAGGCCTGGAGAGAGGGAGAAATGGAAATGCCTGCTTGATGGATTTAAGGTTTTCTTTGGGAGTGATGAAAAAGTTTTAGACATTCACACAACATTGTAAATGTACTAAGTGACACTAATTATGTACTTCTATTTTTTTTTTTTTATAAGTATAGTTTTCTTTTTTTTTTTTTTTTTTTTTTTTTTAAAGATTTTATTTATTTGACAGAGAGAAACACAGCCAGAGAGGAAACACAAGCAGGGGGAGTGAGAGAGGGAGAAGCAGGCTTCCCGCCGAGCAGGGAGCCCGATGTGGGACTCGATCCCGGGTCTCCAGGATCATGACCTGAGCCGAAGGCAGTCGCCCAACCAACCGAGCCACCCAGGCGCCCCTGTACTTCTATTTTTTAATATATTTTAATTTTATTTTTATTTATTTCCTAATAAAAGTTTTTCAAAAAACATTTATTTATTTATTTATTTGAGAGAGAGCATGAGCGGGCAGGGGGAGGAGCAGAGGGAGAGGGAGAAGACTCCCCACTGAGCAGGGAGCCTGATGAGGGGCTTGATCCCAAACCTGAGCCAAAGGCAGATACTTAACCAACTGAGCCACCTAAGCGCCCCTATATTTTTTTAAAGACTTAATTTTTAAGTAATCTCTACACCCAACATGGGACTAGAATTTACAATTCTGAGATTAAGAGTTGTAGGCTCTACAGACTGAGTCAGTCAGGTATCCCTAATTATGTACTTTTACATGGTTAATTTGATGTGAATTTTACCTCAATAAAAAATAAAACAAAGCCAAAGCAAAAATAAATGAGAAAAAGTGTAACTATTTCTAATACTACGACCACAAATGGGACTTTCTTTAAGGAAACAAACCGTCAGCCATATCTTTATTTGACTATAGTGTCAGGTTTCATTTTCTCTAGAGGGTCTTTAAGATAAACTGATATCACGACTATGAAAGGCAACATGGTAAGAGGTATTTTACTGGAAACCAGGGGGAGTTTAAGTGGTAGTAATCCAGCTCTTGCTACACTGGTCTCTGATGAGTGGCAGAGATAAAATTAAGATGGCATAAGGCAGAGATAAAATTAAAAACATCCAGAAGAAATGGTCCTGCCTATCCTTCTGTAATCCATCATAAATATTTCCCTCAAATTTTTAGAATTTATAAAGCAGGACTTAGTTTGAGATTGCATTCCCTGTAAAGTATGTGGTGCAGCTTGCCAATTTAGAGTTTTGTGCTGTCAAAGTTAGGCAACCTGGCAGCAGGAGTAAGATCCCCTGGTAGATGAAGAGAGTTGGATGTGAGTAGTGACAGCGCCGAGGTAGTAAAGGTGGCCCTGAGAAAGTATGAATCTGCTCAAACACCTCAACAAAGGGCAATCATTACCTCAAATAGTTTCACGCAAAAAACTGTGTCCTCAGTATCTCCAGGGAAGAAAGATTTCTGGTCAACTACATGAAACCATGTATATGTGAAGTTGATATGAGACGTGGTTTTCATTGCTATGACTGCCTGGCTGTAATAGCTAATGTGTAAACAACATACTCCACACACAGTATTCATTCATCATTCTCAACCAGTATGTACTAAATGTTACTTGTGTGCCAAGGAGGGCAGACAATATTATCAACATTTTAGAAAAGAACAAATTGAGGTTCTGAGAGCCTGAGATTTGCCCTAAGTCACAAAACTTAAGACTTGAGATGTTTGGTTCCTAGTTCATTCCAAGCCTTGCTGCCTTCAGGGGCTGAAATGACCAAAGACTATGGTTGCCAAAGCCCTTCAACTTCACTAACTATTAAATGTGATTATTAAATGCCTTGGGCAAAGTTTCACCATTTCTGTTTGTGCAGTGGCATTTTCTTTAATTAGTTACATGGTGTTCTCAGGACCCACACTACCAAACACACACAATGCTTGGCTTTATATTATTGACTAACATTTACCGAGTACACATTGTATGCTTAGGTGCGGTGCTAAGCATTATGCAGACATATTCTCAATGAATCCTTAAGACAGCCTTCTGAGGAATGTCTGTCATCCCTCTTTTGTTTATATAGATACTAAGGCTCAGAAAACTTAAACAACTTGCCCAAAGTCACAGGCAGAAATATAAATATCCTGACAATCCTTATAGGGAGATATTTAAAGGTTTATTAAAATCAGAGGACAAACTAATAGGATCCTATAATTCCTACGTGAAGAGCCAGTAGAGTGTGGAACAAATGTTGAACTGAGTATAAAAGTAAGAGAGCTGGGTCCATATCCAGTTTTGTTTACCTCCAAAGCTCACAGCTTAACTGTTCAGCTATACTGAGACACAGGTCTGGAACGTTTGTAATCATTTGACTTCTCACCCAGACAATTATGGTAATAAATTCTGGGTCATTATCATCATAGTGGATAAAATTTACTGCAGCTAACACTCTTCTAAGTGCTTAATCATCTTTTACATTTCTAAATTTTAAAGTCTCCTTATAAAGGACAAGGAAGTGTATCTCCATATAAAAGTTTTTTTGAAGATATGGCAAACTTTTGCTAAGAGAGGTCTAAAATTCATGTTACTGAGTGTTATTCTGCTGTTGGATTCAAAATGTTGAGAAGCTAGTGACTGTGCTTTTGACTAACGTTATCTTTCCGTTCAGATGTGTATACTGCAATAAGGTAAAATAACTCATTTGATGAAAAATTACTGTAGTGAGCTAAATATTGTGTTAGGTGCTACCACATAGCTGCTAGGGTTTAAGTACTCAAGAAATGTCAGCTCTGCCAGCTTTTGAGGAAAAGGGAAGTGATCATTATCAAATTGGGCAAACTTCACCTTCCTGGTATTCATTACTTACTGGGTAAATGAGGTGGTGTACCCAGATCTTAATGTTTCTGGTTTTTGATTTTGTGTTCAGATTTCTTTGCCTTATTTGGCACTATTCCCATGTCAAAATAACCATCTCATACTATCCTAGCTTTGCAATTCATTAATTAGTTCAACAGATGTTTATCGAACTTCTAGTATGAAGCACCACAGGAATATAGTTGCTAAAAACAGACACAAGTTTCCTTTGCTCATGGAGTTACAGTTCAAAGGAATAAGATAATAAAATAATATAAATTAAAAAATATATAAAAATAATGATTAACAATAACTACAGATTGGAAAAGTACTAGGAGGGAAATGAGATGGAATATTGTCTTTTTTTCAATCACAGAATGAAGCAAATGATAAATGTTTTCGGTTAAAAAAATGACTATCTATCCAAGTTACCAGATTTTAAATGGGGGAAAAAAATGATACAACCAACTAAAGAATGAATAGCCATTACTCTGGAAGAACATTGTATTGGAACTGGTTTACTCTATCTTTTCTTTGTTATAGAGGAGAGGTTTCTCAAAAAGAGCAGCGAGAGAAACTCACCTTTTTCTTTCTTACTTTTTTTTTCTTTTGTAAGTCAAGCGGAAAGACAAAGTGAAAAGAAATCGGGGCTTAGACAGGGAAATTGCCAATCCAGTCTGGCCGTGAGGATTTCTTTTAATCTTTCTAGATTCTCCACGGCAGCGGGAACTGGATGGGAAGAAAACTAATGCCTTGCAACTTCAAGGCAGATTTCCTTTCAATTACTACTGTCCGGTGGCAGGAACCTGGGAAGAGGTCAAGGTGTGGTTTAGGAAGAGGCATCTCCCGGGAGAGGCACTTGGAAGGGCAGGACAGAGAACAGCGCGAGAACCGAAAGGAGGGAGCGAACGCGCCGGGACTCCTAAGGTGAGAGGGTAGAAAAACTCTCCGCCTGGGGTGCCGCGCGCCGCTCAGGTGGCCTTTTCCCGCTCAGGTGAGCTCCTCCCGCGCCTCCCATTGGCCAAGGCGCCTGTGGCGCTGGGAGGGCGACGCAGCCCGGTCTAGTTCAGGGTCTAGGGCGGCGCGTCACTTCCGGTAGCGCGGAGCTTGTAAAACACCCTGGAGAGAAAATGGCGGCGGCAGCGGCTTCGGCGCCTCAGCAGCTCTCGGATGAGGAGCTTTTTTCTCAGCTCCGCCGTTACGGCCTGTCTCCTGGCCCAGTGACGGAGAGCACCCGCCCGGTCTACCTCAAGAAGCTCAAGAAGCTTCGAGAGGAAGAGCAGCAGCAACACCGGTCCGGGGGCCGCGGCAACAAGACGCGGAACAGTAATAACAATAACACGGCAGCCGCGGTGGCGGCGGGACCGGCGGCGGCCGCCACGGGGCTGGGGGTCCGGCAGGTCTCGGGCGACCTCTCCTACTTGCGGACTCCTGGGGGCCTGGGCCGAATCTCGGCCTCGGGCCCGGAGAGCCCTTTGGGAGGGCCCGGGGGCCCCTCGGCTGCCCCCACGGCTGGCAGCAAAGTGCTCCTGGGCTTCAGCTCGGACGAGTCGGACGTGGAGGCCAGTCCCCGGGACCAGGCCGGCGGCGGCGGCGGGAGGAAAGACCGGGCTTCGCTCCAGTACCGCGGGCTCAAACCGCTGTCGGCGCCCCTGGCTGCCAGCGAGGTGACTAACAGCAACTCGGCCGAGCGAAGGAAGCCCCACTCGTGGTGGGGGGCCAGGCGGCCGGCGGCTCCCGACCCGCAGACCCCGTCGGCGAGAGATGGAGCCGCGGAGGACGAAGAGGAGGAGGGGGAAGACGGAGAGGACAGGGACCCAGAGGCCGAGGAGCCGCTGTGGGCGAGCCGAACGGTGAATGGCAGCCGGCTCCTCTCCTACAGCTGCCGGGAGAACTATTCGGACTCGGAGGAAGAGGAGGACGACTCCCTTTCCCGGCATCGGCCCAGAAGGAGCCATAGTAAGCCTCTCTCGCCGCAGGAGACCTCAGTTCAGGGAGGGGGAGGAATCCCGATGAATGACAGGGCGGCGGCTGCGGGGAGTCTAGACAAGAGCCGAAACCTCGAAGAGTCGGCGGCGGAGCAGGGAGGAGGGTGTGATCCCCTGGACTCCAGCCCCATTCCTAGGTACCGTGTCAACGCTAAAAAACTGGCCCCTCTCCTGCCCCCGCCACTGACTGACATGGACTCAACCTTGGATTCGTCCACAGGCTCCCTTCTTAAAACCAATAATCATATCAGCGGTGGGGCCTTCAGTGCGGACTCCCCCAGGATTTTTTCCAACAGCCTCCCTCCCAGTGCGTCGGTGGCTGCCTCTAGTTCACTCAGGATCAATCACTCCAATCATACGGGCTCCAATCATACCTACCTGAAAAACACATACAACAAACCGAAGCTTTCCGAACCCGAGGAGGAACTTCTCCAGCAATTTAAACGGGAGGAGGTGTCCCCTACAGGGGGTTTCAGTGCCCACTACTTGTCGATGTTTCTCTTAACTGCTGCCTGCTTATTTTTCCTAATATTGGGACTGACTTACCTAGGAATGAGAGGGACAGGAGTATCCGAGGATGGAGGGCTCAGCAGTAAGTATTGGACCCTGTGGGGTAAGGAAACAAAGGGGATATTGATAGGGGTCTTTTGTAACCACACTGGGCATTTTACACCAGGTGACTCTGCAAGAACATGTTTTAATAGCGACAGGGTAGCAGATCGGTTGCATTTGTGTCCTCTTTCATTAAGAAAGAACATTACCATTATCCGAGTGATAAATTCCATGCGTGGTTTTAAAATTTTTCTGTATGCTCTATTGGGGAATTCAAAACATCTTACAAGAGAACAAATTATTACAAGCCTGTTAGTAAAATGCATTTATGTGTGTGACTTAAATAATTATGTGTGCAGATGCCAATTAGTTAACAGCTTTGGAGTTTTTGATTGTTACGGGACATCATAGATGTTTTTTCAAATTGAGTTGTGATTTTTAAAAGGCAACATAAGAGCTCTTGAAATTCCAGTTAAATATTTTGGAATATTAACTTATGTAGTTCTATATTTTCTATAGTTTCTCTGTTTTCTTTAAAGTGAATGAATATAGAAGGTGGGAAGACACAGCTCAAAATTGATTGCCCAGGGGGGGTCCCTGGAGGGCTCAGATGGTTAGGTGTCTGCATTTGTCTCAGGTCCTGATCTTGGGGTCCTGAGATCAAGCCCCAGTGTTGGATTCAGCAGGGAGTTTGCTTTTCCCTTCCTTTCCCTCTCCCCCTGCTTGTGCTTGCTCTCTCTTTCTCAAATGAATAAATAAAATCTTAAAAAAAAATTCATTGCCCAGACCAAAGCATCTTCCCCCACACCAGTGAAAAAGTAGTGGTAGGGCAGGACAGGGCGAGGCAGGAGTTTACCATTTATCTGGTATTGGTTTTTAGGCCCTGCCATTTACTTGCTCTAAAGCACTGTGGTCAGGTGTGGTGCATTCGTTCATTCATTAAGCCGGCATCATTTTCTATGCTGTAGAATAGAAGTAGGATACAGCAGTCATAAATCAGAGTATTTCTGTCCTTCAACACAAGAGGATAAGTACGGATCATTTTGTGTTCTATGAAGGAAATAAGGATGGAATAGTTGGTATATTCTACTTGAGAGATGGTGAGAGTAGGTACAAGGTGAGACCTGAAGCAGGAGGAGATAGCATTGTAGGGAGACCGGAGAGCATTCTGGACAGAGATTATAAGAAGAAAGGCCTTGAGTTGAGCAAGATCTTTCCTGTAGGTTAGAGTGGTTAGTATCTTGAGCAAGGGGGACTGAGCAAGAGTTTGAGCTTCCTTTCCTTATCAGTAAAATGATGTTAGTATTGATTAGAATGATGCCTACACAGATTGAAAGAGAGAAAGTAGATGTAGTGTGTGATGGACTGCTGAAGATATAATTTCTCAATGTTAGGGCCCTATCTCCACTCCTCTGGGAACATCCTACCCTTCCACCCAGCATGAAGTCATTTTATTATGATTTGTGTTTATAAAATCAGCCTTACTGTTGTTTGTTTTGTTTCAGAATAGTGAATGTGCAGTTAGCAGATTTAGATAAAGAGCAGGAGTCAGAATAGTGTTACCTTTGATTTGGGTATAACCATTTCTAAGATCATCAAATGATAGATTATTACTGTATTGCTTAATTAGAGGGATGAAAAAAGGACTGAAACCCAGCACTCACTTTAACTAGTTCCCTGGGAACAACAAGAGTGATATATTGTGTTCTGTCTCATAATTTGGGAGAACAAGAAATAAGGTCATACTGGAAGTTAAACTAGTAAAGTTCACATAAATTGATGACTTTATCATTACTGATGAGCACAGTTCTCAAATAAGGTGACTGTCACATCTTTCTCTTCACTGTTAAGATGAATGAGTTTTGTTTTCTTAAGTATGAAAATTTCAGATCGGGTTTTACTCAGAGAGAGATAGGACTTCTCCGGTTTCAGTAACCCCCTCACCTTCACCAATGTGGCAGGAGAGAAATTGTGTTTTTGTATTTCAGTAAATGGTAAAAGTAAAGTAGTTTGGGTAATGGAAACAACAGTGGCTAAGAGGTAGAGGATCTAGGTCCTAGGGCTTGTCCAAATGACTTAAGTTCCTTAACCTCTGAAACCTCATTTTTCTATATTAAAGAGTAGTAGTAATTTCTGCTGTCTATTGGGATGTTGTAAGGATCACATGAGATAGTTTATTAAATAACCATAAAGTGATATTATTCAAAATAAGATAAAATTTGTTGTATTCCTGGTAACTACCATATATATGTAAAGAAAAATAGTTAAGTAATTTCTGTAAATATTTAGTAGTGCATTTCCTACTCAGCACTTAATTTTTATTAAATTCCATTAAAAATACACTGTAGAGATTGATATAGAAATTTGAATTAGAGTGTAAAGAATCCTTTTTTTTTTTTTTTTTTTTAAATTTATTTGACAGAGAGAAACACAGCCAGAGAGGGAACACAAGCAGGGGGAGTGAGAGAGGGAGAAGCAGGCCTCCCGCGGGGAGCCCGATGTGGGACTTGATCCCGGGTCTCCGGGACCATGACCTGAGCCGAAGGCAGTCGCTTAACCAACTAAGCCACCCAGGCGCCCCGAGTGTAAAGAATCCTTAATTGTGTTACACATTTGATTTACTGTGTACGCTGGTGGAAAGAAGTGCCTGCTAATTGAGTTAGTTTGCACACGTAACGGTGAATAATTTTCACTCCCTGTGTTTATGTATTCTGAGTCTTTTATCATAGTATAATGGGTAACCAGAGCTTAACCATAGGGTTCATTGGTCAAATAGTGTGCTTAAAGAAAGAGTTTTACTATACTACTAATTTGACCAGAAGATTGCAGGTGATATATGAGTGTAAGCTTTAGTAGGCTTTTATTAGTTGTCATTTAAATTATGTATCACATATAATAGATTGGCCTTTTAAATAGTTCTTAATCATTTGGTCTTTGGAAATTTTTTATCAATACCCTAGTTTTGTTAATTAAATTAATTTTATTAAATTACTATGAGTCTCTGCTTCCTCATCTGTAAAACTAGGAGGTTGGAGTAGATGATCCCTAAGTTCTCTCTAGCTCTAAGGTTTAATAAGAGTCTAACTTTGAATTGTCCTACCAAAATAATTCAAGGATCAGCCTGCAGTGAGATAGGTCATGACAACCCAACAAGAGAAAATGGAGATGCAGAATAGATTGACTGTCTTAAGTTCGTGTGGTCATGATAAAAAAATTGTTTTCCCATTATAAAACACATGATTTTTATAGAAAACCTGGGTAGAAATCTATGAGGTAAAAAATGAATAGATATTGTATACCTCTCCTTCTAGTCTCCCACTCACCCCTGGTATAAATAAGTTCAGATACTACCTCTCAATACTTTCTTAATGATTTTCATGTAAATACATACCTTCATGTATATGTTCGTGTTTGTGTACATTTTCATTCAACAGTGGAGTGTCTACTCTGTGCCAAGCACCGTTTTAAGTGTTTGGGGGATGGGGGCTCGGGGGGTGGGGAGGAGATGGGCAAGTAAACAGATAAGAATTTGAGAGAGTGATAGTTGCTAACACGAGTTAATGATAGTAACTTTACCTGGGATAGAGGGATATCAAATATTACAGGTGAGCAGGCTTCTCTAAGGAGGTGACGTTTGAACTGGAACGTGAATGGCTTGAAGGAACTAGCCATTGACAGGGAGAAAAGCATTCCAGGCAGAAGTAACAGCCAGTGCAAACCTCTTGGGGCAAGAACCGGCTTGGCAAGTTGAAGCATCAGAACAGAATGACTGGTGTGGCTGGGGTATAGTGAATGAGGGAGAATGGCATATGAAGAAGTCAGAAGTAGCCAAGGGCCGGGTCATAAAAGACCTTAGGCCTTGAGAGCCACAGAAAGGAGTCAGAATTTTATTTTAAAGTGATGTCATTCTATACATATCCTGTGACTTGTTTTTTCACTTAACCTTATATGATAACTAATTTTCCACATACCAAGTTTAAGTACAAGGCATAATTAACAAATCTCACTCTCCGTGATCCCTAGAAAGGATGAGAACATCGTATAAAAATGTTAAAATCTCTTCCCCCCGAAAATGTTGTTCTTCAGTCCTCTGTTCACCTCCAGCTGTTATTGTCCTCTCAGCCAAGATTGATATCTCTTTCTGCCTCTGCCATTTACTCAACCTGTCTACTTTAACTTTATCCTCCATTCCTCTGTAACCTCTGCTTCAAGTCACAAGTTACTCAATTGCCAAATCCAAGAGAGGCATTAAAGTTCTTATCTTCGCCTGTGTGATCTGCTCAATACAGTGATAACTCCCTTCTTCCTTCAACTCTCTCCAGACGTCTGTATCACTACTCTCTCCCAGTTTTCTTTTACTCCTGTCTGTCTGTATTTTAAATATTGGTGGTTTCTGGGAATCTTCTTGTCTTTGGTTTTATCCGTTTGTATAGTTTCTGGCTAATACCTCCTGATTTTATATTTTTGCCTTAAATGTTCTCTTCTGAGTTCTAGACCTACCTATTTGTTTATTGGACAGTTGCTTCTGAGTGTTCCAGAAGTACCCATCCTTTGTACTCATTGGCTTTCCTTTCAGCTTGTTTCCCCAGCTCTGTTCCCTGTTTTAATTAATAGCAGTTCCATCTACCCAGGACTCAAGCTAGGAACTTTGAATTTATCTAGATTCCTTCTTTTTCCTTCATGCTCCTGCCAGTCTTCAAACCTCAATCCGGTTGGTTACGAAGCCCTATAGTTCTACCTCTACAGGTCTTTTGAATCTTTTTCTCTCCATCACTGTCGCTCTAAGTTCGTCTTTTGCCTGATCTGCTTTAGTAGTTTTCTCCCAGGTGTCCCTGCTTCTAGGCTGTAGCTCTTCAATCCATTTTCAGTGCAGAGCAATATTTCTAAAATACAAATGCAGTAATTCACTCTCTTGCTTAAAGTTATTCAGTGGCTTTCTCTTATTCGGATATGATCTAAATTCTTTGGCTAAACTGTTTATGATCTGACTGCCTGCTTTTCTAACTTCATTTCCTAATAGTTTCTCTTCCCACTTACTTGCTGGATAAACTAGAGCTCTCTGGTTACTGTTTGGTGTTCACTTGAATATGTCATGATACTTAGTGTCTTTTATGCCTTTGCACATTATTCCCTTCTTTGGGAAGGTTGTTTCTCTCTGAACCGCTATTCATTCTTAAAAGTGTCACCTCTGGAAATTTTCTCTGACTTCCCATCTTCTTTACCCTGGAGTTTGGGTATACTCAAACACTGCTCAAGATCTTGTACATTCCCTTGGGCGCCTGGGTGGCTCAGTGGGTTTAAGCCTCTGCCTTCAGCTCAGGTCATAATCCCAGGGTCCTGGGATCGAGGCCTGCGTCCGGCTCTCTGTCAGCGGGAAGCCTGTTTCCTCCACCCTGTCTGCCTACTTGTGATCTCTCTCTCTGTCAAATAAATAAATAAAATCTTTAAAAAAAAAGGTCTTGTACATTCCTTCACGGCATTTATTTTAGAGTATTATAATTGTGTATATCCTTTGTGCCAGTTTGATTATAGTTCCTTGACATATTTCTATAGGAGGAATTGAATACACTGGTAAAGGGCACAGGCTTTACATTCATCTCTGAATTTGTATCTCATTCCTCTCTTATACCTGTTTTATGACTTTCCTAGAAGATACTTAGTTCCCTCATATTAAAAACAAAAAGACGATAATACCTGCCTCAGGGTGGCTCAGGCATAACATGAAGTAACGTATGTAAAGTTTTTGTGTTGTTGCCTGCCTAGGGGAATTGCTCAGTAGACATAAGTCGCATTAGTATCCTTGGCACAAGTTCATTCCTTAGTAAATATTTGTTGACATGTCAGAAACCCACCTTAAGTGCACTGATTAACGCATCATCAACTCAGTAATTGGTTACCTACTCGGTACCTATGAATACTCAGTACTGGGAAGGATGCAGAAGAAATCCATTCTTGCAGAAGCCTCCACTAATAATAGTCACATTAGTGGTTAAGAACTTTATCAGCTATTAGGTGAAAAGTGCCACCTTTTGTAAAAGGGGAGAGTTCACTGTGAGCTGGATCAGCCTCAAATGATCAGAAACCCTGATTCCAAATTTGGACTTGATTCTGTAGGTTGAGCAGTGGGAATCTATGGAGGTTTTTAAGCAGAGGACTAGCATGATCAAATTGATTTGTTTTTGTAAGGAGTTTATTTATTTGAGAGAGAGAGAGAGAGAGAGAGAGCGCGAGCATGAGCTAGGGGAGAGGCAGACTTCCCACTGCGCAGGGAGCCCGATGCAGGGCTTGATCCCAGGACTCAGGGATTGTAACCTGAGCCGAAGGCAGTCACTTAACCAAATGAGCCTCCCAGGCATCCCTATGGTTGCTTTTTAAAAGAATATATATTCTTTTCCAAGTAATTAGACTAGTCACTTGTTCCAAAATTTGGTATGTATAATGAAATATGCATAAGGATTTTGAAAAATAGTTATTTCCCTCATTCTTGAAGAATGAAAGCTGAACATTATAGTTAGTTTTTCAAAGTTGACTATTTTCTAAGGAAAAAAAATGTTAGGCCTTGAAGAATATTCCTGGGAACACCAGAGGTTTGTGTATCCCAATTTGATGATTTAAATAAAATCTACTCTGTGGAAATGCCTTTCATTTGAAAATTATCTCTAGACTAATTTAAAATAAAAATCATCAGTGAAAACACATGAATTCTCCATAAGTATATCCAGGGAGCCTAGTTTGAGGAACATTGGTATAGATATCAGGGCTTGGATTAAGGAGACCAATCAGGGTTCCATTATTGGCCTAGTTTTTCTACTAAAGTCAAGCTGTGAACCTCAGTATCCTCATCTGTAAAATAGAATTAAGTGAGAATTAAATGGAATGATGCATGTAAAATACTTGGCTCAGTACATGACACCTAGTAATAATAGTAACAGCAACTAACCCTAGGTAGCATTATGTGCAGGCACTGAGCTAGACAGTTTTAATTATTACTGAGGCAGGTATTTGTTACATTTTGTAGATGCAGAAAGTTGAACTTGCCCAGGGTCATGTGGCTAGTAAGCACAGAGGCAGTGTTTGGATTCAGTGGATTCAGATATAATGTCTTGGGCACTCTGCTAGATTGCCTTTTAACATGTGTAAGTACATGAGGACTGTGTATATGTTCTCTACCATTTTTGTTATCCAGAAAATGATGAAAGATATGGATGGGTGAAGTAGATTAAAGCTTGAAATCCTAGAAATGCCAGGAATAATCTATGAAATTTAACAACTTAAGGACAAGGAGGTACAAATTTGCACTCAGGCGATAATTAGGAATCATGTGGGACTGTTTATCCTTACGGTTTTAGAGTAATTAATTAATTCATTGATACATGAGTGGGTCAGTCTACTGTAATATGCAAACTATAATACATAATATATAAAACTATATATAAAGCATGACACTGTTTCTAATTTTTGTAAGATAAGCCATAAGAGACTCTTAATCTCACAAAACAAATTGGGTTGCTGAGTGGAGGATGGTGGGAGGGAGTGGGTGGCTGGGTCATGGACATTGGGGAGGGTATGTGTTGTGACCGTGTGTATTATGCAAGACTGATGGATCATAGACTGGTACCCCTGAACAATATATTATATATTAATAATAATAAAAAAATAAGTCAGAGAAAGACCAAAAGAAGAAAAAAAGAAAAAAGAGAAAGATCTGCAGTCTCAAAACTGGTGGGTAGTCTTCTGATTTTATATTACCACTTTAAAACTTAGATTTTTCCACTTACAATTTTAAGATATAAAGACCTTTAGTATATTTGTTCTCCCATTCTTTGCTCCTTTAAAAAAAACTTCCTATATGTTTCTTTCTATGCTTATATTTCTTTCAGTGGAAATGATTCATTCTGTAATTTCAGGGATACTTTTAAAAATCAGATATTTTCATGTTCCCTCAGTAGAGTTGTAAAGTTTTAAAACTAGCTGCTTCGTGCTCATTAATTATTTTAGATCAACTTTATCTCTGAAAAATATTTTATGAGTAAAAGGAACCTTACTGCAAAGAGATTTATAGCATCAGCGCAGAGAGAGATTTAATCTAGTTTATAAGTAGTTTAAAAATGAAGTATACCTTAAAGTATTAGAAATCTCCTCATATATAAGGTAAACAAGTAGTAGTGACTTCTTTATGAAAATCATAATGACACATCTTTATTTTAAAACATTTATTTTACACTAAAAATAGCTACCGTTTATTTTGGGAGTGCAGCCTCATACTAATTGAGGAAATTGTTAATGATATTGTTTGATAACTTTAGATTTTGACTTCTGTATTCAGAATTTATTTTTATAAGATTTTAAAGTGAGCCAGTAGCAGTATATTTGAGCAGTAATCTTGGCTTTTCTGTTTTAATAGTGTATGCTTTAACCTGAATCTTGCTTTTAAAAAAATCTTGATTTAGTTAATAATCTTTATTAACAACACTGTCAAAATAATTTTTAAACGAGTTGACCAGGAAGAAAGTGTTTGGGTTTTAATACTTGTTTGATGTAGCTAAGTTTTACATGTTTGACATTGTTCCTTTGAAAATTTATTTCTGAGGAAATTAACTTTTTAAAGGGATTATAAAAATTTATACTAACGGAGATAATGTCTGAAACATGGGATAACAGATCTATCATGTGGAAGCCATAATGTATTACTTTTATGGTGTCTTAATTTTTTCTTTAGTTCTAGAGGTATAGATTTATTATTTTTTTTAAAGATTTTATTTATTTGACTGAGAGAGATCACAAGTAGGCAGAGAGGCAAGGAGAGAGAGGAGGAAGCAGGCTCCCTGCTGAGCAGAGAGCCTGATGCAGGTCTGGATCCCAGGACCCTGAGATCATGACCTGAGCTGAAGTCAGAGGCTTTAACCCACTGAGCCACCCAGGCACCCCGTACTACTTTTTTTGGTCTGTGTAGAGGATTTATTGCTCAATGGCCACAGTGTTGCCTAAAATGATATCAAACGGCAAGCTAACATTTAGAAACAAGGCTTGGGTGCACTAATTGAGTGATAAGCATGCACCAACAATTTATTTCCTGCCTTGAATGTGACATGAATAGGAAAAAGTGTTTTAGGAGCATTGAACATTTTAACACATAGCAGAATATTAATACTGTTCTGCAGTTAGGGACTCCTTTTATATATGTATCTGTACAAAAGGAATTTGCTGATGGTGGCTAATTCCCGAAAGCGCTTTATACTTTATACAAAGAAGCTCTGTAGGAATTCACCTAGGTACACTTTTTTAAACCTCCATATAGAGGGTCATTGAAATTAATTAAAGGGTGAGGAATCTTAGAACAATGGTTTCTTCTATCCCTGGGTTATGGCTTAGACCCTTGGTCAACCTGTTTAATGACTTTGTAGGTTTATAAGGGTACCTCCCATGCGGTCACAGATACTTTCTTGTTTGATTTAGTTACTTGAAGCAGTATTAAGTTTCTCCTATTCATTCATCCATTCACCCACTTGTAAATTAGTTATTGAGCACCTACTGTGTGCCACATAATATCAGAAGATGAATATATACTTTCTAGAACTATAGGAGTGAAACTCTTTCCCCAGATAAACTGCCTCCCTTTCTCCCACATTGTGGGTGGCATTCTCTTCTTTCTCCTAAATATTTATGCACTAGCTATTGCCAAAATTGAAATTTGGTTACCATGCAACATGTATATTGTGACTTAGGAAACATAATTTGAAAAATTAATTTCAGCGAATTTGAGTATGCCCTATGATAAAGTTTACTGCAGTGTGTACTCTATACAGAAGAAATAGTTTTGTTTCTTGCAGATTTTTAGAAATACATTAAGAAGTGAAAAAGGATAAGACATGAAGAATGAATTTGCCAAAAATGAAAATGTTATCAATATGAAGTATTTATGATTATGGTTCAAGATGTTCTACAAGTATTCTTATATGTATGATAAAAAGTCTTGTTTTTAAAACATTTGTCTCCAAATGTTTCATCTTTCAAATTCTAAAGCCTTAAGTGATAAAAGCATTTATTGAGAACTTTCTATGTATGGGCACTTTATCTTAGTTTTTATGAGGGAAACTCCTAATATTATCTGAGAAAACTGAAATGTAGATCGAATATAGTTACAAGTGACTTGTCCAGTATCCATAGCTACTAAGTTTTGGAGCCAGCCATTTGAACCCATGATCTGACTTAGGGTCCACAATCTTAACCACTATGCAGCAGTAGAAGTTTTTATGCATCTTTTTTCACCTACTCACTTTATTTGGGCAGTTAAGTCACTTATAACCTCTGGGCCTTGGCTTTTGCATCTGTCAAATTAGTGGATAATAAAATCAACTTCTAGCAATGACTTTTGTAGGAAACTAATGTGATTATGGAAATACTTTGGAGAAACTTGAAGTGATACATAGCTATATTTTTATTTATTTATTTATTTTTTATTTTTTATTTTTTTAGATTTTATTTATTTGACAGAAAGACAGCGAGAGAGGGAACACAAGCAGGGGGAGCGAGAGAGGGAGAAGCAGGCTTCCCGCCGAGAAGGGAGCCCGATGTGGGACTCGATCCCGGAACTCCGGGATCATGACCCGAGCCGAAGGCAGTCGCCCAACCAACTGAGCCACCCAGGCGCCCCCATAGCTATATTTTTAATACATTAAGTTAGAATTTCCCAGCTACAGTAGTCTACTTAAACAACATGTGGGCAGCACTGTGTATGACATGTGTCTATCAATGATGTTAATAAGTAATAGAAGAAATTTAGAAATGAATTTATAATCCTCATCAGTATCTTTCATTCTTAGTCTCAAGCTGTCTGAGCAGATAAAAGGAGTCATTTTTAAATATTATCTAATTAGTGCTTTATTTCTGGGTCCTGAGAAGAAATCTTATTTTTGCAGTTATGTTAATTTAATAGGTAATGAAGCACAATTTGAAATTAGATTTTACTCTTGTTGACCACTAGAAGGTTGATCTGCTGATAGGAGAGTCAGAGATGAGATATGTTGCTTTAATCCAAAATATAGTAGTGAATTTGAGATAGAAAAAATTTCTTAGGAATGTGGGTGGGCCTTCAGAGTAAGTTTCGATTAATGTTATCTGAAGAACAGACAACACATGCAGCTAGTAGAGAAGGATGGCCTTCACATGTTGTTCTTCAGCGAGTCTGTAAGATACCATAAGCACTATTATTGCAGAAATGGAAAGATAACGTGTGTCCCTGTGAATAGGCAATAGACTGAATGGCAGTAATTGAGAGATTGGGGGACATAAAATAATAAAGTGAATTTGATAAGCAGGGTATAAAAATCATGCTGCTTAAGTTATAAGGAATTTAAAGTACATTAGGATCTCAGTCTCCTAGATAATTGATATGAAGCACATAATGAAATTTTCATTCCATTTCCCATTTGGAACTGTATCAAAGATGTGATTTATTTAGACCAGAGCTGTCTAATAGAAATATAGTACAAATATGGAATAATGAAGTCATAAGTCACTACAGTGAATTAGAAATAACTGAATAATGGCAGAACTAAATCTCTCACTTACCTGCCCTGGATAAATGGTCATGTTTGATGGTATTAAGGTATAAAGTGGCATAAAGGACTTCTTAGCTTAAAGCAGAAGTGATGTGCCCTAAATTCTCACTCATTTCTTATTGGGAATATTCCTTCATATTCTTCTCATCATTTCCTATTATAAACTGCTTTGTACAGCTCTTCAAACTAGACATATTATGGGGAGGGATGGCCTTTTGGTTCTGTCAGATGACTGTCACAGGAGATAAGGGGAAAGTTAGCTCCTATTTAGAAAAATGAAAACAGATTGACTAGTAAAGCTTTTGTTGGCATAAGAAACATTTTAAGGGTTTCAGTATCTTGCCTTTCATGAAAGATTTTGGTATTCTCTTATTCATCATGTTCTTTGAATTATAAAAAAAAATCTCAATTCTTTTACAAGGTGCTATTTTAAGGTAGATTTATACTTAACAACATCTCCTTAATGAATTTGAATAAATTCTTTGAATTACGTTCGGATTACTAGAGAATGTTTGCTCACAGTCAAGCTGTTTACTTCCAAAAGGAAAAGTGGGCAGTCCTTAATTTTTGAATGGGTTGTCTTCCAGATCATGTGTAAAATAGTGTTTGAACTTGGAAATGTTTACACACTATTTTTTAAGCTAACCCATAGAAGGCTATTTAAAATTGTATCTTTTTTTAGCACTGATATAGTATTGGTTTAACTTTTGGGTCCTCAGTGCCATGGCTCATCTTCTGTGGGAGTTGGATGAGGAAGCAGATTTATTTTTTGACTTTTTACATTTTCTTATAGTTTCTCATTTTTAAAAAAAATTAAATTCAGTTAACATGTAGTGTATTATTAGTTTCAGAGGTAGAGTTCAGTGATTCATCAGTCTTATATAATATCCAGTGCTCATTACATCACATGTCCTCCTGAATGTCCATCACCCAGTTACCCCCCTCTCCTCTTTCCTCCCCCCATCTCCAGCAACTCTTAATTTGTTTCTTATGATTAAGAGTCTCCTATGGTTTGTCTCCCTCCCTGATTTTGTCTTGTTTTATTTTTCCCCTCCCTTTTCCTATGATCCTCTGTTTTGTTTCTTAAATTCCATGTATGAGCAAAATCATATAATTGTTTTTCTCTGATTGACTTATTTCGCTTAGCATAATACCTTCTGGTTCATCCACATTGTTGCAACAGGCAAGGTTTCATTTTTTTTGGAAGGCTCAGTAGTATTCCATTATATATATTATATATACCACATCTTCTTTATCCATTCATCTGTTGATGGACATCTGGACTCTTTCTATAGTTTGGCTATTGTGGACATTGCTGCTATAAATATTGGAGTGAAGGTGCCCCTTTAGATCACTACATATGTATCTTTGGGGTAAACTAGGAGTGTAATTTCCGGGTCGTAGGGTAGCTCTATTTTTACCTTCTTGAAGAACCTCCATACTGTTTTCCAGAGTGGCTGCACCAGCTTGCATTCCCACCAATGGTGTAAGAGGGTTCCTCTTTGAATCTTCTCCAACATCTGTCATACTTTTTCATCTTTTAATTCTTGTTCTTATACTGGCCTAGCTTCCTGCTGTTTTCCTATAGTCTTGGCCAAACATCTAAGTGCTCAATACTTTAAATCTTTTTGTTTTTTTAAATTGAGAGATAATTGACATACAACATTATATATTAGTTTTAGTTGTACAACATAATGATATGTATATATCACAAAATGGTTATCAGGTAAAATTAGTTAACATCCATTGTCTCACATAGTTTTTTTTATTCTTGTGATGAGAAGTTTTAGGATCTACTCTTTTGGCAGTTTTCAGATATGTAGTACAGTGAAGTTAACCATAGTCACCATGCTGTGTATTACATCCCCAGGACTTACTCTTCTAACTGGAAGTTTGTACCTTTTGACCACCTATATCTGTCTTTTTTTTTTTTTAAGAGGGGGAGGGGCAGAGGAAGAGAGGGAAAGAGAATCTTAATCAAGCTGGCTCCATACCCAGCATTTGATCTCACAACCCTGAGCTGAGATCATGACCTGAGCTGAAATAGAGTTGGACAGTTAACCAACTGAGTCACTCAGGGACCCCCAACCCCTGTCCCTGTCTCTGGCAACTGCCAGTATGTTCTTTATACCTATGAGTGGTTTTTTTAGTTCTCCATAAAAGTGAGATCATACAGTGTCTGTCTTTTGTGACTTATTTCACTCAGCATAATGCCCTATAATAAAAGAATAGGTCCATTTATTGAGTGCTTGGCAAGTATAAACATTTAGTCTTCTTAAGCATTTTTAACGTTTTATGTGTGAGGACTCCAGTGGAGGATTAGGTTAATCACTTTGTCCAGGGTCAGAGAGGGGAATTAATTGAATTATGTTATTGGTTGAACCCTAGCAGTATGTTTTGAAAGCTCATCCTCTAGCCATTGTACTATACTGTATTCCTTTTACATAGCCTCTTCTTTATCAAATTTCAACTCCTTTTATTCCCTTAATTCAGCTACTTTTAGCCAAATATTAGGGAAAGCCATATGATTAAATTTGCAGTATTGTAGAATTCTGATAACAGAAATCATAAGATTTTATGTTAAAATTTGATAATGTGATTATCTTTAGTGAGAATTGAGCCAATGTGCAATTAGAGCTTGGCTCCACCTCTCTAAATCACCCTTCATCTTTATATGTATAATAGTTGGTTGTCTACATTTCCCATTTAGAATTTATCTCAGCAGTTCTTAGGGGTTGAGAACATTTGGGAGCTGTATCTGTTACAAAGTGTTTAAGGAGCTGACAAATGATTTGCTTCTCTCATATTGTGTTTGTTAGCAGCTGTATATCAGTATTGCTGTGGTTAGAATATAAAAAATTATTCCTGGTAGCATTTCATCATTTTTTCTTCATAAGTGAATATTAAAAATACTATTATGATTTGAATGCCTTGATAAAAATGAAGAGGTCCTTTTTCTTCAAAAATGGAGAACCATTGCTTTTAAAGCATGCTGTCAGGAAAATATACTGGTTATATTTTATAATTTGTTTTTAAGACGTTCATAATAAATTGTTGGGGATCAGTTGTAATGTTCAAATGACTGACTAACAACTGGTAAAAAGTCTAATCTTCTCAAGGTGATTGTACATAAATACAAGATCTTCATTAACTCAGATTCTGTCTGTGATAAGTGAAAATGTTGGCAATTAGTAAAAATTCGGGCATTATATAAAAATTTTTGGCAGGGAGCTTTGCCTTGGGGTGTTCCATTTCATCTCTTTGTAACTCATAGATTTTCTGAGAACTCTGTCCTTTCTTCCCACTAGCTCCAGGGCAAAGACAAATGAGGAATGAAGTAGTGGCATAATGTCATATTTTGTAAATTGAATACTATTTATTTTTAATTTCATATTGGGATTGAAAAAAGAAGAAAAAGCTAAGGTTTATTAATCTCCTTCCCACTCCCTCGGTATCTCTGTGCATAGTCACAAAACATCCCATTTTACATTAGGTTACTAGAATGCCCAAGATCATACGTCATAAATGTTCCTTGTCCACTGATTTTTTTTTGGGGGGGGGTTCTCATTTTACCCTACTGCCCAGGGTGAAGAGATACTTTTTATTCATTTAAGAAGTTAGATGTTAGGTGAAAATTTGATATGATTCCAGTGTACCGTTGTACTTTCTGTCCACTGTGTTCATGTGGAAGCATGAGTTTTATTCTTAAAGTTCTGTATATTATAACCAACAACCAAAAAAGTCGTATTTAGCCTAGTTTACCACAGGTCGTAACTGCTTACATTTTTTTTTTACCTGCGGTGGTTTTGTTTTTGACCTCTATTTCCCTAGTCACTTTTTATTTCTGTTGTTTTTTTCCCAGAGCTAGAAGTCAAATTGTAATTTTTAAGCACTTTTGTTATAAAGCTAATGATGGGGATTTCCTTTAAGCTCCAAATTCAGTTTATATGTTTTGATCATACTTCAGTCTTTTTGCTCTGTTCATACATGTAATGCCCTTTTCCCTTTTAACAGAGCTATACTTCTTGTCCCCCTTAGAAAAATGGAATGAAAACTTATATTTTTTAGTACTATTCACCTTATCATTGCACTATAGCTTTTCTCCAGTTTTTTTAATCTGCATAATGTCCTTGTGTGACACAAAATTAATTATCTGTAGTCATTTACAATATTAAACACAGTGTATTGTGATTGAGAGTGTTGCTGCTTAGAAGAGAATACCTCATGTTTAATTGTATGAGAAATGCATATTGCTTTATTGCATTGCACTGGGGATAGGTTGTATAGTGTATCACAGATCTCCAGATTCTCATTTAGCAATATTCTTTCAGAACAGATCTTGTTATAATACAATTTCACTTTATTCTTGGCAGTGTAAACCTTGAGGAAGTGTCAGAGACAGTCTCTAGTGTGTAACAGTTAATGTTTAAAATCTCTTAATACAGTGAGCTGTCACCATGTTTAATAAATTACAGTATTGCATTAGCATAAATTCATTTGAGTGCCAAGTTATCTGTTACACAGATGCTTGGTATTATTTATAGGTTTGTATCTAACCTTTGTGGGTTGACATGCTTTTATTTTTCTATTCACTTGTCACCATGCAATAGCGTAATTCTTTAATTGGCATATGTGCAAAAATGGTTTTAAAGAAGAGATCTGTGAAAGTACTGAAAAAGCAGATCACTCAAACTTTTGGACCTTGCACAGTGTAGTAGGATGAAGCTTCTGTAATTTATTTAAGTAAATATATTGCTTTATGTTTATTTGAGTGTTTTATACTACCTTTTCTACTACCTTTCCTCCCAACATTGGTAAACTACAGAGTGTCTTTAGCGGACAAAGTTAGATGGAGATAGCAGCCTAAGTGTTTCTCTCTGAAGTTTTGAGCCATTAAGACTTAGGGGTGTGTGTGTATTGGGGTGGGGAGAGATTGATTAACTTTATATTTTATCAGAGTAAGTTATGGAATTTTCTTAAACTCAAGTCCTCTTGGATTAAACTTTTTTTTAAATGCGAATTTTAATTTTAGTATTAGATTAAATAATTCATAATTCTGTCAAATCTTGATTATTAAGATATCAGAGTTTATTTTGGGAAGGGACAGACTAGCATTAAAGTCTCTTAACTCTGAAGTATTTTGATATTTTCTTGATTTGCTAGTCATCTAGCTTTCAAATTTAGTGATAAATTTATTTTAGTTAAATAATGTCAGTCTTAAAATCAGTGGTCAGTGAATTACCTCCAACCCAATAGTGAAGCATATTAGAAAATAATTTTGAGTATTTATGATTTATTTTTACTAGACACCAGCTCCTATGGCTATTTTTCTGTATGCCAAGTTTCTGACATTTTAAGTAAAAAACCCAAAAACTTAAAATCTTATTTGTAAATGTAAATTTTATGAATTTTGAAAAATAAGACTATATCAGCCAGGTCTTTCTGAAACAAAGCAAAACCAAAAACCCTTTATGTTACAATAACTTTTTTAGTTTTTTGCAAAGGAAGAAGAAATTTTCTTTTTCATGTTTTTGATTTAAGAATTTAGATTGAATTGGAAGAAAATGTTTTTTCTTGTACATTATTTAAAATTAGGGTTTTTACCTAATGTATTCTAGGTACTGAAGTGATCTTTTACCAGCTCACGGACAGGATTTTTGCATCATCCACAAATATTGTCCTAATACTTTTCTCCCCCAACATTTTATAATGGAAAATTTGAAATAAGAATTTGAAAGAATTGTGCTATGAGCACTCATATACCCAACACCTAAATTCTACTGTTAACATTTTCTGTATTTGTTTTATTATTTATCTTATCTATCACTCTGTCCATCCATCATTCTTTTTAAAAAATGTACTTCAGATTAAGTTGAAAACATTAGGAAACTTAATCTTTACTTAATGTCATGCATGTTGTTAACTAGTGAGTTGTTTTATTTTTTTTGTACAATTTATTTATAGTCAGATGTACCAATCTTTAATGTACTGTCAGATGAGTTTTGACAAATGCATCGAGCTGTGCAACTTAAATCCCTACAGATATAACCATTGCCCCACCTCCAAAAGTTTCCTCATGTCATATCAATAGTCTTATCACTGTTTCAATTCATTGTTGCATTTTCACATAGCTCATTCCATTTTATTACTCTTGATTTTTTTTTTTTAAAGATTTTATTTATTTATTTGACAGAAACACAGCTAGAGAGGGAACACAAGCAGGGGGAGTGAAAGAGGAGGAAACAGGCCTCCCGCTGAGCAGGGAGCATGGTGAGGGGCTCGAAGTCCTGGGATCATGACATGAGCTGAAGGCAGATGCCCAACAACTGAGCCACCCAGGTGCCCTGTACTCTTGATTTGTTTTTAAGGCCCCGAAGTATTTTAGCAGAAATTACTTACCTCTTTTCTGAATTTCTGAAGCACTTGATACCAAACTCTAAGGTGGTATTGATCATGTTATATATCATAGCTACTTGTTTATCTCCATTAGTCCTTAAGCCCTGTCTTCTCATAACATGGTTTGTAGAATATGCTCTATAAATACTTGTTAAACAGTCTGTGGTTAGAAGTCTTTCTTACGGCTTTTGCTATAGAAATCCCAAACCTGGGACACAATTATAATGTGAAATTGGATAAAGATAGAAATCACAATTACAGTCTGTTATCTGCACCCCCCTCCGCCTGCTGCATGGAATCTTCATTTTCATGGTGAGCAAATGTGAGATTTTCAAGTGAAGACAAGGTTGAAAGAGACCATAATTGTTCTTTATCATACAGAGATGTAGAATAAGACCAAATAATGAGGCTATTGTCAACTTAATTATAATTTTGATCTTTTATTTTCTTGGACACATTATTTCAGTTTTTATTTTATTCTTAGTACTATCATATCGACATTTAAAACCCCTTTGATTTTATAAAATCATGATGTATGTTCTGTTATTTGTTAACAATAGCTTTTTTAGAAGCAGCACACATTGTTGCCTTTCTTAAAACAGGGCAAGTGAAAAGTTGAGATTCCTATAGGATCTGAGAAGTGGAGAAGCTTTTGAGGTGTTGCTCTCCTTCCTTTCTTGTTATCCCCATGTAGGTCTGTAAATCCAGATAGATAGGTGGGTAAAAATGGAAAGGTTATTTATGAATAGAGTAAGAGTGGTGCAAGAGTTTACCTTAGGCAAGTTTCAGAGTAGCCAGTTTTTGTCAAAACTTGTCTTGATTGCTGATATAATATCAATATTTAGAGTAATTTATTAATAACTTGATGTAAACTTCCTGTATTTTAGCAAGACTGTATATTTAATAGAGCTATGAAACAATTGGAGAACTTTCAGAGAGCAAATGGGCAACGGGCTATGTTGCAAAAGAATGTGTTGCCTTGTTCACCCTGTCCATTTTTAGATCATTCTGGCTGATGGTGAAATGCAGAAGTGTTTGCCACACACACACAGGTGCAGTGTTCTGCAGCTGTTGGAAACATTTGCCCCCTACTCTCCATTTCTTCACATATAATTATACTCTGTTTAAGCCACTAAAGCTAGAAGATGGGATTTGAGAACTTGACTGTCTGTATACAAAAAGGTACAACTCAGAAATAATTGGTCATTTAGGTAGTTGAATTTCACTGTGCCTGGATGACTTGAAGTTTCCAAAGACCAAAATCTAGCCTGAACAGTCATAGAGTTTTAAAATTATGAGAGATTAACTTTGAAAGTAAGTGTTTACAGCTACTGCTCTCTAGCCCTCTAGAGGACAGGGCTTGTATACTTTTATTTTTAATCTCCTGAAACTAATCTCTGTCTGGCACATAATAGGCACTTGATATATGTCTCTGAATATCTTGTTGAAAGATGAAGCCAAATTGTTGTTTAGATGTAGTGCTAAGTCAGAAAATTATGACTTAAAAAAAAAATTTTTTTTAACTGATGCCTTCTGATAAATTTTACAACAGTCTTAGGAACAAAATGCCATGGCAGCAGAGAAAAGGAGAGGGACTAATGCTGCCCCTGGTGGTCATGGCTCACTTTATATTTTGATATATCAGGGAAAATCTTTGCCTGGACTACAATTAGAGAGCTTGGTTTTGAAGAGTTTTCCATAACAAAGGATAATAGCGTATTCTCCAATAGCAGTGTTTTTTCCTCAGGCTCATTTTGGGTATTTTTCATGCATTACATCATAAGGAGATTAAAGTTTAATAATTCCATATCTAGAGAAAGTTCTAGAGAAGAATACTTTTCTTAAACTAAATAGAACAAATATTTTCTTTTTCTGTAGTTGTTTTTTAGATCATGAAAGAATGTAGGCTTTAGAGTCAGATGTAGGTGTGAATCCCAGCTTTAAAAGTGTGTTATGTGGGGCGCCTGGGTGGCTCAGTTGGTTGAGCGACTGCCTTTGGATCAGGGCATGATCCCAGAGAGCCGGGATTGAGTCCCGCATCGGGCTCCCTGCTCGGCGGGAAACCTGCTTCTCCCTCTCTCACTCCCCCTGCTTGTGTTCCCTCTCTGGCTGTGTTTCTCTCTGTGAAATAGATTAAAAAAAAAATCTTAAAAAAAAAAAAAGTGTGTTTCCTGAGGCGCCTGGATAGCTCAGTCATTAAGCATCTGCTTTCGGCTTGTGTCATGATCCCAGGGTCCTGGGATCAAGCCCCGCATGGGCTCCCTGCTTGGCAGGAAGGCTGCTTTTCCCTCTCTTACTCCCCCTGCTTGTGTTCCCTCTCTATGTTTTTCTCTGTCAAATAAATAAATAAAATATTTTAAACAAAGAAAGAAAAACAAAACAACAAAAAAACTGTGTTTCCTGCCAAGGAAGCAGCCTAACCTCATCATGCATCTATTTTTCTGTCCATAAAAGTGGAAGTAATACCTGCTTTAAAACAGTGGTGAAAGTTACCTCCTGAATACATGGCATCAGTGTTCCTGGAATCTCCCAAGAGGTTAATAAATATAATTTTCTTTTTGTTCAAAGGAAAAGGTTGTAGAGTAATCAGGATTATGGTACGCCTCTGGCATTGGTGAAGCTGGTATTCTAGGAAACTGCAGTATGCCTTCAAGCTGCTGTTCATTCAGAATGTATTTAGCATCAGATGTCTGCATGGCATTGAGATAGGTAGAGATTTTGCAGTCTTGCAGGTAGAAACAAACAGCAAGTAGTTAAATTATAATATAAGTTAGCAGAGAGACTGACAGTAAATACATTGGTGTTCTGCGAAGGGGAAGGTCACAATGAGTTGCAGTGCTTTGGCATCCTTCACCACTCCAGGAGAGCTGCATGTAGGACCTTGAAGGCAAATGAAAGAGAAGAAAAAAACAGGCTTGAAGAGGAGCAGAAGGATTGAAGGCTCAGTGCCTTCCTGGCAGAACTTTTTTTTCAGCTTTATTGAAATACAATTGACATATAACAGTGTGTATGTTTAAGGTATACAGTGTGTTGATTTGGTACATTTATGTATTGCAGAAATGATTGCTAACATAGCATTAGCTAACACCTCCATCCTGTCACATAATTACCACTTTTGTGTGTGTGTTGAACACATTTAAGATCTATTCTCTTGGCAACTTGCTGTGTTATTAGCTATAATCACCATGCAATGCATTAGATCCCCAGAACTTGTTGATCTTATAACTGGAAATTTATATCCTCAGTAGTTCCCTGTATGTCCCACTGCCCAGCCCTAGGTAACTACAACTCTACTCTTTTCTGAGTTTGGATTTTATGGATTCCACATATAAATGATATCATACAGTATCTTTCTCTGTCAGACTTGATTTCACTCAGCATAATACAGTGACGATCTATCCACAAGTAATATGATTTCCTTCTTTCTCGTGGCTGAGTAATATTCCTTTGTGCATGTGTACACACACACACACACACACACACACTATCTTCTTTATCCATTCATCTGTTGATGGACAGGTAGGTTGTTTCCATATCTTGGCTGTTGTGAAGAATGCCATAGTGAACATGGGAGTGCAGGTATCTCTTCATTTCCTTTGGTTACATATACCCAGAAGTGGGATTAGCTGGATTCTATGATAGTTCTCTTTAGTGTTTTGGGGAACCTCCGTACTGTTTTCCAAAGTGGCTGCATCCATTTACATCCCACCAACAGTGCATGTTTTCTCCATGTTACCTCTTTTTGAAGGTAGCCATTCTAATAGGTGCAAGGTGATAGCCTACTGTAATTTTGCATCTCCCTGATGATTAGTGATGTTGAGCATCATGTACCTGTTGGTTATTTGTATGTCTTTTGAAAAATGTCTATTCAGTTCCTCCTGGCAGAATATTTTGTATACTTGATGATAGTTTCAAGTATTCAGGACAGAAGAATGTTGAGGCTGATTGAAATTGGAGTTAGTTTTCTGGAGAAAGGAGGGGGAAAGCACCCAGAATGTGCTGTTTCCTTAGTTTTCCTGAGTCATGAACAGCAGATCATTTATTTTCTATAATGCTTAGAATTCTTAAACTTAACTGAGAGACTGGCCCCAACCCTCATTATATGGGCTTTTCTTTTTTAAAGCATAAGCCAAATAAAATGAATTCTGTGAGGTTTCTTGCTCAGAGTAATAGATAAGAGTCTCCAAGGTCCCTTACATTATCTGTACCTGTTGACTCCCATAAATAATCTTACTGGTTTGACTTCATTTCTTGCTATTTGCCCTGTCCACTGTTACATTTCCAGGAATAATATGGCAAGCATGCTACCACTTCAAAGCCTGTATACTTCTTGTTCTTTCCGTCTGTAAACCTCTTCTTTTAGGTATCCACATGGTTTGTTACCTATGTTCCTTCAGATTTCTCTCCAGATGCAATCTTCTTAGTCTGGCATTCTTGACCATCTTATTTAATACTGCTTTCCTCCCTCACGTCAAGCTCCTTTCCTGCTGTTTGTTACCTCTGAAGTACTTAGAACCGTTTGCCTTCCTGTATTTTTTAAAAATGTATTTGTACATAAGCTGCAGGGTTTTTAAAATTTTATTTACTGCCACATTTCCAGTGCCTAGCACAAAGTACTGAACAAATCATTATTAAATGAAAACCTTTTTCTTTTTGAATTATGAAAGAACTTTGAGCCCCGCAGGCTTTTCTTCTCTTTACTGCCATTGAGTGACTAAAGTGGAGCCTTTCTGAGGAAAATAACAATTTATTTGATCAACATTAAACATATATTTGTGAATACACTTACAGGTTGATATACTTCGTTTTTTCCTTTTTATCTGGGCATTCATAATAAATACTTAATGAATTTGTTCTCAGTGTAAGAGAATGAAAAAACACTAACAAAGGATCAGTAAAACTATTAATGTTTTTGGACTTGATGTGAAAGAGGTTTGGAGATGGAAAGTCAGCAGTGTGTCTGAGAACATAGGAGAGTATCACAAGGTTAGAATTACTTCCTTGAAGCAAAATATGATGGGAAATCATTTGACGGTTTTGAGGGATCTAGAAGTGTAATTAAGGAAACATTTTTAGGAACTTGATTTTTACAGTCATTAGGGTAGATTGAAGGGAAGAGAAGTCAAAATATGAAGGACATTTACAAAGAAAAGTTTGGTATATTTGAGGTTTGAACTAATCTGAACAGGAAAATTGAAGGAGAAATGGTTAAACCAGGAGGATTTGTGAAAAAATAAAAAACAGTTAAAAGAAGCTGTTGGGGGTGTGGGATATAAAGGAGGACAGTACTTGGTCTGCAGTGGCTTCGGAGTTGTGCCAGTTAGGGGACAGAAGAGGAAAGTTTGAAGTTTGAAATATTGTGGCATTATCGTTGCTTTAGAATAAGGGATAAGAACTCTTATTTACTCTTAGGTCCATGCCTAGAAAAGAGGCTTGTAAATGAGGTGGTACTTTTTTGCCCTGGGATGCTTTTGGAATATGGTTTCTTCTCTATAAATGCCCATTTGGTGGCGGGGGGGGCGGGATAATATTTTCACTAGGGGTGGTTTCCATTACATATTGCAGGCAATTTGGATGAAATAAAAGATAATGACATGTGGTGTTAGAAATACTGAAGTGATTTGGGGGAAGAAAAATTAGGTGTATAAAGATGCTGCTTTTAGGGGTACATGGCTGGCTCAGTCGGTTGAGCACAAGACCCTTGATCTTAGGGTTGTGAGTTTAAAGCCCCACATTGAGTGTAGAGATTACTTAAAAAAAAAAAAAAAATCTTGGGAAAGAGATGCTGCTTTTATAAATGAGGGCTTTTTTTTTTTTTTTTTTTTTTTTTTTTTTTTTTTTTTTTTTTTTTTTTTTTTTTTGCTTTTTTTAGATGGGGTTTTCTTTATAAAACAATATCAGGGCTGCTTATTAATTTAATAAGTCTGTTAATTTAATAGGTGACCGTTGTGGTTCTAGGTAGTTTTGCTATAAGCATCTTTGCAACAAACATTTTGATAATAAGGCAGTTTTGCCAGAAAAGATAAATAACTGGTTACAGTTTGGTTTGACAGTTTAGATGGCTTCTCCATTGACCCAGTAGTCCCATTTTTATGTTATCTAAATCTTAGCCAGCCCTCATCATGGTCTATACAGTGGTGCAGAGTTGTGAAGTTATATTTCCCATAAACTTTGGAATGTCTTCCAGCAGACAAGTGACAATATGCTAAGAAGAAACAACAGCATGAAAGTCTTTCACAGCACAATATGAAGCTTATTTAAAAATATGCCTCCTAGTATTTATGAACTGATACCTCTCCTAAGGAAGGTATTTTAGCGTAAAAAGAAAAAGTGCAATGCTGAACAAGGAGACAAATCAATAAGGAAAAAACCGTATAATACTATGAACAAAAGACTTTGAAGACAAGTGCTTAGGTATAGTCCACACAATGAAATTAGTTATTTGCCCAGTATTGCTGTGAATCTACACTATATGTTTTGATGTATTCAGATATTTTGTAATTCGTGGTAAAGTCCTTTTAATTTTATTACTCATTGTACATGTTTTGTCATGCCCTTTTTAATGAGTGTCCTTTTATTTTGTGGTTTTGTAGCTACTTTTGCTGTGAAATGCTGGTGCTTGTCATAAGAAATTGCAGAAAAAAATTTTTAACAGAAGGTGTGTAGGTTTATTGGCTTTTGAGATAGACTATCAGGTTTCTCATCCCATTAGGCAAGAGGCAGACATCTAGAAGGATACAAAGGGTGGAGCAATTCTTTCAACAGAATAATTATTCTGCTCTGTAGCTTTCTTTGTTATCCTGTCCCCTTCCCTTCTCAGTTGCTTTGAACTTACCCTTCACAGCCTTCTGCAATGTTAACACACAGGGTAGAATAAAGAGGTGTGGATTTAACGTAGATAGCACAACCCGAGCTTTTTGAGCACTAACTGTATGTATAGTACTATGCTTGGCTCCAGGCACACAAATATGAATGACATGTGATCCCAGTAGTGAGAAATTCATAGTAGGACAGTCTAGTGGGAGAACATCCACAATCTATGGTAATACTTTCATAGAGATACCTGAAGAGTTAGTTTTCCATTTAATATTCTTGACAAAAAATGATTTTGTATACAGTCAAAAAAGTAAGGCTATCATGGCTTTTTTTCATAGACATTAAAACCTATTTTTTAGAATTGCATGTTTTAATATTTTAAACTTACTCTTTAGAAAGAGCTCGAGCTCTTAATAAAGAGCAAATAAAATTCTTGTTTTGATATTGTGTGACCTGTTTGTTTTAAATGGAGTGACAAGTCATTTTCTGTAATATATTGAAGTAAATACAGCTTTATTTTAAGTTGTTCAAATTTTACATTAATAAAAGTTAATGTTATTAGAAAGTACGTTTTTAGTACAAACTTATTGTCATTCATAACATTTTATTTAATCTTTAAGCTATATTTTTTCTTTCTAGTCCCCTACTGAGTACTTTTGATCTTCCATCATTCAGAAATTTTTCTTTTCCAGTATTAAAACCCTGTTATTCTAGAAAAATGTCTAAAAATCCATTAGCAAAATCCCTTTAGATATCAGAGGATACATTTTTCCTTGCATTTTTTTTTTTTTTTTTTTTGTACCTTGTTAAACTGGTCTCACACCATGAAACTTTCTTAGAATCAGGCAGTTCCTGGTTCCTATGGGACTTCCTGTTTTCTCGAATAAAAATAGAAAAGCACCTCAGAAAAGAAACCTGATCAGTGTGAACTACTTTGTAGGCTCAATTAGTCTTAGTTGTGCCCTGGATTATAGATATCCAGGTATCTGAAAGCCCTGAATATTTTTGTGTGTAATTTTCAAATAGAAGAGGAGGAGGAGATTTTAAATAATAACCATGAGAGATACTACAGGGTTTAGCCATAAACTTGTTTGTATCTTTTTCAGAGGAGTTGGGTGTAGGGAAGTTAGATGGAAAGTGCTAAATCCTTTTTATAATATATAGTGGCAATACAAAATTATTTAATACTGAGACAGTTCTTAGCTACTTTGATCTGTGTATTTGTTTCTTACCAATTTTCCAGATCTTAGCAATGAGTAGGAAGGTTTTTTTTTAAATCATTAGAAGTCAGGATTTTTAGTTTTAAAAAGCATCTTGTAGATTTCCTTAAGTAGTAACTGCTTTTAATCTATATTTTGAGGAGAAAGCAAGTTTGGTAGAAGCAATGTAATCAGTAACAGTAGTAGGTAACATGTGTTAAGTGCTTGATGCTAAGGCAAGCATTTTATATGGTTTATCTCATTTAATTGTTAAAACAACTATATAAGGTAGGTATCATTGTTACATCCTTTCTTCGTAGGAAAGGAAACTACAACTTAATGTAGCAAAGTAGTAGATGTTAAATTCATGGTCACGTTGCTAGTAAGTGATGGACCTAGGACTTGAATCCAGACACTCAGACACCAGCGCACTGCTGTCAGTTATTAGAGAGAAACCACAAATTCAAAGTAAGAATGGTAAATATAGTAGGTCTCAAAAATTACTTCCCTAATCTTTATTATCATCAGTTTGTTTACATCTTGTTTGCGTGTTTACATTCAGTTTTAGCAGAGTAGGTGCTGGCATTTCAGAGGACTTGTTTAGGGGGATTCTCATTCTCATTCTCAAATGATGCTAATAGCTCTCTTTTTTTCTTTCCTTGATAGTAAAAAACCCCTTTGGTGCATCATTTGGAAAAATACAAGTAAGTAGAAAATCATAATACTGATATTTTATCTCATGTTTTATATGATAAAAGTATTAGGATGACTGTCAAACCTGCTGATTTTAGAAGTTCTCTTAAGCTGAAACAATTTTCTTATTTTGAGTATTCTTTAATGATAACATAATTAAATCTGAAACAGATTTTCTAAGAGCTGAATTGTTTATCACTTTAAGGTAAAAGTCAACTGCCAAGTGAAATGGTATTGGTATGTTATCTGGGGATCAGATCTTAACCTTTAGAAGTATGCCTGTTTAAGTTGCTGGATAGTCTGACATTTTTTAGTCCTCTTTGCCCTTTCCTTGTCTCTCTGGGTCTTTTGTTCATAGATATGCCTATTCAACCATCAGGAAGGCAAAGGATTTAGAAAGAAACATGATTCTTAGGGTCCCTATTTATGATTCCTTTTCTTTTAATTTAAAGGGTCTATAATACTAATTTTAACCTAAATTTTACTCACCTGAAAATATTTTTCACTTACCATCGTTATAGGCACTTCAGAGATTAAGGTATTTGAGCTTATATTATAATGCACAATTAGTTATTAATTTACTGTAGGAATTGACAGTAACATGGACCTGTTAGATAAAACATTTTTAGTTGTTTTAGTATTGACTGTGTTTATTAATATTCTCTTGTGATACTTGTTTTTAAAGGTTAATCAGTTATGATATTAAGGATAATGTTGCAATTGGCATCATCATTTAAATCCATACAATGTACTCATTGCACGTTAGAAATATAAGATCTTATTTTCTTTTATATAATTTTCCCTGTGGGAGAAACTGAAGTTCTGAACCTCTAAATAATAGTAATGTAGTATAGATAACAGCAGTTCACTTAGATTAAGTGCTTATTCTGTGCCAGGCACCGTGCTAAGTGTTTAAAATCCATTATCACCATTTAATGAGAGACTTTATACAAACAGTTGAAATTTTCCTTGAGAAAATTGGCTTAGAATAGAAGCAGGGACTATTTAAAGGTGACAACAAATGAGAGAATTTGGGGTGTTGCCCTACAGTTTGATTTTTACCCACCCAAGAATGAGAACTTTGCTTCTGAGAATGGTCTGACTTACTAAAAGAAAATCTGGACCTTACCAAAATAGACAGTTGAAAGGTAGCTATTTCAAATTACAGTATAAAATCATTTTTGTTTAATGAAGGATTACTTGAAAGCTTACTTGGAGTATGGATTTATTTGTAGATCTTTAAACTTGTTTTCAGGTGATTAGGAAAGCCAGTGTGAGACACCTTTCAAGCTGAATGTTAGGAGACAGTTGGAAAAACAGTCAGAATAGAAGGTGACCAATGAAACTATAAGTTAGTCTAAGTTTCTATAAGGATGTAACTTTAAAATTTGATTTACATGTTTTTCTGATTTATTTCTAGTTTAGCATTTGGTGCTAAAGGTAATTGAACCAAAAGCTTTTTTCTTTTTCTTCCTCAAAATTGATCACATTAATAATATATTACATAAAAACTATTTAGATCATAATTTAGTTGATCATGTACTTGAGACCCTTTAATATATAAATGGTCATTTTGAATAAATTTCCATTGGAAAAATAATTTTTGAAAAACTTATAGTTTAGCTTTTTGGGTGCTTCTCTATATGAGAATGTAACAGTATGTATGCATGTTTATTGAATTCAGTTACATTTGATTAGATTTTGTTATTTTTTTCTACTTATCTAGCCTAGTGTTAATATCTGTGAGTCAAAAGATGAGGTTTATTCTCAGGCCTTTGATGTTCACTAGAGATGTAAACACAGAGAACAGGTGTCAAATTTTTGGATTTAGTTTTGTTTTTGAAAAGGGAGTGATGAGGACATATGAAAGAAAAGGAAATTGGTCTCTTTTCCAGATAAGGGAGGAGATAAATTTCAAAACTCTTAACTACTTTAATCCCAGAGCTTAATCATATTTACCTTGGTTTTATGTATTGAGTCCACAAGCTATATTATCATTACAACTCTTTCTCATCCTATTATATTGAACATATTTATTAAAAATGGTTTTGTGGTTTCATATATCACGAATGCATAACTTTCAGAATCCTGACTTTCAGCCCCAGCAATTATTTTGGTAACTGATGCTTATAGTTTGGATTTTTAAACTTACAAGAAGATAAGGTCTGGCTTGATTCAGAATCTGCTTGAGCTAGAGTTGAGAGAGGAAAAAAAAGCTAAGCGTCTCATTGTCTTCAACTACTTGGCAGGGTGCTTAGACATTGCAATGGTCTCCTCTGGTTTTTTTTCATATGTTCAGAGTACTATTCCTGATGCACAAGTCTGTTTTATTTTCCTTCTCCAAAATTTTTAGAATGAAGTCAAATTCTTTATCTTGGTCCCTAGCCATTGATCCCAAACTGTTTTTTCCAGTAGTGTGCTGAATCAAAGTAGGTGACTGGTTATATAAGAAACATAACCAGTGCCTTTATGCCTTTGCTCCTGCTCTTTCTTCTGCCTGAAATGTTAGTCAGTTCTATTCTTCCTGTGAAGCCCAACTCAAATATTCTCTCTTCCATAAATGGATCTTCCCTTCTCTCTCTCTTCTGTATTTACATTATGCTTTGTTTGCAGCTTTAGCACTTAAGTATGTTTTTTGCCCTTGAGAGCAGGAACCATCTTGTTTACTGGGCCTCTTGCTTTGCTGAGAATAGTTCTTAACTCCTATTACTAGATACTCATTAAATGTTTATTTTGCTTTAATGGTTTATAAATTTATACAGGACCACTTTGGGGGCTTAGGAGAAGTTGACGACCAAAGTGCCAATACTCATTCCCTTACTGTGTGGCTGAAACAGATTAAGACAAAACATGAAGGGCAGCCTTGAAATCTCATAAGAACAATATATATAAGTGTGCATTGTATAAAGAAAGATTAGCATTGTTTTGGTGGTTGGGGGAGTTTGTTGTACAGAAGACCTTTTTTTTTAGCACCAACCTTAGTGCTAGTTTCCCAGTCAGTCCTCAAAAAGTAAAATGTTTAGAGTGATGACTTAGATTCTAATGTGTTTTGTTGTTGTTTTTTAATATGGTAGCCATTGTTTAAATGAATTTATCTTCAGATTATGTAGCTTCTATGAATTTAAATTATTTTTTAATAAGATAATTTGGTACATGTTTTTGAATTAGATATTTTATAATTTCTTTTAATTTTAGGAAAGTAAGAGAAATCTTATGATGAACACTTTATACAAGCTTCATGATCGATTGGCACAGCTTGCAGGTAATTATTTTAACATTCATAGTGTCTAAAAGTGTTTTGAAAATTAATTTGTATATGTAACATGCTATATCGGAAGAAATAGTTTTCCCAAGTCTTGTGTTTGCGGATTTTCTCTTTAGACGTTTTTGTTACCTATACAGAGTAATTTTATTTTTATAGATATATTTAATCAAGGCCTTTTTCCTGCCTGCCCATATATATTAGAAGAAATATATATTATATGACTCTAAAGTAAATCAAATTTCTTTATTGCATTAATAGTAATAACAAATTTTGAAAGCTTACATATCAAATTGAGTAAGCTGTAAATTAACTAAAATCCTAGATTAAATATAAAAGTGCAGATTTTCCTTTGCTGATTAGGTATCATTTCCTGAGATAAAATAAATTTATTCTAGTTTTTTCTACTGATTCTTTGCATTTTCTTCATATTCTGCTCTTAGTAATTCTTTTAACATCTATCAGCTATAGTGGCAGCTTATCTCCTTATTACCTTAGCTTTTTTTAGTTACTCCTATTTCACATATAATCTAAAAGAAGAGATTTGGATTATCTTCTTGTTAAAGAAGTTACAGAAAAGGAAAATGTAGTTTTCTAAATTTTTGTATGTAGCAGATCTTTTGTAGGAATCAGATCATTGATAGAAGGTAAATGTGGAAGTTTTTTTGTCAAATGGAGGCATTTAGGATCCTTTTAGTTCCCCAGCCTCATATCAGTCTGTGTTTTTTTGGGGAGGGTCCTCAGTTCCTGGTCAGTTATTTTATGCTCATAATCCTGTGTATATCACTAAAAGCTCTCTTTACATTAACTGACTGTCATATTCATATACTGCAAGCTCATGACATTTATTTGGTAGGCTGTAGTACGCAGAAATAGGTTAAGTATATAGTCTGGCTAGGAATACCTGATGTTGTTACCACAGGCTTGTACAGCTGTCTCTGTAGCGTTGTTTTATGCAGTGTGCTAGATCAGCGTAATCTGAGGTACTTTTAAAGACCTCTAGAGCAGAGGTCAGTGAACTTTTTTCTGTGAAGGGGCCAGATAGTAAGTTTTTTGGGCTTGTGTGCTAGACTTGTTTCTGTCAGAGTTAATAACTTCTGCCATGATAGCATGAAAGCAGCCATAGATACTATATAAACGAATGAGTATGGCTGTGTTCCAATAAAACTTCATTTATGAAAAATCAATGGTACGGCAGATTTGGTTCTGGACCGTGGTTTGCTGACCCCTGCTGTAGATCTGTGGAAACTGAATCTTGGATGATGCGTCATAAAGTTTGAAGACCTAACTTGTTTATTTAATAGGCATTTTTTCCTTTTTTATGACTATGACCTTTAAAATCTGACTACTTGCACAAGGCTGATAATAGGAATATGGCTACTTTTATAATAGAAAAATTTACCAAGGAGTTTACTTGAACTATTACACTTTCATGTTAAAAAGTTAAAAAAAAAATCACTTGAAACAGGGCAGAAAGAACTTACAATTGAAATTCAATATAAGGAAATTGATTTCTAGTAACCACAGATAGCCTGAAAGAAAAAACTTTGGATCCTTTTATAAATAGTTTTGAGAAAGGGAATATGTAGTTTTGTATGTACTGCATTTCTTTGTAGAAACCAGATCATAGCTGGAAGTTTCCATCTAATTTCCCCCTTGATCTGTGTTACAATAATTTTTAAGGCACTCACACACCTTGCTAAAGATAGGCATAGTGCTATCTTTATACACAGAATGTACATTTTAATGCAAGCTTGAACCCTTGAATCATTAGCTTTCACAATAGATGTGTAAGTTACCAAAAGGAATTTCCCCCTCTTGAAAAACAGTGACTCTCTGGAGGACCTTCTGTGTGGCAAGATCTGTGGAAAGGCATCAGTGTGATATGGTTCCTATTTTGGCCAGTGATTTAGTTGGAAACAGAAGATCTGTTCCTATCTGGACTATTTAGAAATGCATTTAAAGATTGTGGTTTATGTAAACATAATTGTATTATGTTTGTATTACCTACTGGATTTTTTTTATAGGAAATTAAATAGTATTTATCTTCTTTTCTTTATTGATTATAATATGACCTGTAATTGTGTAATTTGAAACTCTTTTTATTAATCATGTTTGTTTTCTTCCCTTTAACATAGTACTGATTCAAAATTAATAATAATATGCTAATCTTTCCAGGAGATCATGAATGTGGCACTTCTAGTCAGAGAACACTTTCTGTCCAAGAGGCAGCTGCATATTTAAAAGTAAGCAGTACAATTACAATTTTGATAGCTATATTCTTAAAGTTTATATAAACCATTAGAACTTGTACAAAAGTACCACGCATTTAATTTCTTTAATTGTACTGTTACAAGCTTGGGCCTGTTGTTTAGTGTAATGTGAACAGATACAGAAAGCAGAATTACTCGACTTACTTGGTTTTAGTTTGTTTTAGAACATTCTCTCATAGAAAGGGTACAAACAGGTACAAACAACTGTTTGAAATTGAGATAGGTAAGTAGCATGTAAGAAACAAAGTAAGCATGTAACCATTGTCATTTATTTTAAATCTTCGTTCCAGATTAATGTCGTCTCAGGGTACTAAGAGAATTTGCAGATGAATTTCCTAATCCACTGTATGTAATCTTTTAGGAAATACCATATGAAAGGAAGGGTACAGAAGATTAAGGTGGACAAGTGTTAAGATGTGCAACACTTTTTTTTAAGGCTGAATAATATTTACATATACACACACATGGACACACACACATACACGTGCGCACATACACACACATTTATCCATTGATCTGTAGATAGATGTTTATGTTGTTTCTACTTCGTGGCTATTGTGAATAATGCTGCAGTGAACATGGAGTGCAAATATCCTTTAGATCCTGTTTTCAGTTCTTTTTTTTTTTCTTTTTTTTTAAGATTTTATTTATTTGACAGAGAGAAACACAGCCAGAGAGGGAACACAAACAGGGGGAGTGAGAGAGGGAGAAGCAAGCTTCCCGCCGAGCAGGGAGCCCGATGTGGGGCTCAATCCTGGGTCTCTGGGATCATGACCTGAGCCAAAGGCAGTCGCTTAACCAACTGAGCCACCCAGGCGCTCCTCTGTTTTCAGTTCTCTTGGGTAAATCCCTAGAAGTGGAATTACATATGATAGTTTTAATTTTTTGAGGAGCTTCCATGCTGGTTTCCGTAGTGGTTATACTGTTTCACATTTCCACTGACAGTCTCCAAGGGTCCCTCCTCTTCCACATCCTCAAAAACACTTGCTTTTTTTGTTTTGTTTTTTAATAATGGCCATCCTCACCACTGCAAGGTGATATCTCACTCTTATTTTGATTTGCATTTCCCTAGTGATTAGTGATGCTGAGCATCTTTTCTTATGCCCATCGGACATTGTCTTTGGGGAAATGTTTATTCAAGTACTTCACCTATTTTTTAATCAGGTTATTTGATTTTGTTACTGAATTGAAGTCCCTTTATTTTCGATATGACTTGCAAATACTTTCTTTCATTCTTTAGGTTGCCATCTCACTCTGTTGATTCTTTGCTGTTTAGTTTGATGTAGTTTCACTTGTCTGTTGTTTTTGATGTTGTTGTTGCCTGTGCTTTGTGTCATAACCCAAAAATCATTGCCAAGACCAATATTATAAAGCTTTTCCTCTAGAGGTTTTATCTTTTCATGTCTTAGGTTTAAGTTTTTAATCCATTTTGAGTTAAATTTCGTGTATGGTGTAAGGTAAGTATCCAGTTTCATTCATTTGCATTAGGAAATCCAGTTTTCTTAACACCGCTTTTTGAAGAGAGTCCCTTTCCCATTGTGTGTTCTTAACACCTTTGTTGAAGATCAGTCAATGGTATTATGTGTGAGTTAATTTTTTTTTCCTTTGGTCTGTATGTCTGTCTATGCCAGTACCATACTGTTCTGATTACTGTAGCTTTGTAATATGCTTTCAAGCCAGGAAATGTGAGGCCTCTATCTTTGTTCTTGCCCAAAATTGTTTTGACTATTTGATTAATCCTTTGTGACTCCATATAAATTTTAGGATCAGTTTTTCTATTTCTGAGAAAATGCAGTTGGGATTTTGATAGGGATTGCATTGACTGTAGAACACTTTGGGTAGTGTGGGCATTTTAACAATATTACGCCTTTTAATCCATAAGCATGTGATGTCTTTCCATTTATTTGTATCTTAAATTTCTTTTAATTTTTGGTTTTCTTTGTACAAGTCGTTACCTCCTTAGTAATGTTATTCATAAGTATTCTTTTTGATGCTATTGTAAATGGGGTTCTCTTAATTTCCACTTCTGATTGTTCATTTTTAGTGTATAAAAGTGCAACTGTTTTTGTATGCTTATTTCTTTATCCAGCAACTTTGCTCAGTTTGCTTATTCTAACAGTTTTGTGTGAGTGAGAGAGAGACAGAGAGAGAGAGAATGTGTGTATGTGTAATCTGTATGGTATAAGATGTCATCTGGAAACAGATAATTTTTCTTTTTTCTTTCCAATTTGCATACCTTTTATTTCCTTATCTTACCTAATTGCTCTAGCTAGGATTTCCAGTACTGTCTATTGAATAGAAATGACCAACAGTGGATATCCTTATCTTGGCCTTGTTCCTGTTCTCTTTCACTAGTGAAATGGTCCTAGCTGTGAGCTTTTTATACATGACCTTTATTATATTGCGGTAGTTTGCTTCTGTTCCTACTTCGTTGAGTGTTTTTAATCATGAAGAGGTATTGATTTTGTCAAATGCTTTTTCTGCACCTGTTGAGAGGAATATGTGATATTTATCCTCATTCTGTTAATGTGTATTCTACTACTGGGTTTTTTTGTATATTGGACTATCCTTGAATTCCAGGAGTAAATCCTGCTTGGTCATGGTGTGTGACACTCTCAATGTGCTCTTGAATTCAGTTTGCTAGCATTTTATTGAGGATTTTTAGCATGTGTTCATCAAGGACATTGATTTGTATTTCATATCTTGTGGTGTTTTTGTTTGGCTTTGCCATCAGTATAATATTGACCTCATAAAATGAATGTGAAAAAGTGTTCCCTTCTCTTAATTTTTGGGAGAAGTTGAGAAGGATTAATAATGTTTGGTAGAGGGTGCCTGGGTGGCTCAGTGGGTTAAAGCCTCTGCCTTCGGCTCAGGTCATGATCTCTGGGGCCTGGGATCGAGGCCCGCTTCGGGCTCTCTGCTTGGCAGGGAGCCTGCTTCCTCCTCTCTCTCTGCCTGCCTCTCTGCCTACTTGTGATCTCTCTCTGTCAAATAAATAAATAAAATCTTTTTTTAAAAAATAATGTTTGGTAGAATTCTCCAGTGAAGCCATTGAATCCTGGGTTTCTTCTTGTTTGAAAGATTTTTGATTACTGATAGAACTCCTAACCAGTTATGGGTTTGTGGAGAGTTTCTTTTTTTTTTTTTAAGCTTTTATTTATTTATTTGATAAAAACACAGCTAGAGAGGGTACACAAGCAGGAGGAGTGAGAGTGGGAGAAGCAGGCTTCCTGCAGAGCAAGGAGCTGGATGCAGGGCTTGATCCCCGCATTCCGGGACCTGAGCTGAAGGCAGACGCGTAATGACTGAGCCATCAAGGTGCCCTGAGAGTTTCTGTTTCTTTGTGATTCAGTCTTGGTAGGTTATATGTTCCCAGGAACTTAATCTGTTTTTTTTTTTCCTCTCCGTTATCCAGTTTGTTGGCAGTTAATTGTTCATAGTAGTCTCTTACAATTCTTTGTATTTCTGTGACATCTTCTCTTTTCTTTCTGATTTTGAGTTTTCTTTCTTTTTCTTTTGAGGCTTTTCATGATCTTCTGAAAAAACAGACTCTTCTTTTTTTTCTATTCTCTGTTCTTTTTTTACTCTAATCTTTAATATTTCCTTCTGCTAACTTTGGGCTCAGTTTATTCCTTTTCTAATTCCTTGAGGTTGTTTATTTGAGTTTTTTTTTTTTTTTTTAATGTTGCTGTTTATCACTATAAACTTCCCTCTTAGTACTACTTTTGCTGTATCCCATAAAAAGCTCTTGGGGTTCTTGAATCTGAACGTCCATTTCTTTTCCCAGATTTGGAAAGTTTTCTGCCTTTTTCTCGCTTTTCCTTTTGGGACTTTTATGAAAGTCATAGTGCATGTATTGGTCTGAGCAGTGATGTCCTATAAGACCCTTAAACTTCCTACACTCTTCTTTGTTTTTTCTCTTTGTTCCCCTGGATAACATGAAATGACTTCTCTTTGAGTACCTTGATTCTTTCCACTGCTTGATTAAGTCTACGATAAACCCATCTAGTGAATTTTTTCAGTTTAGTTATTCTTCAGCTCTAGAATTTCTTTAGTTGCTTTTAATTTTTTCTCTATTGATCTTCTCATTTCATTCATGTCTTGTTTTCCTGGGCTTGTTGAACCTCTTTATGACATTTATTTTGAAATTTTTGTCAGGTAATTCATATACCTTAGTTCCTGTACCGTCAGTTTTTGGAGATTTATTTTGTTCCTGTAGTTGGGCCAGATAGTATTGTTTCCTTCATGTGCCTTGTTACTTTTTCAGGATCTGTGCCTTTGAAGACACAGCTGTATCTCCCAGCCTTTAGAAGCCTTTGCATGGGGGAAGACTTTCACCAGAGAGTTCATATAGAGATTCTGGGGTCCTCTCGAACCTTTTCTGTGAATGCATCTTCTCTGGATTTGTGGGTGCAAATTCCCAACTAAGAAGGTTTTGCAGGTTTCTTTTTTCAGGAGCTTGTAATCTCTTGCTTGCTCTGGTGTGTGTCTGCTGTCCTGTGGGTCCTCTGGAGCAGCAGTATGCTCTCCTGCTCTTTTCTGTTCTCAGGAAACCCCAGGCTTTAGACTCCGCCAGGTGTCTTCAGTGCTCTGAAACAGGTGATAAAAATCCAGTCCCTTCAGCGGCTCCCTGAGAACTTGGGACATCGGACACAGACTTCACTACTTTCCCTCCCCAGGGAGAAGCCAGGGTTCGAGGTTTTCTCACACCCCTTCTTCACAGAGCTGTGGAGAAGGGCAATGGCGAGTGAGTAGGTACCAGTTCAAACCATTGCCTTTGTTCTCAGCTGCCTCCAAGCTGGTGCTTTTACCTGTGAGTTCTTAGATTCAAGCAAGAAAGAAACCAGCCCTTCTGGTTGCCCCTCAGAAAGTCTAAACATTAGACTTAGGTTTCAGTCTTTTCTTCCTGTCTTTCAGGATAAGCTAGGAGTTGGGAATTCTTCTGCTCACACCACATTGTGCCACAGGACGGGGCTCTGGGGAGTGAGTGCTACCAATTTTCCCACTGACTTCCATCCTGCCAGTTTCATATTTGCTTGGGTTGCAGGAGCCTTTTCACTGGTTTCTGGATTTCTTACAAAGGAAATTGGTCTGTGTATTGTTGAATTTGTGTCTCTGTAGGGAAAGGATGGTCTGGGGCTTCCTACTCTGTCATCTTGCTGATGTCACTGCCTCCCGTCTCTCTTTCGCTTTCTGTTAAATCTAGAATATATTATCATTCTAAGCCTTTCGACAAAGTTATGAGTTTCCCATGATGTGCTTATTAAAAAAGAGAAATGTGGACTGTTTTTAACTTAATGAAGATTAGCTTAATGTTCTTAATGTAGATATCCAAAAGTTTAAGTTAAGACAGTATAATGTTGGAGATTAGATGTAAATTCGCTTTCTGGCACTGCTGTCTAAAAGTTTTGTGTTTTGGTAAAGTTCTTTCACTTTTCTGTACCTGTTTCTTAGTATGAAAGTGGGACTGTTATTAATTCTTGTCAGAGTGGTCTGGAAACAGAAGCACTTAGTGCCTGATGGTTATGGTAGCTTCCCAATAAATTTGGTTCTTTTTCTGTGTTTCCTAATTAAATCTGGGTCATTCTGGAAAGAGGTTTCTAATAACATGCTGCAGGATTTGTCTTTTCAGTCTACCTTGTTCTCTTCTTCATTTTCAATTTTGACCTAGATGAGAACACTGATAACAGACAAATCTGTACAGAGTGTAATAGCTAATAGATTGGATAGCTAAGGAATCAGGATCCAAAAAGATCTCAAACTAGGTAAAATTGTGAGTATGGGGCTCTGTTTTAGGGATGAAAGAATTGCCACGTGGATTGTGGGGGTGGGAGCAAAGAAAGGATTGGATTGAGTAGGCTACAGAGGACATAGAATAGAATGTTCCTCGAGGAGGGCATAGCATGTGGGAATCGAAAGCAAGCAAGTAGTTCCTTGTGAGTAGTTTAAAGTGTTTGTCCTTCTAGCAGAAGGAAAAAATGATCCCAAGCAGTGCTTCCTTCTTCCTTTCTCTCCCCCCCCCCTTTTTTATCAGTTAAATATCTTAGAGAGGGGATGGCACAGATATGTATTGTGGTTGGTTATAAATTCCTTGAACAGGATTATTTACATTTTAGGAGAACCTGAAACTCTTAAAATAGCTCCTGAATACTCTTATTTAAAGGACTAATGGGAAGGGATAGAGCTTGGAGTGGGATAGAGATTGATTAATAGTTAAGCTAGAGCTGAGGAAGAGGCAGGGAATGATCAGGGAATGATTTCTAATTTGGAATGATCATTTTAGCACAGTCTAGCCAAAATTGCTCAGATTTTTTGTTTTATCCAAGTTCTAGTGTAAATATGGAGGAACTTCACTACAAAGCTGATGTCAAAAACCATGATGATAATACATATATTGTAGGTTGCGTGCTTCTGGAGAGAGATCTGTCGTACATTTCATGTACTTGTACTATGGTTTCACCAGAAGCACCGTTAAGTTTTTGCCTTCAGGAGTAAATCAGCCAGAGGACGCACAGAACTCCTATGAGTGTAAGCTAATTGTTCCCCAACTTCCAGTACATTTTAAGCACAATATGAATACATGTTTGGTGGAGTAAATGAGTGAATAAGTAAACCTCAATATTTTTTTATTTTCTTAAATTTGATGCTTTATATTCTATTCTTATTTCCATTTTCTCTTTCAAATGAAATTTAAATAAACATAACAATTAATTTTAATAATTTAAACACCCTTTTTCTGAATCCCCCAGTGTTTTTCTTGAACATTTTTCATTTTTTTCCCTCATCTTTTTTGAGAATGAGTTTTTGATTTGTGAAAAGTTAAGAGGTCCCTCTGGTGGAACATTTAGGAAATACACAGCATTAAATTTTCATGAAATGACATAGACTTGTTTTTAAGTTAAACAGTGGAAGCTTTTGTATGTTAACTTTCCAACTAAATGATGTAGTGAATGGTGGTTCATTTTCTGGTTCATTTTCAAAACGTTCTTAAATTTCAACACAATGACTATGTGTATGATTTGTGAAGAAAATAATAGGAAAGAAGATAGCTACAAATGTTCCAAATTACGGGGGCTGGATAGACTTTTATGGCCCAGCTTGGCATGCTAATCACTGTTAATAAAATTGTGTCTTTGTGAGAAAGTAAATGTTCTGAGAAATGGAATGATGGATAAATTTCTTAATAATTATAATTTATTGGGGCCCCTGGGTGGCTCAGTCGGTTAAACAGCCGATTCTTGGTTTCAGCTCAGGTCATAATCTCAGGATTGTGAGATGAAGCCCAGAGTCCAGCCCTGTGCTTAGCGCAGAGTCTGCTTGTCTCTCTGCTCCTCTCCCTCTGCTCTTTCTCAAATAAATTAAGAATTTTAAAAAAATAATTAAAATTTATCAAGTACAATCTATCTTAGGATTTTCTTAGTACCTCTGACTTCACAATGACCCAGCAAGGTAGGTGGTATCAAACTCACCTTATAAAGAAACTAAAGCTCAGAGTGATTAATGATTACATCTTCCAGCTAGTAAGTGGTAGAGCTGGGAATAGAATTAAAGTGCTTTCTTTTCTGACTATACTGTTCTGCTTCTTGGATGAAAGACCTGGGTTCATAACCACTAGCTCCATCTTTTGAGTGAGTAAGAGACTGACCCTGAATAAGGGTTGAGATCTGAAGAAGTGTTGAAAGTAGATATATCTGCATAGATGACATACTTTTTCATCTCCACTTGAGGTTATACATAATAGCTAGTCAGCAGTGGAGTCGTGATCTGATCCCAGGCCTGCTTGTTTAAGGACCAAGCTCTTTCTGTTATTCCTGGAGGTGAAAGATCAAGGTCCCACTGAATCATCAAGAATTAAATGATATTTACTATCTTATTGATTTTCGTGTATCTGATTTTAATTAAAAGGTAACATGTATAGCATGTGTCATATCACAGTTAAACAGAATATTCCCTTACTGGAAAGCCACATAGTTATTATTACCATGTATATTATCCATTCCGTGAGCTTCCTATAGGCTTTTTCCCCCCATTTTTAATCTTCTTTATTTTTATAATTTTTAATTAACACATAATGTATTATTTGTTTCAGGGGTACAGGTCTGTGAATCATCAGTCTTACACAATTCACAGCACTCACGGTAGCACATACCTTCCCCACTGTCCATCACCCACCCTCCCTCTCCACCGGCCCTCAGTTTGTTTCCTGAGATTTAGAGCTTCTTATGGTTTGTCTGTCCCATAGGGGTTTTTTTGTTTTTTTGTTTTTTGTGTTTTTTTTTTTATTGTTACTTAATTTTTTTTTCCACTGTTCCAAGATTCATTCCCCATTCCCCACACCCAGTGCTCCACGCTTTAGGTGTCCCCAGTACCCACCACCAGGCTCTCCCATCCCTCCATCCCCCTCCCTCCAAGTCCCTCAGTTTGTTTCTGTGTCCAAGGTCTCTGTTGTTTCCTTTCTCTCCCTGGATTACCCTAGTTCCCATTTACTTTCCTTCTCCCACTGTCCTCCAGGTTACCCCTCATGCACCACAAGTAAGTGAAACCATGCGATACTTGACTTTCTCTTCTTGGCTTATTTCACTCAGCATAATCTCTTCCAGTCCAGTCCATGTTGCTACAAAAGTTGGATATTCATCCTTTCTGATGGAGGCA
>PITA01001009.1:5684-114100 GCA_004023965.1 Spilogale gracilis
AGGCAAGGATGAGGGCGGAGGCAATCAGAACTGTGGCTCTGGTGTCTCTGATTAACTGGAGTGCAACTCAGAGCTGAAAGTCTGCAGCATAGAGTAAAACTGCAGCCTAGTAGACAAAGAGAAATCTCAGAAAAAAAAACATATAAATGATAGATACTGTTTACAAATAAATGCAGACTTCTCATTGCAAAAATAGAAAACAAAAGAAAATGGCGCTAGAGAAGAATAACTTTTAACCTCTAAGAATATATCCAGCTAAGCTATATTGAAGAGTGAAAACAAAATAAAGATATTTTCAGGCAAAGACTGAAAGAACTTAAGAGATTCCTAAAATATGTGAAAATTTAAAAAGAAACAGATTTGAAGAATATATTTAGCAAGGTTGATTAAATGAACACACAGAGAACCCAGCATCCAAAGTAGACCAAAGGTAATTTCTTTTGAGGACAAGCAGATATTTATAAAATTGTCAATGTATTCAAAATAAAACAAATCTCAAATACTAAAGAATTAGTGTAATACTAAACAATTTAATAGACTCATTAAGTAACTAAGCAATAACCAAAAGATAACTGTTTTAAATTCTCATATATTTGGAAATATAGGAAATTCTGATAGGTGAAAGAAGAATAGAAATTTTAAAATATTTAGAACTAAGATATAATGAAAATGCCACATAACAATTTTCAAACCCTGTAAGAAGAAAAGCTAATGCCTGAAATTCTTATATTATGGAAAAAAGACATATTAAGCTAACAAAAGAGCTAGCATGACAGGAGGGAAATAATAAAAATTACAAAACAGATGAACTAGGAAAAATTGAACAAAAAGTCAATTGGTGGGTTCTTTGCAAAGACAATAAACTCTATGTATTTCTGGCAAAGTTGATCAAGTAAAGGAAAAGATATAGTAGAGGTTCAAGAGAGATATAGAATATTATTTACAATTCAAAGTCAATTGTGAAGGTGTTATATGATCAATTTCTTTAAAAATATAATTTATCAAACCTGATTCAAGAAAAATAAAAATGAACAATTATTAAAAAATCTAATACACACAAAAAAGATCTTAACCACTAAAGAAAATGAAAATAATAGTTAAAAAAGATTTGTCTCTCTTCCACCCCCAAACCCTTCTACAGATACCAAAGCAGTTTTTCAGGTGAGTTTGACTATCTGTTCAAGGAACAGATAACATCACTGTTAAACTGTCTTAGAACCAGAAAAACCATTTCCAATTCATATGTGAAGCTGATATAACCTTGAAGCCCAATCAGACAAGAACAATAAGAAAAAAAGGTATTGGCCATCTCACAAATGGGTGTACATGAAAAATCTAAAATAATAAAACTATCAATGGGTTTTGTGAAATCATCTCAAAGGTTAAAAAGCAAGTTATAGACTTGAAAAAAAAATTTAATTCATATAACCAAGCATTATTATCCAGGGTCAATTAAGAAGCCTTACAAATCAGCAACAGTAAAGATAAGCTAATTGTAACAATGTGCAAGGCAGTCTGGTGAGCACTGTTTATAGCAGGAAAGGAAACAGACATAATCCTTACCTACAGAATGCCCACAGCCCAGTGAGGGGACAAACAGATACACAAAGCAGATTAAATATATTTTGTTGTGTCCCCCAAATTCTTAGGTTAAAGACCTAACCCCTGGTACTTCAGAATGTGACCTTGTTTGAAATAGAGGCTTTGCAGATATAATGAGTCAGGTGGGGATCATTACAGTGGGCCCTAATCCAACATGACTGCTATCCTAATAAAAAGGGGAAACTTTGATACTGAGATAGGTATATCTCATGTAAAGACAATGGGAAAAGGTGAGGCTAAAGTTTCTACAAGCCATGACTTTTGAAAGATTGCCAGAAAACCACCAGAAACTAGGAAAGAGCCTGGAACAGATCCTTCCCTCACAATCCTCAGAAAGAATCAACCCTATCAACCCCTACATTTTGGACTTCTAGCCCCCAGAACCATGAGAAAATAAATTTGTGTTTAAGCCGCTCGGTTTGTGATAGTTTGTTATAGCATCTGTAGCAAACTAATAATTTAATCCTAATACATAAAGAGAATGAGATAAATAATGCATTAGAGGCAATGGGGATCTGCCTAGATAAAGTGGTGAAATTCTTCCGGGAATGTCTTATTTAAGCTAACACTGGAAGGATAAGAAAGATTCAAGGAGGCCAGGAGTTTGAGGCAGATTATCCTAGAGAGAATGATGTGATCAACACAGCTAAAGAAAAGAAAAGATAGTTCACAGTTTATTAAGAGAACATATGATTGTGGGGGACAATGGAAGGACTTGATGATAGAATGTAGGTTATTGGGCTTTTTGAAGAATAAATGATTACCAAAAACAGAACATTCAAAATCCAGTTTGTCCTCATCTATTTGCGGGTCACCAATGCCATGGTGAAGATCCCCTGACAACCCTCAGTCAGAGGCAATTTGCCATCCTCAAGATACTGTGCTCACAGAGAATATGGTAAAATTGCCATTTCCAAGGATGTTAGAATACTACCACAGTTAATAGAATGCCTCCAATCTCAATGCCCTCCAAAGTACCCTTCCATCATTTCTGATATCTTCACTATTTGAATATTCCCTGTCCACTCACTGCCTCAAAGAACAGCCCATTCTGTTTCTCAAGTGTAATTTAAAAGTACATTTTGAATAAGTAGTACAAGTATATGGCACAAAAATTTAAAGGTTAAAAAATTGGTTTACAGTGATAATTGTCTCTCTCCTCTGCTCCCTTCCAAATAGTTTCCCATGCAGAGGCAGTTACTATCACCAGCCAAGTCTATGAATTTATAAACAAGCATGAAGATTTTCTTTTCGCAACACAATTGGAGCAACTATACACAGCCTCTGACCTTTGTTTTTGTTTTGTTTTGTTTCTCTTGGAGCTACCACATCAGTATCTAGAGAACTGCTCATTCTTTTAAAATAGATGTCCACATAGTTTTCTTTTGCGGGGCAACAGCTGGATTCTCTTTCACTGGGCTGAACTCTGTATCTCCATAATTCTTCCTCATCAGTCTTTGCTCTGGAACACTTGAAAATGGAGCTAGCTAATCCCACTTGGTCTCCACTGAATTCCCACACAAAATGAGAAAAACTCCCCCAAGGACTAACTAGCACAGAGCTCTGCTGCCATAAATATCTGCGAAAGTCATGGTGAATTCTGGAAGGCAGTATAGATACTGCTTAAAGAAGACAGATAGCCCATGTTCAAATCTGGGCTTTGCCACTTATAGGTAAGTGACCCTTGACCAGTTACTCCAACCCTCAGTTCCTCAACTGTAAAATAGAAATATCACACCCATGTGAATTGTGTTGAGTCAATTAAGCATTTGACATTTGTCAAATGCCTAAAATGTCAAATGCCTAGCACGTGGTAAAAGTTCAATCAATGCTAATGGTTACCTCCATCTTCTCTGGAGTATATAGATCAACCTCCCAGACTTCTTGGACATTACTCAGAGAGAAAGACAAACACAGTGAAGGGAAACCTCCTTCTCAGCTTGTACTTCTGCTTTCTGAACCTTGTCCCTCTCCCCTCTCAGCGTACACTCTGAATAAGGGAGGATGACAATGCCCAGCTGCCTTTCAAATTCTACATCTTAACTTGTTTTCAGATCTTATCCTTACTGGCAACAAGGACATTTGACCTTGGTCTGTGTCAGAGGAGTGTCATTTGGCTTCTAACTGTCTTTTCACAGAATGCCCCCACTTCACACCTGGGGCTATTTGCTCACATATATACAGCTGCTAAACACAGAGGAACTAGTAAGAGCCTCTGGGGCACTGAGGGTCACCACAAGCACTGTGTAAATGCTCCTAAGTGCCTTATGTTTCACTGTACTTGGGAGGTTGGAAGGCAGCAAGACAGGTTTCTGGCTCTGGAGAATGTGGGTTAGTCCCAGTGGCCTTCTTGGTGGGTTTGACCCAGTTAGTGTAGTCACCCAGAAAGTCTCATGTGTGTTTGCCAGTCCTCAAATCAACAGCATTGCAAGCAGCTTTGGTTCAGCTTCTAAACTGAACAGACAGCATAAAACCTTAGTGATGATCTAAATAGGTTCTTCAAGATGTACTCAACAAGACAGTTAAATTTAACAAGATGCTGTTAACCACCAATGATGGCTTAATAAGAATGTGCTGAGGAGCTACCATGTAGGTAACACACATTACTATTAGTTATTGCTCAATGATTTTAAACATCAGCATTTAAATTTTACTGTTTCTTATCAAATTGGAATACTTTGCAGAATCCTAAACATAATACATAAGCAGTGATATTTAGTCTTTAAAGCTGTTCTTTCTCCATAAAGGGGAGTAAAAACTAATACATATGCTATGTGGGCACATATGATATACCAAGTGCTACTCTAAGAACCTTACAAATAATACAGTTAACCTCACAACACCATGAGATATATCTCTATTTTATATGTAAGGAAACTGAGGCGTGGAGTGGATACATGAACCAAGGTTGAACACCCCTAGTTGGAGGGCAATGGAGCCAACTTCATTTTTTTAAGGTTTTATTTATTTGACAGAGAGAAATACAGTCAGAGAGAGGGCACAAGCAGAGGGAGTGAGAGAGAGAAAAGCAGGCTTGCTGCTGAGCAGGGAGCCGGATGTGGGGCTTGATCCCAGAACTCTGGGATCATGATCCGAGCCAAAGGCAGATGCTCAACATCTGAGCCACCCAGGTGCCCTTGGAGCCAAGTTTTTAACATAATCACGTTGCATTTAGAGGCTGTGTACTTAATTGCTGATCATACCATCGCCCATGTGACTGCAGACTTGTTCAATTTTCAATTTCTCTCATTTAATACTGAAGGGACCTGGAGCTTTGGATTCAGGTGAGCCTGGGTTAGAATCCTGACTTCACATTTGTTAGCTGTGTGACTGTGGACTCCTGAGCCTGTTGCATCATCTGGAACATGGTAATTCATGCAGGGTGCCTCACATAGGACCTGGCACACAGCAGGAACCCAAGTTCACTCATTGGCCTTATTCATTGAACATTCTCAGTATACCACACCTGTGGAAGACATAGGCAAAAATGATGACCCAAAGCAGTGGTAAATGTTCTTATCACATGTGGGAATGAGACTAAACGTGCTAAAAGTACATGCTACTAGGAGGGGACTTTGACCAAGACAAAACATGTCTCTGAAAAAGTGATGGACATCTGTAAGTCTCATCCTTTATCAGTGTAGCTATTTGGTCAGATGTGTCTGTTGTTATTCATGAACACAGGAATAGGACATTTGATAGTTTTTTGCTGAGACTTTGAGCATTTGAACTCAGGAGGTATCCAAGAATGGTAGGCTGGGTCAGGAACTGGTGTCAGAAATTTTATCTCTGCTCTCTGTGAAAACTTCAAGGGGTAGTGTTGAAGAAACCTTAGCATTGACCCACCCTAGCAGAACCTCTAATGTTCAAGAGATGCTCAGTAAATATTAACAATAAATATAAAGCATAGAGGAAATCTTTGAGATTTATATAGTATCTTACATTATCCAGAGCTATTTTTCATTAAAGTAGAGCTCAGTGGCTAAATTACCAGATTTACATTATTTCACCACATATAAGCCATGTGACCTTGAGTAAGTAAGTCTAGATCACAATGCTTTCATTGGCTAATGGTGATAGATCAAATCCCAGATCATGTTTTTGCTGTGTGATAGAGGCAAGTCTCCTAACCTCTCTACTTTTCAGTTTCCTCATCTACAAATAGGAATAGTAATATCTATGTATAGAGAGATGGCTGGGCACATAGAAAGTGTTATATAATTGTTACTATTATTATCATTATAATTTCTGTTATCAACCCTATCATTATTATAGGCCAGATTGTATTGCAGCACTTCATTTAATCCTTATAAGACATTTTTATTATATTTATTTCTAAGATCAGAAAACTCAAGTCTAGAAAGATAAAGCAACTAAGTCACTCATCTACTGAGTTTCAGAGCCAGGATTTAAACCCTGGGTGTTAAACTCCAGCTTCATTCTTTTGACCACTACCCTACAATGATAGTATTATAAGAAATAATGCACATGAAGTATCAACCAAGATTTTTGACATTCAATAAATGACAGCTGTTGATATTTTCATCATTACCAATGACTTAAAAATTTCCTTCTTAAATGAGATAATGAATTCACAACATTTGGTTAGATAACTGACACATTGTTAGTGCTCCAATTCAAAAGGTCTTATTACAGTTGGCAAGGAATGAGGTTTAAATTTCTAATCAGAAGATTTTGCATCCTGAGTAGATGAGAATTATAGGTGAACTCATCACTTGTAAGGAAGAAAGAAAATTAATCTTCTTCTAGACTCTGGAAAACTAAGAAATTCAAATCTTATCAAGTTGCATAAACCTGTATACTTCAGAACTTTCTGAGGCTTCTGCCCCATTTGACCATTCTTCCCCTCAAGTTATGTGTTTTTCCAGAAGCACCAGACAGCCTAGCACTCATGAATGCTTAATTCAAGCTGTAATTGGGCACCTGAATCTAGTCATCCATTGATTTTTAGGCACATACTGAAAGTTGAGTTCAGAATTAGAAAAAAACATCCCTTAAATAAGCACTTTTTATAGCAATGTCAGCAAAGCAAACATCAGCATTAATTAACAGTGACTTCGGAATGCGTAATGTTTTCCATTAGATCTGAAGGGGGCTAGAGGGAGGAGAATAAAGGACAACACAAGTCATCACCACGTGTCTGGTGATAAAAGCTAAATTCAGAATGCAGAAGTAGAATCCTGTTTGTTCAAAATAGAAGGGAAGTGATTAGAAACCTCAAACTGGTAATGGTATAGATGGTTAAACCAAATGACCAATCTCCCAGAGTGACCCAGTCTGCCCATCAGTGGGCAGCTATGTTGCTGAGGGCACAGTAAAGGGCATAAGCTTCTCAGCCTTAAGGAGAGACATGGTGTTCTGTGCAAGGAGACTGTTTTCATTCACTTAATATACTTCCTAAAATAAAATGTGAAAAAAAATCAGTTCTTATTGCTAATAACAGCTTTTCATGGATCGCCATTTCTCTAAAAATGAACTGTCTCTTGCTTGCCCCTGTATCGGTTTCTTAGGATGGCTCTAACAAATTACTATATTTGTGGACTTCAAACAACAGAAATGTATTTTCTCACAGTTCTGGAAGCTTGTATTCTAAAACAAAGATGTGCAAAGGGTCATGCTCTCTTTAAATGTTCTTAGGAAGAATTCTTTCTTGCTTCTTCCCCCAGCTTCTGGTGAAGGCCGGCAATTCTTGACATGGCAGACCTTGTAGATGTAACACTCCAATCTCTGCCTCTGTCTTCACATGTGAGCATGATGAACTCAACTTAACCAACTACATCTACAAAGACCTATTTCCAACTAAGATTCCATTCTGAGGTTCCAGTTGGACCTTAATTATAGGGAGACACTGTTCAACCCCATGATACCTCCCTTTTGACTTCCCAACCTCACCAGCTAAGCTCTAGCCACAGTGATCTCCCCTCAGTTCTTTGGATCTCTCAGACTCTTTCCCACCTTTGTTCTTTTGAACTTCCAAGTCCTCACTGCCTGAAAGTTCCCCTGGCTACCAACTCTGAGCCTTGCTGGCTCCTTCCCACACTTCATGTCCTAGTTAAAATGTCACCACCTCAAAGAGACACCCTTGCCCATAGTATCTAATCTTTTCTATTGCATTATTTCTTCCAAGTCTCCACACTTAACTTCTTTTTCATGTTTAGCACTATGTCAATACTTTTCCTTGTTTGTTTGTGGATTTTCTTAGCTTTTTCACTAAAATATAAGTTTGTCCACCAGGAGTTCCACACTGGTTTTTTCCCCCCATAATTTTTCCCCCAGTGCCAATTAAGTCCCATGTCAACAATCAAATGTACTAAATGAATAGTTGTTTATTTATTTTTGAAAAATGTCAGTATGCAAGCCCAGGGCTAGGCACAGGAGAGACATGAAGTATATGAAATATAATTCCCTGTCTTCAAAGAATTAGGCTGGAGGTGAGATCAGAGGTAAACACAGATAATTGTAAACATGATGTGTGAAGTTCAAGCAGAGAGGGACTGAAAAAGTGCTGCAGGAAGAACTCAGGGCAAACAGTTTGGCAAAGCTAGCTGTCTTGGGGGGGAGTGGAGAGACACAGGTGAGGAGAGACTAGGAAAGTTGCTTTCAAAGCAAAAAGGAGCTGGTATTCATGCAAAAGGTGAAAGTAATTCAGGGTGCATACAACCATGGGTAACCTCCTGGGCATTAGGCACATCTGTAGGCCTGACTCAGTGGAGCCAGGTGGAGTAGGTGCCTGAACCCAGCTGCTGTGGCAGGCAAAGTATTCAAGAGGAAGATGCAACACATGATGCTTTTCTCAGCCAGGGGTTCTGGTGCCCTATTCCTGGGCCTCTAGAGGCCCGGGAGCCATATGTTTAATGAGTTTTGAAGCATACGAGAAACTCAGGGAGAGCTTCAGTGACCCTAGCAGTTGGTCAGGTTCTGCCCCTATCTCTTCCCTTCAACTCCTATCCTAAGAGGATTGTTTAATCTTCAGGTTAAATTAAATCCTGATGCTCCTGGAGCAAAAGACACTCAATATTTTACTCCAAGAGACAGCTAGCTCAGAAGAGCCTTTTCTGCCTTTATTCCTTCTGGACTCCCTTCTGATCCTTCAGGTACAGTGGGAGTGATACCTGGATGAAGGGTTCACTCTCAAGATTCCTACTTGCTTTAAGAATTTATAGTCAACAATATGTCAGAGGATAAGGGAATCTCTTGTCGAGCAGTAAATATAAAATGTAATTTTCTCTGCAATTTGCTGGTTAGAATCCAGTATCCTTCAGGAGGAAGGAGATCTTTGGGAAGGGCACATGTAAATGTGAAGCAAGGCAATACAAGTTAAGAATCTTAAGGATGTGACAGTGGGCTTTGTCACAAATATATTTGTGAAAAATTCTTTTAGAAAGTACTATTTTTGGAGTCTGAAAGAGATCATACATTAAAAATGTTTAGCGCCAAGGTTGCTGCATGGCAAACAACCAGTTACTGTTAGCTACTGTTATTACCACTATTGTTACTATTACTGTTTAGTATTTTTCACATTGCTTGTTAAAGTGGAAATCTCCATAAAAGCCATAACAAGACTGAACCCTTCTTAACCAGTTGCTGCTGTGTAGGCTGAAAGGGCTTGGTGTGAGGATGAAGAGAGGCGATTCCACATGGCTGAAGGTGGCTGGAGGAGAAAGGCCACCAAGAAGGAAGCAAGAAGAAAAAAGGGGAAAATAGTAGCTGCTATGGAAAGTGAAATGTGAACATTGACTATTTAAGAAGACTTTGTAGCATGAAAAGGATAAGATTATCCTTCATAGCTCTCCTTATTAGACTATATACATTGATTGATAATGTGTCTAGAATGGGCCTGGTAGAGTTACCAGTATGATGACATTAAAGACTAACCTCAATTTAGTCTCTGGACTAAAGAGGCTGAGTGACCCTCAGTCATACCTATAGTACAGATGAACATTGTGTCAGTTTCTTATGGCTGCCATAACAAATTGCCACCACTTTAGTAACTTAAAACAACTGAAATTTATTCCTTCACAGTTCTGAAGGCCAGAAGCCCAAAATCCCACTTCCTCTGGGGCCTTAAGGGGGAGAATTTGTTATTTGCTTCTTCCAGCTCCTCATTGCTCTTGACATTCCTTGACTTGTAGCCTCATTCCTCTAATCTCTATCTCTGTGGTCCCATTGCCTTCTCCTCTTTCTACAGCTCTCCCTCTGCCTTTCAATTATAAGGATACTTAACACAGGATTTGGGACCCACCTGAATAACCCAAGATGATCTCATCTCAAGATCAACTGCAAAGACCTTTTTTCCAAATAAGGAAATATTCACAAAATCAAAGAATTGAAACATGGATGTATCTTTATTCATGGTGTGAGGAATGTTGGGGGGCACAATTCAGCCCACTATGAGTACCTTACAACTAAGAGGTTAAATGACTTGTCAAAAGTCTCAGTGCCAGCAAACAAAGGAGTTAGAAGAAATCTCAGTAAGGAAATCTGAGAAACAGAGAGGGAAATGACTTACTGAAGACAGTACAATAAATACTAAACAGATTCAAGGCTTCTCCCTTCACCAGTCTTCAGTGGTTTTACCCAAAAATAAGAATAATGTGGGTATTTTCTATAATATTCAGAAAATACTTTTGTCTGGGTAACTGGAAAATTTTAAGGAAGCTGTTTCGTCTTTGTTTTGTTTGCTATTGAGGTATCAAATCTGAGGCTCAACTCAAAGAATCTTTTTCTAATCAGGATTTTTAAAGATAGTTTATAAGAAGATAAAGAAATGGAATGGTCAGTTTATCATGCATGTTAGTGTTGAAATGGAAAGGGGAATGATTTCTAGATAACATGGCCTCCATCCTTTTAATCACCAGAAAACATTCATCTGTTCGTACAGTTATTTGTTTATTCCTTCAACAAATTGATGATCTACCCTGTGCCAAGTAGTGTGCTTGGCTAGGGAGATAACAGTGAAAAAAATGAATGAATTCCTTATCTTCGTGCAATATAGTATAATATGGAAAAGACAACAACAATAATAATAGAATAAGAGAGTGTGATTCTGAATTTTGAACACTTCTATAAGTAAGAGAGAGTGCTGTGGGAGAGTCTATTACTGATTATTTTACATTAGGTAGAGGAATAAGACAAGGTCTCTGAAATTAAGGTGAAATGCCCTAAAGGGGTCAGTGGACTTGTCATGTTCTTAGAACAGTTAGGAGGTCAGTGTGTCTAGAATTTAGAGCTGGATGGGAGGGTGAGTGGAATTAAATTATAAAGGTAGGTTAGTGCTACTTTTCATCTTGCAATCCAGAGGAAAAAAATATAAATAAAACTCAAAGTACAATGAATTGAAGTGTTAAAAGTATGTGTGTTGCAGCAGGAGAGACTTTGTATTTTTTTTAGATCTCTCAGTGGAGAAGACATTATAGGTGAGCAAGAGTAAAGCAAGAGTCTATGAGGAGTCTATAGTACTGGTCTAAGCAGCAGGTGGTGGAGGTTTGGGCTTGTGTAGTGACTGTGCATGTGGAAATGAAAGGACAGATCTGAGATATCATTAGGAGGTAGAACCTATAAGACTTGGTTGATGTACTAAATGTTGGACATGATAAAAGATAAGTCAGGAGCAAATGGATAGATGGTGGTGCCATTTACAGGGGTGATGAAGAATAGGGAAGGAACATGATGCTAGAGAAGGCAAGTAGAGCCAGATCATGAAGAGTTATTGTAGTGCTATGTTAAGTTGGAAAAACCTATGAAACAATCAAAGTGAAGATGTCAGATCAGACATTGAATACACAAGTTTAAAGCTCAAGGCCATGGTCTACACTGGAGATACATTTTAAGAATCATCAGCCTGTAGATTGTATTTAATAAAGCCATGAGAAGGACACCTATTCCTTTTTCTAAATTATAAATCCCAGAAAAGACTTTGTCAGCTCAGGTTTGGGTCATGTTACTTCCCTTGAACCAATCATTGTAGTCAGAGGAATACAGTACTCAGAAAAGGCAGACCTGAATTACCTGACTCCCATTGTGGTCAGCAGGCTCATCAGAAGCACATGGTGGGAGCAGCAGGGAATCAGTTTCCCAGAGAAAGGAATTAAGGTAGGACAGATGAAATAGTAGACATTTATTATCTTGATTCATCTGCTACCCACCAGATCCTTAGGAACAGGGATATTTCCCTTTCATTCACTACTGTTTTCCCCATGCTGAAGACAATTCCTAGGACATAGCTCCTGAAAAAACTATTGTATTGATAGGATGAATTAAAAGAAGGACATTTTGTTATCTGGGGAAAAAAAAATATTTGCATTGTAACATACTTCATAATAGATCACTATATGCTACTGTTATGTAACACTCTTGTTGAGGACTATTGAGCTAGGGATTGGAATACTAACACTTCTGCTGATAACCTACCAGACTTTCTTCATGATTAAATGCTATTAGATTGTGAAAGGACTTTGAAAAGTACTAAACAACATACAAACACAGGGCATTTCATTGTTAATAGCCAGCTAGGAAATGAATGATCAGCAGAATTGTCTAAATAGGCTCTTAAGGGGGTATGGTAAAAAAAAAAAAAAAAAAAAAAATATATATATATATGGAATTTTATAAAGAAAGTTTTGAATGGCAAGAAGCATTTATGTAACAAAAGACAGTTTTCTAAAATGTTGAGTTTGAGAAGAATAAATCAGCAATGAATGTTAGTGCACAACATTATTTAGGAAGCCTGGACATACTTCTGATTTGTATATCAAGAGTGACTCCTGTAGAAATAATAAAATGCTACATGAACCTATTCACTTAACTCTTGTAGCTAACCAAAATGAGAGAGCCTGAGCTCACAACTCCCTCCTATCAGGAGCCCTCGGCTGCTTTCAAGGTAGGGCATTATGCACTTCAATTGTATGTTTGGTATTTTAGGTCCATCATTTTAGCCTAAGTGCCTCCCTCGGGAAAATAACAGGTGAAAAGGAAGCCAGACATCTGTCCATAGGCCAAGAGACCAATTCCTATCAATCACATGAATAAGTTAAGGCACAGATAAACTGCTGTCATGGAAACCAAGCACAACAGCTTAGAAAAGCAAGCCTATATATCCATCACAGTCCCAAAGTGGGGGGAGTGGTCTAGGGCAGGTAGACCGCTCCTCAAGGTCATTCTGAGTCACAGGCTGACCAGTTAGCTCTGCCGTCCTCAACATGTGGCCTCCAAGGAAACTCCTATATTGTTCTCCAGCCAACAGGAAGGAGCCTAAGAAGAAAAGTCCTGACAAGTAGTTGTGTCCCCATATCTTTATGAGGATGAGTAATAATTTTCAAATATCAGTCCTAGTCATATTCCATTGGCCCTAACCTAGTCACATAATCCTACATAACCCCAAAGGAGACTGGGCACTGAAATAGCCAGTTGGACAGCCATGGACATGAATAGCACTTAGGGCAAAGGAGGTGGGTATTTCTAGGAAAAGGGGATACTGGGGATTATGGACACAAACTATCAGTCTCTGCTATGTCATGCATAAACTGAGTTTATGCCATGTTTGAGAAATTCAACTGTGTATAAGGCAATGTCCTGCATTCCAGAAGGCAAGAGATGCTATCACAGGTAGCAATACCTCTCACATAAGGGGAAGTATGACAAGGAGTAAATATAAACTCAGTGTTATGAAAGTTTAACGAAGGAGGGGATCATTTCCCTCTGAGTAAATGTGAGGAAAAATTCTTGAGAAAGTAAGATTTGAAATTGGCCCTTAAGAAAGAATAGAACTATAAATTGGAGTTAGGAAAAAGGGGAGAGTCAGGCCTTAATCAGTATGGAGGAAAGAGCATCTCAGCCAGATTCATTTTCATACGTATGACTTTTGAGAACCATCCAGCAATACCCTCCCAAAAAGAATTACTACATGAAGGTAAGTATTATTTAGATCCCTCCAAATCCATTCTCTCCTATTTCTTTGGTGAAAATAATACTTTTAGTTGAGCATATTGCCCTCAATTTAGAGATATACATGACCATATGACCAACTTTGATATATAAGTGGAGGAACCATATGCAGCTACTGAGTATTTGTGAAGAAATAGCTTTCCTTTGCACCTCCTCTGTACTACTACCTGGAATTCAGCTGTGATGACTAGAGCTTGGTGGCCATATTGGGTCAGAAGTATGAGAGCCAACCTTGAAAGTATCAGAGCAGAAAGTTAAAATTAGTCTGCTTTCCTGGTGACTCTATAAAATTCCCTGAGTAGGAAGCCTTAATATATTGCCTACCTCCAGATTTCTTTAAAGCAAAAACAAACAAAAACATTTAAGCAACTGCTATTTGAAGTTTTTTGTCACAATCGATCACACCAAGTCCTCACTAGCACAAGCAGCTTACAAATCCTAGATGATGCTTTATCAAACTTAATAGTGGATGGGGTTAAATAAAAGTCAACACATTAGTGCCCTATTGCTATCACACACATTACTACAAACTTGGAGAGTTAAAGCAATACAACTTTATTCATCTTACAGTTTTATAAGTCAGAAGTCCAACTGAGTCTCATGAAGCTAAAATCAAGATGTCAACAAGGTGTGTTCCTTTCAGGAAATTCTTGGGGAAAACCTACCCCTTTCTTGTTCGGGTTGTTGGCTGAATTTACTTCCCTACAGTTATAGGACTGAGGGCTTCCATTTCTTTGCTGGTTTTTAGCTGAAGACTATTTCCAGCTTCTAGTGCTTACCCACATTCCTTGGCTCATGGTCTCCTTCCTCCATCATCAAACCCACCACAGCGCATTAGTCTCTCTCACATTTCAGATCTCTCCAAGTCTTCCAACTTGGAGGAGGATAATCTTCCTCTCTTCAGGTCTGTAACTATAATTTTATCTTCAAAGTTTCTTTTGCTGTGTAATGTAACAAATTGACAGAGTCCAGTGATTAGAGCATAGACATCTTTGTAGGTTATTATTCTATCAGCCATAGTTAGAGAATATGAAGTTCCCTCTGTGTACCCACCTTCTCCTGTCAATATAAGAACTTATATCAGCTGTCCTCATTACAAGTGTAATAACCCAAGGGTCCACCTGTATTGGATATCCAGGGTCCTTGGTAGCCTCAACAGTCAGGAATTCTGGCCTCCTCTAATTCTCAGGAATAATGCAATATCTTTACCTGATCTCCAAAAAAAAAAAAAAATGGGGTAATACAAATATATTTAAACTTCCATAAATATAAATATTTTAAAAAAAATTTTTAAGGGGCGCCTGGGTAATTCAGTTGGTTGGGCGACTGCCTTTGGCTCAGGTCATGATCCCGGAGACCCGGGATCGAGTCCCATATCAGGCTCCCTGCTCGGCGGAAAGCCTGCTTCTCCCTCTCTCACTCCCCCTGCTTGTGTTCCCTCTCTGGCTGTGTTTCTCTCTGTCAAATAAATAAAATCCTAAAAAAAAAATTTTAATAGAAATAAATATAAATATATTTATACAAATATAAAATGGGCTAGGTTGCAGGCAAATTTGGTGAAGAATGGGAGTTTTTCATGAAAGTGTAAATTAATCCTAGTGTTTGTCTCTAAGTTTCCTTAAGGTCTAAAGCTGAAAGAGCCTGAGAAACTCTGAAAATTCCTTAGGTCTGCTGAGTGGGTTGCAGAAAGCAGGTTCCTTATAGGTTCTTTCAGGTTGGATTTGAGGATAGGATTGGAAAATGGTGTATTATACCCAAGGGATTAATTTCAGAGAGAAGATAAAGGAGAGAACAAATGTCCCTCCAAGAAAATGAAGAGTTGGAATACTATATAAATTACCTAGGTGGAGCTGGCTAAATCACCTGATAGGTAGTGCTCTCCTTAAAAACTCATTATGGCTTGAGTTTTGTACTTTGTTCCTCATGCACTTTGAGAGAGAGAGGCATTCCACTGTGAGGTCAATGGAGGGTTAGCTCCAAGAGGACAAAGACCTCGTCTGTCCTGTCTTCCTTACTCCCCAGCTCTCAGGGTCCTGTTTTGCCCAGAGTAGTAACAATTATACATTTGCATGAATGAATGCATGAATATGATATTAATTAACTGGTGTCATCCAAGTCTTTTGGACTAGACAGTGTAGCCTCATGGTTAATAGGTTGTAAAGTCACTTGGATCCAGCTCCCACCTCTGCCATTTATCCTGTCAATGCACTCCCTAGGAACTTACCTGAGTCTGTTTCCTATCTGTAGCGTATGACCATTACTACTTGGCTTTGTGAGATACTATCATTGAGACAATAGATAAATAGTGCTTAGTAAAGTTCCCAAAAGTCAATGAGTGTTAGCTCTTAGTGTTAGTCCAAATTGTGTGCTAATGCAAAAGTGGTCTCCTCTTGATCGTCAAACTTAAATTTCAGCCTCATGCCTGTTTTTGCTTGCGTCAGTTATCCTGTCTCTTTAGCATTTTATGCACACATGTGATTACATGTATACACATTTGTACATATGCAAATATCAGAGGGGTCAAAAACCATTTAAATGTTATCTTCCCCAGGAAACCAACTATTATTCACTTTAGAATTCTTGGATACTGATTAAATATTTTTGCATTTTTCACATGCCAATGCCTAGCACAGTGTCTGGCATACAATAAAGGAACCTAACACATTTTGAACAGATGGGTGGTTGGATGGGTGAATGGATGGATAGAAACTTATGTTCTCTGGCAGCTCCATAGGAATTTATTTATTTTTATACCCACCTTGGTCACATAGTGCCTGACCCACAGTAAGGGCTCACTAAATCTTGATTGCATGGGAATAAAGAGGAAGAAAAATCAGAAAAAGAGAAAATCAAATCCAGTGCCCACCTGGATCCATTCTCCTTTTAGGGCATCCTGTTGAAAGGAGTTATTGAGGAGAGAAGCAGGGAGTTGACAGCCACTCTCTGGACTCTCTCCCAGGGCCTTTTTAGAACAGGAAAGTTAATTATGGCACCAGATTAACAGTTTCTTTTTTGATACAGTCAAAGTAAAACCAGCAGGATGCAATTTAGCTCTTCCCCACTTTCCAAATAGCAGCAAATTTTCATACAAAACAAAGAGACACTTGAATTGCAAATTACTTAGAGAATCAGCTAGCAACCCCAACGGAAGAATATTTCTGCCACTTTCAAAACCAAGCTGTTGCCTTTTCAGGTTTAACCATGTAGTGGGACCTTCACAAAGGCCTGGGCGTCTTGCTGTTTCAACTCTGGGCCAAGTGGGGAGGAGGAGTGATTCATTGAGCCTTACTGAAATGGCACAGGGAGGTCTTTTTGCTCAGAACATTTTTCGCTTCTCCACATTGTCTCTAACTCTCAGATCACTGTTCTCCACCCACAGTATTGGGGCTGATGATGTGTTCTCAAGGGCCATCTCATCTAAGGGTGGCAAGAGCAAAAGCCTACAGGGGCAGGCAGGGATGTAAATAAATTAAGCAGATGGTCAGGATATGTGAATATGTCCTAGGAAGTGAGTGAGGACTGGGATGAACACATCTAACCACCATTGCCATGGGAGAATGCTGGCCCACTGTCAAGCATCGCTAGATAGTTCTGACACCTCTGCTATCTGGATTCTTCATTGAAATATTCTTCCTTATAGCTGTTGGCAAAAGGAAAAATACCATCTATTGGATCTATTGGCTAGATACAGCTTGTGGGCCACCAGTTTATAGTATCTAATCTAGCTCAACTTCTTCTCTTGATAGATGAAAAAAATTGAGGTAGAGAGAAGGAAATCATTTATGAAAGCTCCCCAAGTGACAGTCTTCTGACTTCTCATCTAATGCCCAGTGAATTATACACACGGTCTCCCTCAAGTCCCTCTCTCCTGCAGGACACAAGGCAGCTATATTTTCACAAGAGCATTTCAAAGACTTGTCTTTCTGATTCAAATGAATAAGTTCTATTTGTTACAGAGAATTTGAAGGATGCAGCAAGGATAAGGAAATAATAAAGTGAAATCTCACATAATGTGATTTTGTTTCTGGAGGAACTGGAGCTGGAGGTGGGAGCCTGGCTAGAAATAGGCTGCTTCCAGACAAGGCCACTGGAGGGCAAGGTGGCATCTCAGTTGGGTTAGCCCCAAGTAGGTCAAAGAAAACTAGGACAGGTGTTGAAAATGTGTATGCTCACAGCAGCCAGGCAGGTGGCAGAAATGAGTAAAAAGAGGCCAGACAGGAAATAGGGTGAAGGAAGAAAATCCATCAAAAGGAGTCAGATACCACTCAGACTTGGCCCATATCCCCTTGTGGCAATGCACAGTGATAGTACTTTTGACTTTATTCAAGCAAAGCTTGAAACCCAAGTTTTTATGTAAAATTTCTCAATGTTAAATGTAGTTTTAAAAAAGTGTGAGTCAAACAAAACATATGGAGAAGTGGGATTTGGGTTGCAGGCTTCCACTTTTTGATCCCTGTTTAGTGACTCATTGTGGGTAGATGAGTCACTGCACAGGTCAGTCTGCTGAGCGGAGAGTTTGCAGTCCATCTAGTCACAGACCAGCGGACAAGGTTGGCATGAGGATGACAGAGGAAACAGAGATGGTCCAAAGACTTAGCACGGAAGTCCTCTGGGGAAGAGTGGGCTTCAACCAGAGCCAGCCTGTAGCCTGGACAGATCCTTGGGGAGATTTGCACACATCCAAAATACCTACTGTGACTTTCTATAGTGTGTGTACATGTGTATGTATGTGTAAGTATATGTAATAATCTTTACTTTGCTAAAATAATATAGGTAATCTCCGTTGGTAGCCCTGTAGAAGATTCATCCAGTTTCTCAAAGCAGAAATGTTAAAGTCAGTAAAGACAGCAATGAGTGTTTCAGTTCTTCCCATTTTACTCTAATGGATCACTGAATGAGTAGAGTGGAGCAACAGAGGGAGCCTTTGAATTAGAGGTCTTGGATCTCCCCACCTTAACATTTCTCTGCACCTCAATTCCATACTTTGTAAAGCGAGAATTGTAATACCTGACCCACCTTCCTGTATCAGTGAAGATTCTTGATTTGGAGAGACAGACAATCCAATGAGCTTAATCAAAAGCATGCATGTATTGGTTTACACAACTGGAAAATTCAAGTATTTAAATCATAGCTGGATCCAGGTTCCCAAATAATATCAAAACTGCAGTCTTCATTTTCCTTGTTGGAGCCAGCAGCTCCAGCTGTGGTTCCTCACCGTTCTAAGTACAGTCAAAAGAGATCTTCTCCGGTCCTACATTTTCCATGTGAGTTTCAGGACTGACTTTCATTGGTCTGTATCAGGTCCTATGCTCATTCTGGAATCACAGTGTGGCAAAGAGATGAAATGCACTGAGTGGCTGGGCCAGCACACATTTCATGGAGCAAGTAGGCATTTAGCTGGAGTCTATGGGAACATGATGTACATTCCAGAGGGTAGCACATACAGTAGTAAACTTGATTCCCGATAAGAATAAACTGTTCTTATTGAAACAACTTCCTGGGAAAATGTCCAGATCTGCAGAGTCTGTTTAAAGCTGGAGCCATGCACCTGGAGAGAAGGGGAAATGCTTGATACTGCCTGGTGCCAAAATGAGATTGTATATTTTGTACATATTTTCTCTGTGTGTCTTGCAGATTTTCCTTGATGAAAGTTTTGGAACTGGTGACACCTATTTCAAAGAAAACAAGAGTGTGAATTGTGAGTAGCTTTCCTATTATCCTTTATATCTAGAATATGGACTGCTATGTGGTGCCAAGATGAGCATTATTAAACTATCATCTGTTCCTCCAGTTCATTTACACAAACATCAACTGGCTTCATTGTTAAATCAGATGCTAAGGATGTGGCTTAAATTTCTCTCCCTCACACACACACACCCCAGAACAATAGGAACTATCAAGATACAAAACTATTAAGGTGTGTTCTTGGCTGGAAGTAATGAAATACAGACTCAAGATGGCTTAAATAATTTTTTTTAAAAAGAAGTAAAAAAAAGTGAGGAATAAAGTTACTAGCACTCAGAACAAGAGATCCTAAAGTAGGACAGGTCCACAGTTGGTTAATTGAGTAGCTCAAAAATGTCACCATAATCTGGATTCTAACCTCTTCAGTGGGCTGTCTCTTTCATTTATTTCTTTTTATCAGCCTTTCCAGAAATGCTCCAGCAGGGTTCCCTCACATTCATTGGTCAGACATATGTCACACACCCTTCTTTAAATCAATTCCTTGCAAAGCAGATGGGACCCCTTTGATTGACTTAGACCAATCATGAATCCTATGCTGGGGCTAGGGATGGTACCCACCTCCTCTGAAGCACATGGTCACATAGAAGAGAGTTAGTATCTGAACAAAATTGAAGTCTTGTTTCAAAGGAGAAAGAAAAGAGGAATGGTTATTGTAAAGGCAACTGACATTATTTGCTATAAGGCAAAACTATGTAAATCTTAATGTTATTTCCTGCAAGATGAAAGTGTGTACAGGTACCTAAGTTCCAGGATGTCTTATACTCCACCACTGAAGAAAAAGCAGGGACCTAGTCTTGGTTAACCTCCCCCAAAGTCATTGCTAATTTGAAGAAATATTAGAAATACCTTTGACTCTGGATATAAAACCCAAACCATTGTAATACCATATGCAGGCTATTTCTTCAATTTGCATAATTATATACTCCTCCTCAAAAACTAAACATTGCTGCCAACTTAAAAAAAAAACTACAAAGCAGTATTAAATATGCATTGCTAATTTGACTTTTTAATTTGTCTGGGATCTTCTCAAAGACACGCACAGCTCTATAGATACTGAGGCTTAATAAGATCTTCCACCTGTCTGAAAAGAAATCAACAGGAAAAGAAAGGCTAAAACCAAAAATTTTTAACTAAAGAATTTGATTTGATGTCTGAAAAATTACCAGTGAAAGACAATTATATTAAAATGACTCTAAAATTCACCATTCTGTGTGCTGACTAACATCATTCAGTTGTAGGTGATTGCTTTGTGCAGCCAAAAAAAAGGTAACATTTCCTTACATCTCTCACTTCTTTTTTGAGTCACCTATGAGCTATGTGCATTCTTACATTTGAACATTTATAGAAAGTGATTGTAGATATGCAGAAAGACTTTCTTGCTCTCTAGTCTACTAGTGATCTACCTAAAATATCCACACCAATCCTTGACTTGGGCTTTGAGGGTCTCAACTATAAAAAAATGTTACCTGGCCAAGGTATACATTTCAGTTTGAGTTCATCCGTTAACCACAGTGATGACTGAGACACAGGATACAGATGTGTGTACACATCCAGAGAAGTCCTCCTGGAGCTATATTACAAACCAAATATACCAGCCTAACTCAGTAATTACTGCAGGTTTAGTTCCAGACCACCACAATAAAGCAAATCAAATGAGTATTTTGCTTTCCTGGTGCATATAAAAGTCATGTTTACACAAAACTATAGTCTGTTAAATGTGCAATAGCATTGTCAGAAGAAATCATGTGCATACCTTAATTTAAAATACTTTATTACTAAAAAGTGTTAGCCATCATTGAACTTTCTGAATCATAATCTTTTTGCTGGTGTAAGGTCTTGCCTTTATGTTGATGGCTGCTGATTGATTAGGGTGGTAGTTGCTGATGGTTGGAGGGGCTATGGCAATTTCTTAAAATCAGACAAGAATAAAGTTTGCCTCTTTAATTAACCTTTTTTCACAATTTCTCTGTAGCATGGGTTTCTATTTTATAGCTTTTTACCCACAGTAGAATGTCTTTCTAATTTGGAGTTAATCTTCTCAAACCCTGCCGCTGCCCTATCAGTGAAGTTTATGTAAATATTCTAAATCCTTTGTTGTCATTTCAACCATCTTCACAGCATCTTCACCTGGAATAGATTCCATATTAAGAAACCACTTTCTTTGCTCATCCATAAAAAGCAACTACTTGGGGCACCTGGGTGGCTCAGTTGGTTAAGCGACTGCCTTCGGCTCAGGTCATGATCCCGGAGACCCGGGATTGAGTCCCACATCGGGCTCCCTGCTCCGCAGGAAGCCTGCTTCTCCCTCTCTCACTCCCCCTGCTTGTGTTCCCTCTCTGTCTGTGTTTCTCTCTGTCAAATAAATAAAATCTTAAAAAAAAAAAAAAGCAACTACTCATCCTTTTGTTTTATCACAAGTGCAGTAATTCAGTCCCATCTTCAGGTTCCACTTCTCATTCTAGTTCTCTGGTTATTTCCATCACATCTGCAGTTACTTCCTCCACTGAAGTCTTGAGCCCATCAGAGTCATCCATGAGGGTTGGAATCAACATCTTTCAAATTCCTGTTCATGTTAGTATTCTGACCTCTTCTCATGTATCATATGTTCTTAACAGCATCTAGAATGATGAATCCATGCCAGAAGTTTTCAGTTTACTTTGCCTAGATTATCAGCAGAATCACTATCTATGGCAGCTACAGACTTAAGAAATGCATTTTTAAAATAACAAGACTTGAAAGTAAAAATTACATGAATGGTAGAGTGGATATTGTGTTAACAGGCATGCAAATAACATTAGTCTTAAACAACTCCATCAAAACTCTTGGGTGCAGTGTCAATGAGCAGTAATATTTTAAAAAGAATATTTTTTTTCCTGAGTAGTAGCTCTCAACAGTGGCTTTGAAATAGTCAGTAAACCATGTTGTAAACAGAAGTGCTATCATCCAGGCCTTGTTGTTCCATTATAGAGCACAGGCAAAGTAGATCTAGCATAATTCATAAGAAGTCTAGGATTTGCAGAATGGTAAATGAGAACTGGTTTCAACTTAAAGTTACCAGCTGCATTATTCTCTAAACAAAAGAATCAGCCTATCCTTTGAAGTTTTAAAGGCAGGCATTGACTTCCTCCTTTCTACCTATGAAAGTTCTAAATGGCATTTTCTTCCAACAGAAGTCTGTTTTGTGTACATTGAAAATCTGCTTTTTAGTGCAGCCATCTGCATTAATTATACTAGCTAGATCATCTAGGTAACGTGCTGCAGCTTCTACATCAGCATTTGCTGATTCACCTTGCCTTTTATGTTAGAGAAGGCTTCTTTCCTTAAACCTCATGAACAACGTCTACCTTCCTTCAAACTTCTGCAGCTTCCTCACCTCCCTCAGCCTTCACAGAACTGAAAAGAGTTAGGGCCTTGCTCTGAATTAGACTTTTATTGAAGGGAATGTTGTGGCTGGTTTGATCTATCCGGACCACTAACACTTTATCTGTATTGTCAATAAGGCTATTTTACATTCTTATCATTTACGAATTCACTGGAGGAGCACTTTTAATTTCTTTCAAGAACATTTTCTTTGCATTTACAACTTGGTTAACTGATACAAGAGACCTAGTTTTCTACCTATCTCAGCTTGTGACCGGCTTTTCTCACTTACTCAGTTTTAGCTTTGAATTTAAAATGAGAGAAATGTGACTTTTCCTTTCACTTGAACACTTAGAGGTCACTGTGGATTGGGTTATTAATTGGCCTAATTTCAATATTGTTGTGTCTCAGGGAACAGGAAGGCCTGAGGAGAGGGGGAGATTGAGGAACAACCAGTTCATGACGTGGTTAGAACACACACAAAATTTGATTTATATCTTATAGAAGTGTGGTTTGGGACAACCCAAAATAATTACAATAGTAACAACAAAGATTACTGATCACATATCATTATAACAATATGAAATTGATCGCATCTCATAATAATAATAATGAAAAACTGAAATATTTCTAGAATTACCAAATTTGTCACATATATCTGAAGTGAGCCAATATTGTTGGAAAAATGATGCCAGTAGACTTGCTCATAAACCCAAGGTTGTCACAAAACTTTAATTTGTGTAAAAACACACACACACACACACACAATTTTAGCAAAACACAATAAAATGAAATGCAGCAAAATGAGGTATGCTTATATAAATGTATGCATATGTATCTATATATAAAATAAAGATAAAGATTATGTATAAATACAACACACATAAGTACAGTGTTATGTAAGTGAATTCCTTTTAATACAAGCTCTTCTATAACCTGCTTTTTAAACTCATTGGTACATTACAGTCATCTTTTGATTGCAATGTATGTGTACTTATGTACACATTTTTTTTACCATTGATTAATATTATATCTCAGGAATGAATGGTAATTTATTTACTCAATTCTCTATCCTAGGATGTCCATCTATGCAAGTTTATATTGTTAATATTTTAAATTAAATCAAACCTTCATGTGCACCGGGATCTTTCTCCACACATATGGTTTATCCTTTTAGTCAGTTTCCTGGGTGATCACTGGGTTAGTGAAAAGTCAGTAAGCTGTGTTAAAGGGAGAGTAATAAGGAGCTAGAATCTTGACCCTGGACATGGGCTTGTATCAGATCATGGGCCCTTTGGAGCTCCTGGATGTGCCAATGAAACGTTAAGCTCCTATAGGAGGGAGAGGTGAAATGATAGGAGGAAGAAATTGGGGACAACATGCATGAACCCTTAGCTTTATTAATGCCACATTTTTATCCTTTGCTATCATGGAACAATAAGGGAAGTACTGCTATTACAGGCAATCATACTTATTTTTGTGTTTACTTGAGTAATTTCTATCAATCCTTTGTCTAGACTATAAAGTCCCCATGGGTAGAAGTGAGGTCTGGTTTTCTATTGTTCACTAATATGTGCTGAATGCCTGACATATTTATTACTGTAGATGTTTTTGGGAGGTGGAAGGGTGAATTAATTACATATAAAATATTTCATGATTTGGAAGGAAGTTCCAAGAGTGAAGTATTAGGACTGTGTCCTCCTCTCAATCTTCTACCCAATGCCCGTATGACTTTTGTCTAGTATACGCTCTATCCTATAATATTAGAAATAGAATGCCATGCAACTCCAGATATATCTACTGTCTAAGGGAAAAAGATGATTCTGTCTCAGGAAGTATAAAAGCAGGTTGTTTTAAATGAACCATCCCTGTCAGTCAAGATTTATCTTTAATGTAATTCACTCAACCACTGACCTTAGGGTCAACCTATTTTTATGACCAGCATTTGATTTATTTTTCCCTTATACTTCCCTTTCTAAACAAGGTGATATTTTTTGAGATTATGAAAGTCAAGGAAGAAATGGACTTAGAGATGGGACTTTACACTAAATTCTAGCCTTTGCAAAATGGTGGGGCTCTATTATGTTGTGCCAGTTTGACTTGCTCCAAAACACACTGGAAAGATGAGATCTTTTTTCTTTCCATAAATGATACTTACTTTTCTCTTTCCAAAAATGTTTCCTGTCACATCATTCAGGGTTTTATCTAAGGTTCGTGAATTCTTATCATCCTTCCCAGAGCAGTGAGGTAGTTTTCATGCTTCCTAAGTCACTTACTGTCTCTCTGCCGTTCTGTGCCCAGCCAAAGAGCAAGCTAAATAGAGACATCCTACACCAATCACCAAACAATGATTCCATTAGCTCCTGGGCTGAGAGTAGTATTGACCTTCAAAATCCTTCAACTAACTCTGAGGAAGAAGAAAGATTGTCTGCAGACAAGCAGCATTAGAGTCCTCTGGTAGCTTCTTAAAATGCAGAATCCCAAATCCCACCTCAGACATAGTAAGTCATAATATACATTTATCAAGACCCTTGGGTATTTGGTTATGCACCTTTTTAGATCTAAATGACAATCTCTTGGGGCTATTCTCCCTGATATCTTCCTGTTTCCAAAATATCTCCCTCCTTTAACCAAAATGATGCACATATAAAGTACGGAATAACCAAAGTGCATTTTTTCAATATCTCATACCATTATCATATTAGGTTAATATATATATAATATATATTATATATATTATATATTTATTTCATACAAATTTAAAGACCATTTTTTCTATTTAAAAATAGATAAATAAAAATGAAAAACTACTTAGGGGTGCATGGGTGGCTCAGTTGGTTAAGCATCTGCCTTCGGCTTGAGTCATGACCTCCGGGACCTGGGATTAAGTCCTGAATTGGACTCTTTGCTCAGTTGGTAGTCTGCTGCTCTCGCTCTCTCTCTCTCTCTCTCTGCCCCTCCCCATGGTTTATTTTCTTTCTATAATAAATAAACAAAATCTTTAAAAAAATACTACTTAGTCCTGAAAGCATTTTATTATTTTGAAAGCAATTCTTGCTATCCATTCTCTCATTTGTTCAAAATGGTAGCCCTACAATTAAATCAAATCACGGTTAAAAATGAGGAGTAAGATAAAGTGATTTTGATGTTCCCAGCCCCTCCTTCTGAGCTTATTTCCTCTGATTTCTTAAGGATTCCAATACTCTCACTCTTTCTCTTACCTTAAGAAAAATCTATTTTTGGGATAACACACAATGCCAGCCATTTATTACTTTATATACTTTCACAGATTTGTTCTAATAATTTGTAGTTATATCTCTCATAATGAAAGAAAGTCTTTATCTCCCATTAAAGGAATATTATACATGAGGAAGAGTGAAAATATAAGAAATATTGATCTCTAGGTTAGAGTTGGCAAGTAAGTTTCATATGAGCAATTAAGAGCTTCCTGGAGCTCTGTGTTACAAAGGATTCTGAAGCTGCATCTGGGTTCACTGAAGGAAGAGGAGGAGATTGTGATCAATCAATCTCTAGGCATGAAATATAGATGGAGCCATACATCAGCCATATAATGTTTCATAGTAACATTGACTAAATCTTTACCTGCCATGCATGTCAAGCTACTTGTATGCTGTCTTAGTTATCTACTTCTGAATAACAAATCACCCCAAAATTCAGTGACTTAAAGGAATAATATTTATCATTACATAGTTTCTGAGCATCAGGACTCTTTGAGCAGTTTTCTTGGGTTCTCTGTCTCAGGGTTTCCCATGAGGGAGCAATCAAGGTATCAGCTGAGGCTGCAAATGTCATTCAAAGGCTCAGCTGGGGAAAGATTCACTTTCAGGATCACTCATGTGGTTTTTGGTAGCACTGAATTTCTTTAGGGCTGCGGCACTCAGGATCTCAGCTTCTTCTTAGCCATTATCAAGAGACAATCCTCACTTCTTTGCCAGATTGCTCTCACCATAGGGTAAGCACACAAGAAGAGTGAGAGATAATGTTAGCAAGAGGGAAGTCACAGTTATAGAAATGCTATCCCATCACCTTTGCCTGCTGTACTCATTAGATATAAGTCACTATGTCCACTCAAGTGGAGGGTGTGAATACTAGGAGGTGGGAATCACTGGGTGCCCTTTTACAAGCAGCCTACCATACATGTCTTATCTCATTTAATCTCCACCTGACCTTAAGTATGTAGTGCTGTAATCCCAATTTAACAACTGAGGAAGTAGGAACAGAGAGGCAGTCATTCATTCAAAACAATACAGCTCATAAGAGACAGAGCTGGGATTTTGACCCAGGTCCAGTTGACTTTAAAGCCAATGTGATTATTGCAATGCCTCTTTCCATCTCTAGACTTACTCTACAGAATGATCCTCAAAATGTTCAGTTGGAAGTTTCTGCTGTCCAACCACTTAAAAAAGGGAGGAGCTGGGGCACCTGGGTGATTCAGTCATCAAGTGTCTGCCTTCACCTCAGGTCATGATCCTGAAGTCCTGGGATCCAGCCAGCTTTGGGCTCCCTGCTGGGCAGGAGCCTGCTTCTTCCTCTCTCACTCCACTACTTGTGTTCCCTCTCTAGCTGCATTTCTCTCCATCAAATGAATAAATAAAATCTTTTAAAAAGGAGGAGGGGACAGGGCGCCTGGGTGGCTCAGTGGGTTAAAGCCTCTGCCTTCGGTTCGGGTCATGATCTCAGGGTCCTGGGATCTAGGCCTGCGCCGGACTCTCTGCTCACCAGGGAGCCTGCTTCTTCCTCTCTCTCTCTCTGCCTGCCCCTCTGTCTGTTTGTGAGCTCTCTCTCTCTCTGTCAAATAAATAAATAAAATCTAAAAAAAAAAAAAAGGCAGGAGGGGACTGGCTATAAATCACCTCCTCATCCTATGATAAATGTTAGGAGAAATGTTGAATGAATAAGAGTTTTAACAATTCCTTCCTCTTGGGTTCATCAAGTCACATGAGGAAGAATATTATAAAATTGGAGTTGCCTCCTACCATCTCAAAGCTGTGGGGCTTCACTGTGAGAGAAGGAAAAAAAAGGCCTTTAATTCTGCCTCATGATCAGGCTTTAGGGATGGGAAGTGCAGATGTAGTTTCCAACTGAGTCTCTCTCTTCTTTATAAAGAAACTTTATTATTGTCTAAAAATTATATATGTGGGGTTTTTTTAGATTTTTTTTATTTATTTGACAGAGAGAGAAAGAGAGAGACAGCGAGAGAGGGAACACAAGCAGGGAGAATGGGAGAGGGAGAAGCAGGCTTCCTGCCAAACAGGGAGCCCGATGTGGGGCTCGATTCCAGGACCCTGGGATCACAGCCTGAGCCTAAGGTAGCCACTCAATGGCCGAGCCACCCAAGTGCCCTTATATGTGTTTATTTTAAATAGGTAATCCATTCGTATGGTAAAAACATGTTTAACGCATTATGGATATTTAGTGATAATCAAGCATTACCTATAGCTTGTCTTCACCCTCTCTGCTCTCCTCCCCTAAAATAACCACTTTGAATATGGGTGACCTTCCAGTGAAGGTCTGTACCCATTCAAATATATATGTGGATGCCCACCTTTTTTCTGTATCCCAAATGGTTTACACATAGTTCTATGCCTCAGCGTTTTTTCACTTTTTTTTTCTTGGAGGTGGTGTTACATCAGTAAACAAAACACTTTCTTATTCTTCTTAATGGCCATATAATATTCTGTAGCACAAGTGCACCAAAATTTATGTAACCAGTCCTCTGTATATGGATACTTAGGTTGATTCCAGTCTTTCGCTCTTATAAGCAATGCTGCAATAGATAGATCCTTTAGAGAATTATTTGGGTAAACATTTGCCTTTCTCTTTTTTATGACCACTTAAGAACTGTGTAGTCATTGTTTGGCCCAGGTTGGATAGTAGCTGACTAACATGGACATATAACCATTTCTGTATCTTCTAGATAATTCTCTGACATTGCTCCTCTTGCTCCTGTACCTGCTAAATAAGCCCCACAATGCTACAGTGAGACTTCCCTGGAAGACTAGAAAAACTAAGGCTTCATCTTCCTTCTGTGAATTTCTCACTGTAGTCCTGGGAAACAAGTATAAGAACCCTGCCATGGACTAGCTAACAGAGGTTTACCAGGATAGTACAAGTGGCCTTGAACAATGGCAGCATGGTGTGGTGAGGGAGCTTCAGCTTTCAGGTATGTGAACTTGAACTTTGTGGGCAGTTCCCCAAATCAAGATGTCACCAGAAAATAGGGGATTGAATGCTGGCCAGACAAAAACCATAGGTGCCCACTCTAAGGGTGTTCAAGCATATCCTTCATCAGTGACCCATTGTCATTATCCATTTTAGAGCTCTGAATTCCCTGCCTCTCAGGTTCTCTTTCCACAGCAAGACTAGATGATCTCTAAGATCCCATCCATCTCTAGTTTTCCCCAACTTTGTGATTTGCCATCACATATGGGGGAGGGAGGTATCAGCCTCAGGCATCTAGCCTTTACTTTCTTTGTTTCTCACCAGACTCACCAGATGTGCAAATTGGGCCCTTCCTCTTGCCTTCCCGGCCAACTGCATGTGGGAATTATTCAGTTGCCCAACTGAAATACCTTATGAAACCTGTTTTTGCTCTGATTTTCAAATCTTTATTCTGGCCAGGATGACACACACACACTGAAATCTCAGCCTCTGCGTTCTACCTGGGCAAGATTTTTGACATGTAGACAAATGGTTATTAGCATGGTGATGACTACGCTGATTGTATTATTCCCTTCCACAAATGTCACAGGGGGATATCTTTAATGATAACAACAGCAATAGCAGAAGCTCCATTTGGGTTCCTCGTTGATCATTCAGTCTGTATGAGATACAGAAAATCGTGATGAAGAGCAAGGGACTGGGAGTCGGTCTAACTGGTCGAGAAGCCCATTTCCATCTCTCAGTAGTTTCGTCACCCTAACACAGTCTTGACCTCTCTGAACATCAGTTACATGATCTACAAACAACAACAACAACAAACCCAGTATCCACACCTACCTCAAAAGGATGATTATGAAAGTCTAATGGGGCAGCCCATGGAGAGTACTCAGCCCAGTGCCCGGCACATAGCTAACACAAAGTACTAATTGGCTATTCTTGTAGCTATCCCTACAGAATTGTTTCTCCCCATTTCATAAATGTGCCAGCTCGGAAGCAGAGAGGTCAATAACTTGCCCAGCAATGAAAATACCAGAACTGGTATTAAACGTAGGTCCATCTGTCTCATTAATTTTTCAAATAATTTTTAGGTGCCTCTTAGGTTTCAGTGCACTGGAAATAGAGAAACAAGTGACTAAGGCGTGGTCACGGCCTCATGGAGCTGGCAGTCGAATGAGAGGCCATGGGGCTCTTTGACATACCCCCCACCCGCTACCTTTCTGAAGCTGCTCTGGGGCACCTGGTTAAAATGCGCCCCCCAGATACTCTTTTCTATTTTTAAGATTTTATTTATTCATTCGACAGAGAGAAACAGAGCTAGAGAGGGAACACAAGCAGGGGGAGTGAAAGAAAGAGAAGCAGGCTTCCCGAAGAGCAGGAAGCCTGACGCTGGGCTCAGTCCTGGGACTCCAGGATCATGACCTGAGCTGAAGGCAGATGCTTAATGACTGAGCCACCCAGGCATCCCATCCCCCTGGATACTCTTGACAATAACTGCAATAGCTAAAATTTGTTGGGTGCTATTAGGTGCTCACTTAATTTCCCCTGCATCTTTTTTTTTTTAGATTTTATTTATTTATTTGACAGAGAGATCACAAGTAGGCAGAGAGGCAGGCAGAGAAAGAGGAAAAAGCAGGCTCCCTGCTGAGCAGACAGACCAATGCAGGCCTGGATCCCAAGACCCTGAGATTATGACCTGAGCCAAAGGCAGAGGCTTTAACCCACTGAGCCATCCAGGCACCCTCCCCTGCATCTTTGTGAGGCAGCTACTATGATTATCAAGAATCTGAGGCTTGCAGGAGGTAGAATGACTTGTTAAGGTCTTGCAACTAGAAAATGCTAGAGCTGGTATTTGAACTTAGGCTGCATGCTAGCACAATTCATTATATTATTTCCAAGGAGGCAAGGTGACCTGTGAATAGGATAGGAGCCTGGACAAAAACCTGTGTCACTACTGTAGCCCACAGCTAATCACACAGAAGTTTGGTCCCATTTTTAGTGCCCTGAGTTCCTGCAGTTACCCTCCAAGGGTAAGAAACACTAGAAGAGACATTTAGTCCTGAAAACAAAAAAAAAAAAAACCAAGCACTATCTAATTAAAAATCAGGCAGTGGGACTTAAGCTGACTACCTCTGCTCCCCTAAGCTCCAATTACTTGCATTTTTAAGGGTCCCTGTGTCAAAGGACAAGCTCTCATTGGGTCAGTCAGTGACAGATATTGGCTCCCTTCAGCCTGTGGAAGGAGGGCTTGATTCAACTGGATACAGACAGTCATGGCCCCAGAAGACATGGGCAGAGCCCTAGCTGGGAGTCTTGCTGATAAACACAGCCATGGCCTGCTGACTTCTGCAGCATGGCAGCACATCACAAAGAAGGCTGTGTTCATACGAGCTGAATAAACTTGGTTCTGACTCCCTGATTCAAAAGATTCATCTGAATCTCCACAGGTGCCTGGTGGGTCCAGGAAACCAGTGGTGCTGATAATAAGTAAAATGATGCCAGTATGATTTTCCCCCATTTGTTGGCTTTATTCATGGCTCACAGTTACCAGCCAGCACGAGAGGGTCTGCACAGCCCTAAGACATTGTGAGATGGTTGTTGAGGAGTAAAAGCAAGATGGAGAAGTGAGGCTCCCTGCCAGGAACAAAGAGGGCGTGCCCTTCATAAACAGACAAAGCCAAACACAGCTGGAGCCTGAGTTCAGGTCTGTGTTACTTACAGAAGAGAACACCCAGCCAAAACAAAGACTAGAATTGTAATTGTGTTCCCAAACTGAAATTAAGAAATCTAAAGCAGTGAATCCCTTCTTGGTCAACTCCCCAGTTGTCCCTCAGTATGGGTAGATCACCCTAGGAAAACATAAATGACCACCTAGGACTGTGCAAAGAGGCTGAGCACAGTTGATAGAGCTAGACAGGATGTCATCCCTTTCCAAGGGCCTACTGATAGGGCGTGACATTTGAGCCTCGAAGCATAGGGCAGGGATGACACTGGGTATTTTAACTCACTTTATGTGTCTACAGACTGTGAGTATCCAGGCAGATTATGAGATCTGCCTAAAACCATGCAGCCACTTGATGGAATTAAAAAAAAATAAACTAAAACTCTGATCTGTCTGCTCTCAGTGCACACTTAGACTTCAGTGATATCTCCAGGGAAACGTGAGAATACATGTGGGTGCTCCACATAGCCAGTGCAGCCTGGGAAGTCCTCAGTCCTCATTTGCCATCATTAAGTTGCTGGGACCTCTGGCTACTCTTCTCATATGGAGCCAAAGGGAAGATGAGTATCATTTATTATGTATGTCTACCTCCTAGGGTTATAGTGGCAAATCTCCTAAGGAATCCCAGTGGAAGAAAACACCTTCCTGAATTAAAGCCCTTGAGAATGTCTGCTGTACCTTCCTCCTTATAAAGGAAAGAACTATATCAAGAGTCTTAGGAATATGGGCACCTGGTGGCTCAGGTGGTTGGGCTTCTGCCTTTGGCTTGGGTTATGATCTCCAGGTACTAGGATTGAACCCCTTGTCAGGCTTCTGGCTCAGTAGGGAATCTGCTTCTCTTTCTCCTTCTGGCTCTCCCCCTGCTTGTGTTCTCTCTGTCTCTCTCTGTCTCTCAAATGAATAAGTAGACTATTTTAAAAAAAAATCTGTTTAAAAAAAAAATTCTGTTATAAACAGAAGAGGGTGCCTGTGTGGGTCAGTTGGTTAATCCACTGACTTTGGCTTGGGTAGTGATCCCAGAGTCCCAGGATCGAGTCCCACATCGGGCTCTTGGCTCCACAGGAAAATTTGTTTCTCCCTCTGGCCTCCTCCCCTCTCTCTCACTCTCTCTCCCTCTCAAATAAATAAATAAATATTTTTTAAAAAGTAATAAAGAGAAGAGAAAAAGTTACCTCTGCTCAAGGTATGCTTGCTAGAATAGGAAGGATGCTTCCAGCATTCAGAACTTGCCACAAAACTGCTGCAGAATAAACTGTAGCCAGGTGGTCAAGAGCCAGACAGAATAGGATTCAATGCCAACATCTGCCACTTTTTAGCTGTTCTGTCTTTAATTTTTCAACTATAAGATGGAGCTACTAGGTACCTAACAAATGGCTCATAAAGTATTTAGCTGAGTAAATGGGCCATCTCAGTAGCAGGTTTCCAGTAGAGCTGGAAACCTCACTCAAAGATTCCCAAATCTCACTGAGCACAACCTCCTGTGAGGTGCTATCTAAAAATGCATATGGTTAGACTCCAGACATACCTATCCTATACAGCTCACTTTTATGCTCTAAAACTCGGACTTCCCCACTCCTTTGAGATGCAGTTACAGAGTCTGACTAGAGCAAAAGTAAGGCACTTCATTAACATCTATAACTGTTTTTCAAAATTGCTGAGGATAGAGACCAGGCTTCTGTTGTTTTCAAAGATGCACAGGTGATTCTTCAGTAGTCAGATTAGTGTTAGTCCTTAAAATGATCCTGTGACCTAAACACCGGGAAGTTTCCTGGGAAACTTGAAGTTCCTAGAATCATAGAACTAATTAGCAAATCATAATAATAACGAGAAATACACCCTCAATTTTTCTGATTTTCAGTCTAATGACCTTACTAAAGCAAACTAAAGGAAAGAACAAGTCCTGGTTGGTTGCCTCAAGTGTGGTCCATGTGTCCTGGTCTGTGATGTGTTAACAACTGTTTAGAGGCATCATCAGACTTCTCCCTAAGGACCTATGGTATACATCTCAGGACCCTAAACCTAGGGAGATGTAAGATCGGTATGTTGAAACATTGCTGACCTTCTCCAGAAAAGGCTAGCCTTTTTAGGACACAAGGCCAGAGCACAGGCCTCATACATAGCTCCCTCCCACAAATAGCACTTCCAAGTGCCTTCCTGGGTGATGAAGGACATCGAGCCCCAGACAGAAATGACCAAATCAAAATAATAAACCAGACACACAAACCAACAAGGGATGGCATGTGTTACATTCATAACCAGTGGTTAGCATTAAGTCCTCCTTTTCCTAAGAGGTGACCCGTTGCAAAGAAATGTGCTAAGTATTGAGATAACTTACTTTTGCAGTGCTATAAGAATAATACTCTTGTTTATCCTTCAATCTCATTTATCAGTGCTTTTAATTTATCATCATTGTAAAGATGAGGAAATGTAAGTGAGGGAGGTGGGGATCACAGAGCTGAGCCGAGCACAAAGGCACATAAAAAAAGAAAAATAGAACATTCCTATCTTTACTAAAGGAAACACATTTTGTTTTGAATAAATGTCAAAGTGTTAACGACTTTTCCTTTAAAACAGAATATTTGTTGCCCTCAATATTTCTTTATGCTTCAGTTTCCTCAGTTGTAAAATAAGGATTCATAATGTGTCTACTTCCTAAGATTATAAAGATTGAATGACTTAATGCATGAAAAGCACTTAACACAATGAATACATCAAAATTGTTCAATGAATGTTAGATATTATAATTGCTATTAGACTGTGGATTTGTCTTTCATTAAGTAGTAAAATTTACGCAAATCTAAGGGTGAAAAATACAGTGAATGATTCATTTGAGTGCCTTTATATATATAATCTATATAATATGGTCCATTTAAGGCTTTAGACACTGCATTAGTTTTTTATTGCTATGTAATAGATTACTAGAAACTTAGCTAAAACAGCATTCATTTATCATGTCAACATTTCTGTGGGTCAGAAGTCCAAGCAAGGCATGACTGAGTTCTCTCCTCAGGGTCTTACGAGGCTGAAATCAAGGTATCATTGGGCTCTGTTCCTTACTGGAGCTGCTTCCGAGGTTATTCAGATTTTTGGCCAATTCAATTTTTTGCAGTCATAGCGCTGCAGACCCCATTTCTTTACTAGTTATCAGAGCAGAGCTGGGACTATTTTCACCTATTAAAGGTCATCTACATTCTTGGCCACGTGGTCCCATCTATCCATCCATTTTCCGAGCCAGCAGTGGAAAATCTCTCACCCATCAAAGCCCTCCCACACTTCAAATCTCTCTTGCCAGTCCCTTTGAGGGGATCACTTGATTAATCAGACTCACCCAGGATAATCTATCTTAAAGTCAGTGGCTTTGGGACCTGAATTAGATCTGCCAGATACATTCCCAAAAGTCTCTTGAATGGTATTTAGTTGAATTAATGGAAGAAGACGTGTATAGGTCAGGGGCCAGGAACTTTGGGGACCATCTTAGAGTTCTTCCTACTGCAGATACATTTTCTCATCAGCTCTATAAGATGGGGCATTAAAATAATGACAGTGATTTCTTTTTTACATGCAGCTCATGAAATAATTCTTTAAATATTGTTTTCATTGTTTTATAATTATATCCTATATGTGGGATACCCAAGACCCTCGGCTAGTGCTTAACAGGAATAAGGGTTAAAGATGCCAATAGTAATGTATTATTAGACCTCTAGAAATAATCCCAAATACTCTTTAACACTGGCTATAAGTCACTTAACCTTTTTATACCTATTTTATCCTCTGTAAAACGAAGAGATGAACATTGACTTCACAGGGCTGACAGTAGAGTCTAAGGATGTTTTACATAAATGATAATGTTGTTAAGCAGCTGTCATTTCTTGCAAGTTTACCAGGTACAGGCACTGCACATACTTTTAGGGGCATTGTGGTATCACTGAAGGTGTCCAGATCCGGAGCTGAGGTCAGAACCAAGATTCAATCCCAGCCCTATCTCACTGGGTGAATTTCTGGACTACTCAGAGTCTCAGTAACTTTAGAGAATGGTGATGGAAACCTGAGTATGGACTTCACCCTAAATGCATGGTCAGCATATAAAATAAAGTGGACTCTAAGAAATATTTTCTTTTTTGAAAGATTTTATTTATTTATTGGAGAGAGAGAGAGAGCACAAGCAGGAGGAGTGGCAGGCAGAAGGAAAAGCAGGTGCCCCTATAAGCAAGGAGTTGGATTCAGGACTCAAACCCAGGACCCTAGGATCATGACCTGAGCCAGAGGCAGATGCTTAACCTTAAGACTGAGCCACCCAGGTGTCCCTACATAAATACTTTCTAAAACCGCAGTCATTCATGATTTTCACCCTAACTGCATACCACCTATTCATACCACCTGCATACCATATATTAATTAAATCAGTCGTCATATCCCTGTCATCATAGTTTTGATGTACTTCATTTTTCTCTAAGCTTATGTTAAAATAAGTGCACAGCTGTCAAAAGTGCACTGAGCAGGGGCACCTGGGTAGCTCAGTGGTTAAGCCTCTGCCTTCAGCTCAGGTCATGATCCCGGAGTCCCGGAATCAAGCCCCCGGTCAGGCTGCCTGCTCCGCCAGAAGTCTGCTTCTCCCTCTCTCACTCCCGCTGCTTGTGTGCCCTCTCTAGCTGTGTTTCTCTCTGTCAAATAAATAAAATCTTAAAAAAAAGAAAGTGCACTGAGCAGAGTTACCAAGTGTATCACTAGAGTGCATGTTGAGAGATAAAGCAGTAAGGATATAAAAGGTCCCTTCTAAACAGAAAGCAGTGCTCCTTGAGGTCCTTGAGGAAATGAACTGAGAGCTCTCCAGATTTTAAAGAACTGAATTTTGTTTTTTTGAAAAGGTAACTGGAAGTCAAATTCATGGAACTGTGAAAAGAAAATGAAAATATACCAAAGCCAGAACTCACACTCTTCCTAAATCCAAAAGTCGTGTTTTTCACCTGACAACAAAAAATGGGGGCAATGGGAAGGAGGCAGAGGAGGTGAGTGGGGGAAAGTGGAGAAGGAAAGCGAGAAATACAGAGGAACAGTGACAGGCAAATGGGCATCCAGAGAGGGAAGGAAGGAGGAGAGAATATATTCGGAAAGAGATGTTGGGGCATGGGGGGATTTGGTAAATCCTTAACTGATTATAAACCTTCCTTATTATCCATTCTTGAGCTCCTGTGGTTATAAAATGCAATTACCACCTAACATTTTTCACTGTGTGTTAATTAGGTGACTGACAGCTCTTCCGGTGTCTTTTCTTCTAAGCTTTCAGAACCCCTCTTAGCATCCATGTCATATAGCTACACAGTAGGGCAAAATTATGAACTGCCTGGCATCCTCATCATCAGGGCAGTATGACTCCAGGATCTGAAAATCAGGCTGAGATCCTGAACTGAGTCCCTGTCCTTCGTCTAAAAAGTAGGCACACCAACAGAATTGTGATAACAAACTTCCAGTCCTGAACAAGTGAATGAGGTGGTTTCAGTGTTTCTTTTTGACTTTCTACTTCTTGCTAAGTGGTTCTCAAGAGGTGGATTTCTTGCAACCATTTGCTTCTACAACTAGAATTAAATTCTCTGCCTTTGCCACTTCCTGTCCCAAGAAGCCCCACAACGCTGATTGCTCAGCACCTAGGGAAGAGCACTTTCATTCTATATTTTAATTAGGCCCTGACATCTGGTGTGGACAGAGTGCTTATTTGCACACCTGCAGGCTATTGGCTATAAAGGAGCCCAGCCTATCTGGAGATTACTCCTGCAGAAGGAGACTGCAGTCATTTAATTTAATAGAGCAATTGTGTGAGCCTTGTAGAATGTGCCACAACTGTGAAACGCGAGCCCCATCTCAAGTCCAGGTACTCTGCGCTGTTCCTCAAATAACACACATGTCACCTCTTCTGTCAATCTTCATAACAAATACAGTCAGTTAGAAGAGAAACTTGGCAACAGAGCAGTCTTAAAAACCTTTCAAGGGGGAGAGGGAAGAAAGGTGGGGCTCCTAGGAAACAGTGGAATATATAGAGACAATGAAACTTGCCAAGGGTTTAAATGATTATCTTCCTTCCTCTGTCCAAACAAATGTGCCCTGTACCACCCTAGCCTCATCTAATGAGCCTCTGTCTCTCTGTGGGCAGCAGGAGGTGTCTGGCACCAAGACAGAGGCAAATGTGACAGGAGGTGGACAGAGTGGCCTCAGGAGCACTTGTGTTTCCACGACATTGGAGACAGTCCTTACTTTCCCATGACTGACAGATTGCCAACTCAAGACTGGGGCTCGTGTTTTATGGAACTTCTGTTTTATTTCCTACTATATGCCCAGTACCTCTCATGGGGTCCAACCCTTTACATTCTCCATAAGCATTTGTGGAAAGAAAGAATGAATGATTAGTCAGGTGAGGTTGTATTGCCAGACCACTGAGACCCATTAGCTTCCTGAATGCATCCTTCTGGACGTTCTCAAAGCTCTGGGTAACTTCCTGGAAATTCTGCCCATCAGTGTGTTCACTGGCTATAAAAATAGGGATGCTCTTAGTTGATTTACATTGTTGCCTAATCATCTCTTCCATGCCTGTGGAATCCCAATTTGCTTACATTTTCACTGAGGAGAAAAGGCATTTAGTAACATAGTGGCAAATGACACAAAACAGAAAAATGCACAAAGTTATGGTATTGATTAAATGTTGGGGGAGTTGGGGTGCATGGGTGGCTCAGTCTGTTAAGTATCTACCTTTGCCTCAGGTCATGACCCAAGAATTGAGTCCTGCATCCAGCTCCTTGCTCATCAGGGAGCCTGTTTCTCCCTCTGCCTGCTGCTCCCTCTCTTGCTGCTCCCCTTGCTTGTGTTCAATCTCTCTCTGACAAATCAATAAATTAAAGCTTTAAAAAATGAATGAATAAATGTTGGAGGAGCTCACAGGAGAGGGAATCCCTGTGGCCCAGGAAAATAAGAAAAGACTTGCTATAGGTCTTAAATATGGGAAGTTAGAGGAATTGTGGAAAGTCTACCAGATAAAGAGGAGAGGACATATAAAGCAGTTAGCAGCATGCATTGTGGTCAAAGCTGTCTTATGCTCCCAGTTTCCAGCCACATCAATTTAAGTAAATAGCATAATCTCTCTAAACCTTAGTCTTCTTTATTTAAAGTAGGAATAATTATGATTATGCCACATGCATTTCAGAAAACACTAGGATTAGAGTTATTTAGAAAAATTTTGGACAGATAGTAAGTGATGAATAGAAAAGGATAATGAGGAGATAGAATAATAGAAAACAATAAAGGAGGAGAAGATGCTTATGGCAATGCCAGTGATATCTAAGACCCCATAGCAGAAGGTGCTTTTTCTGGAAGGAAGGAAAGAACCACATGCACTTGGTGTGGGTGCAGGGGGTGGGGGGCTGCTATCAGAGAGGGCATTGATTCAAGAAAAACTGGAAAGCTGTGAAGTGACAAAGAAATACTGAGTCGTAGAAACATTCAGGGCAGGAAAGAAAAAGTTTACTTGCAAGTAGTGCAAGGAAGTCAGAACTGTAAAGATCAGGTTCACCAAATGCAAAATACAAGTGTTTAAAGGAATATAACCCCAAATTGCCAAGGATACTAAGTTTACATGTATCTGTTTCTGGTGGAAAAACAGCAGCTTCCTCATATGGTTTCCATATTCATAAAGTTCAGGATGTTTCCCCAGATGTGAGAATAGCAAACATCTGAAACTAAATTGCTTTGTTAGGGTTTCAAGGTTTATGTGAAATAATTAGGCTCTAACATTTTAGAGTCAGAAATTTTCTGAGGCTTGATTCCCCCCTCCCCCAAATATCAACTTTTGCTTCTACTGAAGTAAGAGCTGCAATCCATTTTGTGGCCACAGATACTTACTTACAAATCAAGGATTTGGGAGTCAGATGTTTGTTCAAAGGCCAGAATTATCATTAAATGACTCTGTGAGTTCGGACAATTACTTAATGTCTCTGAAGCACAACCCTATCATTTGTAAAAAGGGGATAAAACTCTTGTGTTATTTTTTATGGATTAAAATATAGATAAGCAGTAAGCACAGTGCCTGACTATTCAGTCGAAAGAAGTTTTTGTCCCAATGCCCAGAGCCATGCTTCCTCACATTGCCCACATAGCTCAGGGAGGATTCGAAGGTGAGAATATTGATCCTGACGAACCTGGAACTTCTCCATTAAGCTTGGAAAATCCCCTGGAGACTGAGTGGAGGCCAGTGTCAAATTCCAGATGTCCTTTGCCGTGTTCTGGAGGAATGTGTCTGTGTGCGTGAAAGAGCACTACTGTTGCCTTCAGGTCAGTCTTCAGCAAAGTGAGAAAAATTCAAAAATATAATAGGGTTTTCATAAAGTGAGATTAACTTAAAGACTATCATTTGTTCTAAGGTCATATCATTCCTAACGTTAACAGAATAAAACCATATGCATGTAAAGGTAAATTTGGGGTTTGGGTTTTGTTTTTTACTTAATTGGAAAAGTAAAACCTTGACAATCCTAGATCAGCTCCCATCATTTCTTTGGAAATTTTATTACACTGTATAAGTCAAAGAATGGGAACCTTTGCCTAGAACGCAGGAAATCTTCCTTTTGCTGATTAGGACAGTAGTGGCAATCACAGTACATTTTCTCCAGGATTATTGTCTTTGGGTATATATTGGAAGCAAGGCTGTGGGAAAAGAAAGATTCTAGTCTGCTTGGTTATTGATTATTTCAAGCCATATGCACACAATTTAAAACCCAGTCACACCTCCTTTCACTGAAATAACAGCACTGCTGTGTGTTTGTGAAGTGCCTGTTACCAGTAAGTGGAGGTGTTGACTTACATTCTGAGGCTAGCAGATGTTCAGACTGCCCGACTTTCCTAGAACGTGAGTGGAAGTTGATCTCTCTCTCTCTCGAGATTTTGAATTTGAGAGTCCTACCCTACAACTCTGGCACTTCCTTCTGTTGTCCAAGAATGCTGCTCTGAGGCTGTCTGTGCAATTCTGACGTGTGGGCCCGATGCCCTCAGTGTGGGACATCAGTGTGAGCCCTGCTGCGGTGGCAGTAGTGATAGAGGGTGCGCAGGGACTCCAGAATTCCTATTAACAAGAAGATCCTGGAGCGGAAACAGCAAACATGGGGACCGACTTACTGTACTCAAACAGGAAGAGAATTAAATAGGGACAACATTTGAATTTCTTCTCTGGAAGAAGCTGCACCTGAAAGGAAAGCAGTTTTCCTTTTAGGAGGATGTGAGGTGAAACATGAAACGCTTGCATGAAAGTGTTGACTTGGGATGATAGAAGAGGGCATAGGAAAGAGCAGACAGATGGATATTCCTTTGGGCACAGACATCCTGACTGTTCTTACACAGCCTGTTGCCAGAAGTGTCTACAGAAAATGGTCTGGTGTTTGGAAAGACTAGATCTACAAGGACCTCAGATGTTCACCTGTGCCTTACTGAGTTCAGTGAAACACATGGAGAAGCAAAGGTCTTTAAAAAAAATGGCTGTTTTATTTTCTTTGTGTATATATTCAGTGAAAGATAACTGGACATCATTTATGGATGATAAAGCTATTATTTTATCAAGGTTAGAGCTTTCAAATAAGCTATCATGCTTACCTATGCTTCTGTCATGATACAATTTAAAGACTGAGGTGTTATTCAAAATATGAATTGTCATTTCAGGAGAGACTGGAAAAAATCATAATATAAGAATAATATATATTGATCCATCAGATACCAGGCAGAGCTTTCCTTATCATGAAGGGTACAGTATATTTCATGGTGTCTGTGCCTAGACGTCTATGAAAACACAGATAATAAGGCAAATTCAGAGAAAATAATTACAGCTTAAAAGGATCCAGAAAGGCAAGCCTAACCTTCTTTTACAAAATCTTGAATCATGTATTTTTACTTGTGAAAGAAACCCTAAAGATTACGATGTAAATTATTATGGATTGGGTTCTTGGCTTGATGGTTATTTTGTAGTTATAAAGCCTGGGGCCCTAAGATGACCAAAGCCAGCTTTGTTAATTATCTCACTACTTGATGGGTTTCCCAAGAAAATCATGTAAAACAGATGCAAGGTACTACATTATTAAGAGTTTAGGAGTGTTGCAAAACTCTGATAGAAAGGTTAGAATGAATCACAGGGTTTACTGAGGTCTCAATTATTAATCTCACCTGGTTCCTGGGTATCTCTACTCCCCATCTGATTTTTTTTTTAAGAGAGAGGAAGGGAGAGACATAGTGGGAGGATGGGCAGAGGGAGAGAGAGAGAGAAAATCCCAGTGAGGCTCCATGCTGAATGCAGAGCTCTATGTAGGGCTTGATCTCACAACCCTGAGATCATGACCTGAGCTGAAATCGAGAGTCTGATGCTTAACCAACTGACTCACCCAGATACTTCTACTCCTCATCTAAATCTTGACCCAGTATTCCAAAACATGCCAATAAGAAAACAGTGATGATAAGGCTCCAAAAAGAGCCATGTCCACTTGCCCAACTGGGAACCCTGAATCAGAAAAGAAAGAGAGGCTAGCAGACTCTCCCCAGTGGCCAGGCCTGCCTACATCTGTTCACCATGCAGAGACAGGAAGACGGAAGTACAAGAAAGAAACTAAAATTTTTCAGAATACAACAACCTGGACAGCTAGTGACCTCAATGCTTTGATCATTCAGGAAAACATCTTCTCTTGCCTTGCAGGGGAACCAGGAAGGGAAACTAAAATTTTTCAGAATATAATAACCTGGACAGCTAGTGACCTCAATGCTTTGATCAGTCAGGAAAACATCTTCTCTTGCCTTGCAGGAGAACCAGGAAGGGAATGGACAGAGGCAAAATCTTCCTGTTGTAGGAAAGTGAATCTAGAGTGCAAGTGTTTCTGTCTCTGTAATAATAACAATGTCCACCACATATTAAGTGTATAGTCTGTGTTAGGTGCTGTTCAGAGGCCTTTATATATATCTCTCAATTGCCACTGAAACTCTTGTGCTCTTGGCATTATAATACACATGTGACAGACAAGAAAACTGAGTCTTGGGCCAGGTTTCCCCTACTCCAGCTATCCTAGTCAGTGTTTAAATACCCACTGTGATGTGTAGCCAACCACTGGTGATGTAATAACAGAAAATTCACTTTCACCACCACCCAACTTTTAGGCAGCTTGGGTCGACCCCTGGCAATTCTGAACACAATGAAGATCCCCCTGCTATTGAAAAGGTTGTCGCTATAGCCTGCTATGGTGAACTATTTGTATCCTCTATAGCCTTGGCTTTCAGTCATGGTGATTTTGCCCCCATAGATATTTGACAGCATCTGGAGACTTTTCGTTGCCGCATTTGGGAGTGTAGAGTGCCAGCGATGCTGTAAACACCCTACAGTGTATAGGATAGCCCCCCACAGCAAAGAATTAGCTGACCTAAAGTGCTGGCTCTGAGAAATTCTGCTCTGTTCCCATACACAGTAAACTAAACTACTTTGCACATTAACATTTTTTTCACACTAACTCTCTAGTCTTCCATTACCTACTTGTTTAAATATTCCCCATATTTAAGAATGGAGACTTAGATAACTCAGTAAACTGCTCAAGATCAAATACTAGTGAACAACAAAGCCAGCACTAGATCTAAGATTATCTAGTTTCTATTTCAACTATCTTCCAATTACACCATGTCTAATCTCAATCCATCCATTGGGAATAAGGATGAATAATACAATATCTCTGTTCTTACAAAGTTTATCTCCAGTAAACATTAACCCAATATATTCCCTACCCAGGTATGAATAATCTTTTGTCACTTGATTTGGTTGTGTTTACTTTTAAAGCCAATAAAAAGATTCTAATAATCCAGGGCTTCAAGGAAAACATGATGAATTTCATGTCAAATATGAGTCTGTACATGAAGATCAACAGAACAGAGGCCAGAAATGTATATATATATATATATATATATATATATATATATATATATATATATAATATCAATTGATTTAGACAAAGGTACCAAGACAATAAAATGGAAAAGGGATAATCTTTTCAATACATTGTGCTAAAATAATTGTCATATGCAAAAAAGAATGAATCTTAAACCTTTTCACCATAAACAGCTAACTCAGATCATAAATCTAAATGTGAGATCTAAAATTATAAAATTTCTGGGGAAAAAAACCTAAGAGAAAACCTTAGGGATCTTGAGCTTGGCAAAGATTTCTTTAATATGACACAAAAGCATGAACTATAGAAGAAAAAAATCAATTCAGATTTCATAAAACTAAAAAGGTTGTACTTGAAAAAACTCTGTTACAATAATAAAACAAGGTATAGACTGGGAGAAATATTTGCATGATATATCTAACACAGGACTTACATCTGAAATATGTAGATAACTCATAACCTAAAAATAAAACCAACAATCCAAAAAATTATTTAAAAAATAGGGAAAAGATTTGAAAAGACATTTCACCAAAAATGAATTGCAGATGACAAAAAAATACAAGAAATATATGTAGTATCTTTGGCCATTAAGGAAAGGCAAATTAAAATCACAGGGAAATACCCCTGCAACCTATTAGAATGGTTAAAAATTAAAAAGACCACGAATTGGCAAGAATTAGGAACAACTATAACTTTCATATACTGCAGGTAGGAATGCAAAATGCTAAAAAATCACTATGTAAAGCAGTCTAGAATTTATTAAAAATTAATTTTATAATTATATACCCACTTATACCCAGTTATATTGAACTAATTATATCCCCAGTATTCAATCTAGAAATTCCCCTCCTAAGTACCAAAAGAAAAAAAGAAACCTGTATCCCACTCATAAAGACCGATGTTTAGAGCAATTTTATTTACATTAGCTCAAAACTGAAAATACAAATAGTGTGTGGTATACACTATAAAAACAACAAAAAGGAATAAATTGCTGATACATGCAAAACAGAAGAATATTAAAATAACTGTGCTGAAAAACAGAAGCCAAACACAGCCCCCAGCCCCCACCTCACCCCCAAAATACTGTTTGACTCCATTTATATAAAGTTATTTAAAATGCATGTCTATAGGACAGAAAGGAAGTCCAGTCCTGGAGGGCAGGAGTATGAGGGACAGGGATTTAGAAAGAGGCAAAAAGAGACTTTTGAGGTGATTGATATATTCATTATCTTGAATGCAGTGATAATTTCACAAATGTATACTTATGGCAAACTCATCAGATTGCATACTTTACATATACATAATTTATTATATATCAAATATACTCCCAAAACTATAGAAAAATGAAATAAAGTATGTCTGTGGCAAGGAGAATGGGCTGTGTCCTTTAGCTTCCTTATCACAAATGGGGGGCTGCTGCCCAATGGGAGCATTTGTATCTATCCCTTCGTATTAACCACAGTGGTCATTTCCATGACTGCTGCTTCTCTAGGGCCAGCCTACTACAGTCTCCTGACCTCGGTCATCTCTAGGAAGGTTCTGCTGGTGTAGTCATTCAGTGGCCAACCAGCACACAAAGAGCTGAAAAGACAACGATTGCTTAGAAATTGCACATCAGTGACATCAGTGGCCTCATCTTGGGTAATCTTCATCATTAAATATGGATTGAGTTACACCAATCATTTTAGAGTCAAAGGCATAGCTTAGAGGTCATATAAGTCCCAATCTGCTAAAACACAGTGTCTAAAACACAGTATGCCACTGCCATAGAACCTTACAGTACATCATCCTTGAGTTTCATTTCACATCTTTATTTGTTCCCTGGTTACATGTCTGTGAAAGCTTATTTGTTTTGACTCTCCATTTTCTTTTTCCTGACAAGAAACAGTAAAATCCTGAGCCACATGGAGACCACTATTTGTCAAGACATTTATTTCTCAGCAACCCTCTTCTTGGGAATAGGTTAACTGTGTGTTTGAGACTTGGGAATCTACATTGATGATATTTGGGAAGATGATTATAATGCTCTTGGACAAATTTCTGTCACCTTACAATCAGCTTTCTTTATGTCTGTATATATTAAAGAGAAAGTGGTCATAACATACTATACATGACAGGCTGCCTGCTGTAGAAGAAATTTTCACAAGCTTTGGACTCAAATCTGAACCCATAGACTATAATTTCCAAGCTGTATGACCTTGGCACGTTTCTTAATGTTACCTCAGTTTTCTCTTCTGTGAGGTGGGATAATTGTTATAATGGTTTAGTAAGAGATTTTCTTTAAGAACTTTGTACAAGAATAATCCATAGTATGGTCATTCAGATCATGGAATCTGAGCCAGACACACTACATTTTAACTCTGACCTTACATTGTATTACTTACCTTGCATTACTCTGTGCCTCAGATTCCTCCTCTGTAAAATGATCATAATAAGAGCACCTACTTCATAAGGTTGGTAGTTGGGATTAATTAATTAGTAAATATAAAACATTTACAACAATACCTGGAACAAGATGAGGACTCAATAATGTTAGCTATCATCAGCATTATTATTGTAGTCATTTGTTAAGATGTGTGCAACATAGTAGTCATGGATAAATGGTAGGAATTATTCATTTAAGATGGTGTCTCCTGGTTTTCAAAACAAATTCTGTTTCTTATAATATCCCTGAAGTAATTCTAAGAAAACCAAAATATTCTTCAGATCACAGTAGGGGGACACTTTTTTTTTCTGTGTGTGTGTGTGTGTGTGTGTGTGTGTGTGTGTGTGTGTGTTGCTCAGCAAAGCAAATAGAATAATAACCAATGTGAGATTTTAATTATCATGTATGTCAGTGATGCTGCTTTGTAAATCAAGGTTAATTAATTCTGAGTACTTGCTACTTCTTCGATCCTCCTACTATCTCAGGAGCAAGCATGCTATTTTCTATGTAAACAACAAGGGTGCTTCTAGAAAAAATGCTCAGAACAAAAAGGGTGCCATCTACACTAACCAATTTAGAAGGCTAGGAATTTAGACTTACCCTACCAAGTTACACTCAAAGTATATATCCTGGGAGGGAGCAGGTAATGTTTCTTCACTGTAATGTTAAAGCACAGCTTTCTCCAGCAGTTGTCTTTGGGCTAATACTTCAAAAAATGTTCCAGATTTTTTGAATCAATGATTTTGCCTTAACAGTCCTCTGCAGCACTCCTTTATATAATGGATTCAGTAATTCACTTGACTGTTATATGAAACAGTACTTTATTTATCTAAGTGCCTGGTTTTCAAACTTACATTTACTCACATTAAATCTTGCATGGAAATGTAATTCACAAAGCAGAAAATAAGAGAAGCTGAGGGGTATAGGTTGAGAAATGAAGCCAATGGCCACCCAACCAAACCCCACAAATACTTCTGTCCCCTACAGCTTCCCCTGAAGTATTTCCAAGAAACCCTAAACGTTCTTCAGATCACACCTTGAAAGTTTCTACACTGAAGCAACTTTCTCACTCAGTTTTATAAAGTAGCTGCTTCATCATTACATTTGTGTATTTCATGAAAAGCCCACAATCCCTATAACCCCTGGTTGTACTTTTATCCATTTCAATCAGGTTATCTTTAAATTGCCTTCTTTCCAAAGTGAAAAATTCTGAATTTTTTAATAAACCAAAAATCCTTCTTCCTTCTTACTATCATTCTTCTAATCATTATAATGATTTTTAAAAGAAAATATGGGGAATATTCTTTAGTCTGTAAAGATACAAGCAAAAATTTGGTATGATTAAAGTCCATGAAATTATCATGGGGCTAGAGAGGGGGAAGATGCATTTGTTCAGCAAATCCTTCACAAATGGATACAAGGGAAGGCTTCCTTGTAGCTTGACAATAAATATCCACTCAAAATGAGAATTTATTACTAAAACAAATACAGACCAAAAATAGAAATTGCTTTGCCAAAAACAGAGCAAATAAAGATGATAAAGCTATCAATGTTTACTATTCATCAGTCTTAGGATGGCAGCTCTATGACGTTTGTCCCCATCCCCACATCCAGTGGCCAAGGCAGAGATCTCTAAGTGATCAGGACGTAGGTTCAGCCTCAGAGTCTTTCACCACACAGCTTTCCCAGGCAGCTGCTACCAGTTAATCAGTATTATTATGGGATTTGAAGTCTTTCTGCCAATACTAATCAAGTTCAACCTGCAGAGTTCACATATGGCTGACAATGTGCCCACCATCACATAGCTAGTAAGTGGCAGAGAGCCACATCCTTTCACCAATCAACTCTGGGCCCATTACACTGAAGATGACAGAACCTTTGTTGGACCCTGTTTGAGAATGCCTGTGTTTGTATTCCCCGCCTCCATACATAGGGAGCTAAGAGCATCTCCTAGCCATCTTTAGTCCTCAAGTTGTTCCACAGTGTTTAGTTCCCTGTAGCTTTTCAAAATTGATGTCACTAATACTACATATGGGTGCTGTCTTGTAAAGGTTAAGAGCATAGCTTTCACCTGACCAGGTCGTACTGAGTTGGTATTTCCGCTCTGCTACTTACTTGATAGATGATTTCCAAGACACAATCTAACCTCCTTGAACTCCATTCCCGGTGCTCAGAATAGATATCCTTTCACAGGGATGTTATGAGATTAAATCCAATACTATATGTAAAAGTGCCCAGCACGGGGCCCAGAGCTCAGTAGGTAAAAGATTTACCCATAAGAGTTTTTGTTTTTCCCCTTCCCTTCTTTCTTTTTCTCTTTTCTTCAAATTCAGTTCCATAAGTTATTAACTCCTTGACCTTGGGCAAGGAACTTAACTTTTCTGAGTCTTCACTTTTACAGTGAGGATCACATTATTACTAACTACACTCAGTTAGATTAGAGCAACAGTAGCAAACTCAATTTACAACATGGGTACAGACTCCGTACAGAGAATCTTCTAGAAGACTGAACAGTTTGCTTGCACATAAATGTCTGGCCCCAGAGGTTTTGTCCATGAATGTTTATGTTACAGCCAGTGGAAGTAGACTGCAAAAGAGGTGGCTACTGTCAGAAGTTCCAATTCTCTCTTAAAAGGGAGTCCTTACATGGTGGCTTAGATATAGTCATTGGATTTCAAGTTTACAGATATGGATTCTCATTGAATCTTTCATGAAGTTGCTCTGTGATGTTTGGGAGGTCATTTAGCCTTTCTGAACTTCAGGGTAATCCACCCTTCCCACCTTGAAGTATTAGTAACCCAAATGAGAAATGACCCAGGGAAATCTAAATGCTCTACAAATAGGAGGAATTTTTTTCTTATTTTTTTCTTTTTTCCTGGAACAAAAAATTGTGTTGGGGGGAAAGATCTGCCCCCTGGAGATTGAATTGGCTATAGTTTATTCTCTTGTATACACAAATGTCTTTTTCTGTGAAGATCTTTTTTTTTTTAACTAAAAAATTGAAAATGTGGCTGCCCTACTTAGAGTCAAGAATGTCTATGAGCAGCCATCTCTAACTCCTACACATATAGCCAATTAGTGGGTGTACACTGATCCAGCGCCTCTTCAGATCTTTATAGTAAAAATTCATGTTCAGATAGTCCCTGAGTTGGTACATCTAATGACCTAGTTGATTCAGGGTAAAAATGTGAAACATATCTTTCTTTTACCTGTTCCCCACTGCAGACAGACACCTATGCATATACGCACACAAACACACACACACACACACACACACACACACACACACACACTCCTTTCTCCAGACCCCTTGGGTCAAACATTTCAGAATTCCTCCTGCCAAGCCTCTGTGAGACTCCAGAATGACAACCATGGGGACAGCATCAGTGACAGCGTCAGTTCTGATGAACCATTTGACCAGCAGCAAAGTTTCCAGAATGGAATGAAAGCACTAGATAATTGAGAACGAGTCCTTTGGGCTATTAGGTATCTAGCAGATGGTAAGATAAATCCTTATCCCTTGCTTGTTATAAAAAGAGGGAGATAGAGAGATTTTTTCCCCCACAAAGGAAGTGAAAGGACTAGACCATTATCAGTTACCATGGCAACTCAGATCCACTACATGCTCAGTTCATCCTGTCACTACGGACGACTGAAGGAAAAAAAAGGAAACAACACTAAGCTTCTCTGTTTTTTGTCAAATAGTTTCAAGTGACATTTCATGCCATGAGCCTGAAACAACTTTTTCTGAGAGGAAAGGAAGGGAGAACCTGAGAGGGACATAAAGGGGGAGTAAAGAGCCTGTGGGTGCTGGGGATGTGTTTGAGAGGAACTAACAGTGGCTAATGTGGTCAGTGCCAATGAAACTGAGAAAGATGGAAAAGAAAGCAGTAAATATTTTTTGAGTGCTCACCGCATGCCTGGCACTGTGCTTAAGAATGAAAAGTCTGTAACCTCTCCGAGTTCTCTGGAAGAGAAAGAACTAAACAAGCAATTACTGCATAAGGGGCACTTTGTTCCAGGTCAGAAATATAAGGGGCCGTGACAGTGGGTGTCGTGTGGGAAGTGGTGGGGGTAGTTCCCACAGAAAATGTCTGAAGAAGTACTAGGTGAAAACAGATGAACAGGTCCTGGGTCGTTGTTGATTAAAGGAGCAAAATGTGCAGAGGCTTTGAGGAGAGAGTAGCCTAGATCCTGAGAGACTGTAGGGAGCTCATTATGGCTAGAGTGGAGCTTCAGAGGGTTTAAGAGGAAAGATGAACTCGGCGGGAGAAGTTAGCAGAAGCTAAACTGCAAATTATAATAAGTCATATTTAAAGGTTTAGAATCTACCTGGAAGGCAAGGAGACAATTTGGTTTCTTAAGCAAATTTGTAGCATAATGAGAATCATGCTAGCAGCAGAGTGGAGGGTGGTAATGGTAGAGCGAATGAGAGAGACACCTGACCAAGTCAACAGTGTGGGTGATGGAATAGACAAGAATAGTGGTAGTGGAAAGATGCTCACGGATTCTAGAATTAGAGCCAACAGAACATACTGGGGATGAAAGAAGGAAGTGAAAAATGAAGCCCACCTTGATGGACAAAGGAGTGAATGACTGGGCCATTTGCTAAGTGGGGTCAATGATGGAGAAATGAATTCTGGGCCATTTTGGTTGGTTACAAAGAAGCCAATTTTGTCAGAATTTTAGAATGCCATTTGTCACACTTCTGTGTGAGATTGTGTATGGGTATACTCAGTTTAAAACAGACCTTGTGACCACTATAAGAATATTACATGTTTACATAAGACGTAACAAAGATTCTAGAATGAGATCTTGGGTAGACTCCATCTTCAGATGCACCACATACCACAGTAAAACAATTTCCAGGGTGTCTTATTCTGTCTTTACTTACAACCTACATTTCTTCTGCATCTTTCATTACTGCTATCTGCACATGAAAGACGGGAGATAATCCTTAACCTTGAAAGAAAAAGAGAACTTTAATTTTCCTGTTGCTATTTGCACCAATATATAGGAACTTAGATTTGGTGGAGCTCAGCAGCCTCAGACAGGGTTGGAGAAATTTATAGTGACCATGACAAAGGTGGACATGCTAGAGTCTAGTGAGAACAGGGTGTGGCCTATATGAGTTGTGTCTGGTGGTGGGTGGCCAGCTGGCTGGCTAGAGGATTCCATCTGTGACCCTCACTTCTGCTCACTTATACTCTTTCAGTAAGTCCAGTGCTGAACTCATCTTCTTCTTCTAGTGGTCTGTAGGTGGGCTGCAAAGGCTGGACTCATCCATACATATACCATGCAAGATCTTGGCTTCTGCCATTTTAACTGCCAGTAATGTGCATGAAGTCAGAGGAATTGAAACCTTGTACCACAACTGGATATGGGTTAATCTTGAGCAAGTTTCTGAATTCTCAGAGTTCCCTTCTCTGAATTAAAGAAATAATAGTGACAATAGTGAACCCTACCCTTAAGAATTGGGTGTAGAGTCTGCTTGAGATTCTCTCTCCCCCTCCTTCTGTGGTGGTAAGAACTATTAGAAAGACAGGGCTTGGAAAGTAAGTGTGGAAACTGAAACAGGGGCTGGGGCTTGCTTTCATAACATGGAGAGGGCATCTGAATTATAGAAAGAGAAGGAGAAAAATCTCCTGATTCCTCCTTTCTGCTGGCATGTATGTCTAGACCTCTCTGTAAGAGGGTAACCTCAAATTGGGGGTAACCTCGAATTTTCCTATAAGAGGGTACTGAGGTCAGAGAAGATAGAATTTCATGTGTCACGGAGCTACCACTCCCAATAATTTTTTTCTCCCACATGGATAAGACTGTGAAAAAATAAACTCTTCTTTGTACCTGTACCTTTTTTCGACCTGTAAGGTAGCCTTGAACACAGGCCCCCAGAGAGGGTTACTCAGTTTACGCTTCCTCCAGTAAGTAACAGGAAGGCACTCCTAGAGTGGTAGAGCATGGATTTGGATTCAGACTGTGTTGACTCAGCTCTGACATTCACTGCGGTATATGGTCTTGGAAAAGTCATCTAATTTCTATGAGTGTCTATATCCTCATCTGTAAAAACACATGCCATCTTTCCTAAGCATTCTTAAAAGTATTAGAGATACTTTCTGTCAGAGGCCCAGTGCAAGGCCTAACACAGGGCAGGCACTCAACAAACCAACAAACCATAGCTATATTTCTTCTTTGTTTTATTTTTTTTATTATGGGGAGGTGGGAAGGAGTAGAGGAAGAGGGAGAGAGAATCTCAAGCAGACTCCACACCCAGTGCAGAGCCTGAGGTGGGCTCAATCTCACAACCTTGAGATTATGACCGAGCCAAAATCAAGAGTTGGACACTTAACCAACCAATATGTGCCCTATATTATTTCATGTTTAATATATAATACTAACAAGATGATATGCTTCCCCAAACCCTTAGCCCACCCTCTCTCAAACTTTCCATCAATTGTATGACTATATAATGATTTCTCCCATCCTGAAGGAAGCATCTGAATTCAGTGGTTATGAAACCAGTTGACATCACAGAAGATGGGTAAATGCTGCATCTCTGACTCTAACCCTATGACTGCTCAGAAAACCCATCCAAAAAAACAAAAACAAAAACAAAACAAACAACAACAACAAAAAAACTACCTCATCCAGCATCACTCTAGCTGGCATCTAGAAGTCACTCCTGTATCTCAAGAGCCAGGTCCTCTGAGAGAGGGTGCCTGTCTGTAGGCACAGGGAGTAGGAGGCAGGGGAGCTAGGGAAAAAGATCTAGGTGGGCGTCTGCTCCCTGGCTCTCCTTTGTAGCCCTATGACTGCTTAAAGGGTGGATGAAGGGTATTTGGTTTTAATTGGGAAATGCTATCAATTGTCCTAGGCTCATTTAAAAATCCATTAGTATCTGGAAGTGGGCAGATTAAGCAATGAGGAAAAGAAAAGCAAAAAGGCTGTCAGTGCCCTGCTTTGTAGGGAGCCAACGGCCTGTCTAAGCTTCGCCAGAGTGTGCTGCGCTGAATGCTAAGAAGCTACTAGAGTCAATTTTGAGATGCTGGGGAGAGAACGGAGGTGTCTGGGCCAATTCACACCAAGTCCTGTGCAGGCTTGTTATTCTCGCAGCTTCCAAAGGTGGTACTGCAGTGATCTGCACTGTACATTCAGGTTTCTGCAGCTGTTTCTGGCAGCGTGGCACCCGTGCCGCCCAGCTCCAGGCCATATCAACACTTGCAGATAGCTTCTCCCCTCTGTCACCTCCCTATTTGCCAAACTCTGAACTGGCTCCAACACCCTTTTCATCCTGGGAGACACCATTCAGGCTGAGAGTCCATCGTGGACCTGAGGAGGACAGGAATGACAGAGATGCAACAGAGAAGGATTAGAATAAACAGGTCATGGGAGAGAAGGGAAGACAAAGACAAAAGCAAGCTAGAGCAAGAAATGAAAGGGGTATATATACAGCTATCTGTTCATTTCTTAGGGCAGCCATAATAAAGTACCACAAACTGGGAGTCTTAAGACAACAGGAATTTCTTCTCCTATAGTTGTGAAGCCAAGAGGTCTAAAGTCAAGGTGTCCTCGGGGGCCATGTCCCCCTCTGCAGCCTGTACTGACAGGATCCTTCCTTGCCTCCTGGTTTCTGGTAGCTTAACTCCAACCTCTGCCTCTAACTTCACATGGATGTCTTTCCTCTGAGTCTGCATCTACATCTCTCTCCTCTTCCAAGGGGAGTAGGTCCACCCCAATTGAGTATGACCTCATCATAACTTGATGACATCAGCAAAGACCCGATTTCTAATTAAGATCACATCCACAGGGACTGGGGGCTAGACTTGAACATATCTTTCAGGGGGACACATTTCAACCTATCATAGGCTGTTCAGAGAACTGCTGTCTGGTTGATTTAGCCTAGCGCTGTAGAAGTCATGGGGGGCGGGGGCGGGGGCGGGAAGGAAGCTAGAAAAGGACTGGTCAGGAGCTCAGGGTCTCAAACTCACATGCCTGCAGAGGGCGGTAGGTAGCATAATAGACTGCAGCATAGGAAACCGGTGGTGGGTGGTTGTTCCTTTGCCAAACAGAGTGCTTGCCCCATCATGGCCAAGGTTGTTCAGCTCCAGCCATACTTGCCTTGCAGGGCTGAGACTCAAGGAGGCCAAAGGTAACAAGGAGCTGAGAACCCTGATTTATATGTGAAATGTCACTTTTTTAAACTTTTTTTTTTTTTTAATAACATGATACAGGCCAAACTAAGCCCATCTGAAAACTAGGAAGTTATGAGCAGTCACTTGGCCACCACTGGTAAAGAGCCTCAGGTTCAGGTCCTAGGCTTGTCACTGCTGTGTGACCTTGGATGGTTTACCCTCCATCTCTGGGCCACAGTTGTGTGCTAGTATGAGACAGTCTTGGAGATACCAGGTGCACACTAGGGTATGTATAGATTAGTTTGAAAAACAAAACTTACCCATCTGAAAACTTGAGTGATCTCATGCAGTTGTTCTGAGGATTATATAAGTGGATCAACTTAAAACCACTAGAAAGTGCCTGCCCCAGCCTAATGCTAAATAATCCTTCTCCTTGTGCTTACCTCCTTTCAGGGCTCCTTTCTCGGTGAGACTTAGCAGCTGTTTCAGTACACAGTGGCTAAAAGCATGAATTCCAAATGCAGAGATGTGAGGGAAATATAACCGAGTGGGTAAGAAATGCAGTCACAGATTGGAGACAGAAAAGCTTCAAATCTTGGCTTTAATGCTGCCAATGACAACAATTTGTTGTGCATATTCTATATACAAGATACTGTACTAAGAGCTATTGTGGATTATTTGCAATTAGTTCTCATGCCAAGTCTCTGAGGTAGATATTATAATGACTCCTATTTCATTGACAAGGAAACAGAAGCTAAAACTCCAGAGTTTTAGATGGAATGCAATCCCTTTAATTGTGACAACTAAACCAAATATTTTTTAAAACATTGTATACTCTAAACAAGCCTATCTGCCAATTGGACCCAGCCCATGAGCAGTTACTCTGTAATCGTTGATCAAGAGTCAATGCTAACTTTGAGCCAGTTCCAGTGCTAGCTTTGTTATTTTCTGTGTGACCTTGGGTGAGTTACATACCCTCTCTGGGCCATAGCTGAGATGTTCAATAACTCGCCAAGGTCACAAAGCTTGTAAGTGGCAAAACCCAGGATTTAAACCCAGGCAGTGCGGTCACTATATTTAATCACTACACTACAGGCTTCAGTAAGTGTTTCTGACAGTTCTAAGACCCTCCACCAAATAAGCTACCCAGATCTATGTAGGACACAGGATACTGACCCACTTGCACTGGCTGAAATCTTTCACAGACTCCAACAAAAACCAGTAAAAAATGAAAGTGAACGCTTGGAATATTGCATAGACTTCTTTAAAGGTGAAGGGCAAAGAACAGGTAAGAAGGCCCCTCCTCAGTACTGCATCATTTGTCCTAAGATTGCTCACTAGGTTTTTTTTTTCCTTGTCATGTGACAGTTTTAATTCATGCTTCAAAATAAGAGGAATCTGGCTTTAATATTGATGCCATTTAGTCCTAAAAGCTCTTGATGTGAAAATGAAGCTGTCCAGTGGTTTTTCAACTTTATTTTTAGCAGAAAATCCTTTTTAAAAAAAAAAATGGAACCCTACATAGAATGCCAGCATATAAAATAGAGTCAGCTGGTGTCCATTATGTGCTGCTAAGGCATAATAATCATGATGATGGTAATAATAGCAGCTAGTTCTTGCTGAGAACTTGCCGCATGCCAGGCACTATTGATTCTGAGACCTGACCCATGGTAACTCATCCAAGACTTACAGCAACCCTATAAGGAAACTGAGGCCCAGAAATAGTACATAATTTGCTCAAGGTCACAGAGCTCAGTGTGAAAGTCAGGCAGGCTGCCTGGAGGCCCATGACTTTTCCCATCCTCCTGCTCTGTCATCACTCCAGTTCGCTACAGCTCCTTGCAGATGACAGCCCACACTACAGAGCTGTGCCTCTGCAGCTTGTGACTCAGGGTCCTATCAGACCGTTGTTGGATTTTACTATTCATGGGGATGTAATACATGTGAAACATCTCACCCAACTGATAGTTAGTTACACAGGTCTGTCATTGTATCTCAGTCTTAGCTAGTTTATCTTTGAGGTGTTCCATAGGGTCTTTCAAAGAGATATTCATGTCTGCTTCCAAGCATAAATTTTAAGGCAGAATGACCCAAATGTTAGTATCCAAATTTGGTGAAAATCTGTCCAGCCTCTAGAGCTGTTGGGAACAAACCAGCTCCACATCCACTGTACTGACATAGATCAAGGAAGAGCTGCACTGACCCAAGGATCCAAGGGCCCAGTAGTAGCCAGGAGGCATCCTCAGGGAGACTTAGGCTCTGGGAACCCAGCAGGAAAGCCATGGATCTAGACAAGAAGAACACACTTGTCTGCTCTGCAGAGAAATAACGAATTTACAAGTAGAGTTGGTTTCTGGGAATAAGGGTGGGGAAACACAGCAGTGCTGGGGGTTTTGAAGCACCCTCTGAGACACTGGTCACGGCTTGCTTGAGATGTGCAGAGGCACTGGTGATGTCTTTCTTGGCAAGGAACAAACATATGGTATTTAATTTGCATGAATGAGCTGAGGCTGATGATACAAACAATAATAAGACAAACTCTTCTTGAGCTTGATTGTCTTTATACTTTATGGATGAAATATAACATTTAAATAAAATATGGGAGTTTAAGCATTAAGCTTCTAGGGAGTTGAATCAGAACAAATTTCTCAACATTGGCATTACTGACATTTTGGGCTGGATGACTCTTTGTCATAAAAGTGATTCTGGGCATTGTAGGATCCTTAGAAACATTTCTGGCCTCTACTGACCACAACCACAGGCCATTAGCATGAGCCTCCCCGCCCCTAATGTGTGACCATCAAAAATATCTCCAGACATTACCATATGTCCCCTGGAGGGCAAAATAAATTCCAGTAGGACACTGAATTAGATGATTTCAGAAGTACCATTTGGCCACAGTCCTGTGATCTCTGTGATATTTTAGATGTTTTATATAAAAATTCAAACTCAGTAAATTTTTCCCACTGTTAAGTTTTGTCCTTTATCTAGATGCCCTGGTGGATATGTTGAGGCCAAGACACAGTGGTTTGCCTTCACTCCAGTTGCTCCTGGCCTACTTGACCTCAAGTCTGTTACTAAAATAATTTAGCTTTAATAATCCTTCCCAGGTTCACCTCTCTCACCACCCCCATGTTGCTTCCAGCTATAGTGACCAGCCTTCCTCTAGCTGCTCTTTAAGAACTTCTGTAGAAATCAACATTTTGAAAAGCAAATAACTTATTTCATCATCCTTTTTCACCACTCAAATCACCGCCAAGATGTCCATAGGATGTCTACAACGAACTCAGCCAGCCGGAACCAGAGACCAGGAAGTTCTGAAAGACCCCTCCCCCCATGACCCCAAATTACTCTTCTCTCACAGGCACCTAAATAGGGCCTCCCCAATTCCCTTCACTTGTAACTTTCATAGTAGCTACTGCTATCCTTTGAAGCAGCTACACTTGACTTCAGAATGACAGGGGAGAAAAGATTTCCTTTCCTTAGTGATATTTATTTTCCTAGCAGGTGAAAAACAAAGACTTGGAGAGAAGCCGTGAATCTTAGGTGCAGCCAAAGTAGCTCCTGCCCCCTTTCACCACCCAGTATTAACTCCTTGCTGCCTGTATGTCCAGCATGCAGGAAACAGCCCTTTAGGATTTAGGGGTTCAAAAGTCTTACAGACCTCTTTTTTTAAATCAGCAAACATTTAAGTGTTTACCATGGAGTCCTGTTTCTTCTGTGTATGTGATCATCCATCAGGGGTCTGAGTGGTGGCTTTCTTTGTATATAATTAGAATATAGTGTAGCATCACACTTATACCCTCAGTTTGGAAATGCCCAGGCCTGGATGTAAATTGCAGCTCTGGCTTTTACTGGCTATGAGGAAAGGATTGTCACTCCCCACATACCAAGACACTCTCCTATCCAGCAGTGCAGATGGTCCCTATGCTAGCCAGCCTCTGGGAGACCAGGAGTAGCGGTAGCTCCATTAAACAAAGCATGAGAGAGGTTATTAGTTGCTCAAGATGATGTATCATCTTGAGTTTGTCATGGATCAGAGAATAACACTGGTGAGTTATCTGACCTGTTTGAGCTTCAGTTTTCAGATCTGTATTTTTTCTGCTCATGATTCTAATGATTCAGTTTGTAGACAATGCTTATGATGCACTAAGCTCAAATCCTGGCATCTAATAAATGCTCAGTAAACCATTCTGAAAAGAATGGTTATTTAGATGAGGACAAGTTGGTCTATGAAGAACAGTATATGAAAGACCCTCCACAGTAGCAGTTAAGACACCAGATCTGTCCCTAGTAGAGAAGTTATCTTCAGTGACTATCTCAACCTCTGTAGCCCAGTTTCCTATTAGGTTAAAATGGAGTTAATATTATCTGCCTCCAGTTGCTTAGAAAGAGAGTAAAAGGCTCAACTGAGCTCTAAGGAAGTATCCTTGAAAAATGTAAAGTACAAAACAGATTTAACTAATAATAATTTTCTCATTCTTTACATGCTGCTTTTGTTATTGTTGCATTTGATCCTGGCAATGGCAATTAACAGGCATGGTTACCCTTCCGCCCTTCTAGCACATTCCTAGACAAGGAGAGCCTGCTGGAAATCTTTGCTGAAGGCACCTCAAGGCAGAGTCAGATTGAGACCCAAGTGTCTGACCTCAAGCCTAGTTTCTTTCTCACTCACAGAATGTGAGGGTTCCTACAGAAAGTATTCCTATCCTCCCTCTGGATGTCACAAGGAGGCTAGATATATTGACTAATGGCATTAAACAGAATGGGAGGCATCAAGTGATTCTGAGTAGCCATTCTGTTTGTTAAATTTACAGAAGCATTTCTTCAGAGCTATTTGTCTTTCCTTCCTGTTCTGATTCTTCAGGGTAAAAGAGTGTTCGGCTGCTGACAGCTGGTGATGTGCTTACCCTGGACAGAGTTCATAAAGCATGACTGCTCCCAGGAGAGCTTTTTGTACAAGACTGGGAGAGGGTTCAGTACACTAGTGGAGGCAGCAAAAACTGACCGTAGAATAAACATGCAACTTCTTAAAGATCATCACTGTATTTTGAATAGCTTCCTGATGGAGGCTGGGGCAAGGGAAGGAAGGACTAGGGAGGCCGTTTCTATTCCATGACCTTATAAAGTCCCATTGCTATCAAAGCTGAGTGGGTTAGTGAACTGTCAAGGGATGGCGATCTCCCAAAGCAGATCAGCAGCATGTCAGGGATGAAGGTCAGGCAAAGGTCTAAAGTCATTCACCACTGCTACTCCTTGTCACAGAACTCAACTGGGAAAATGTAACTAGTGCAGGCACTCTCCATACCCCAGGGCCTCCTGCACTTCTCAGTGGCTGAAGTTAAGTAACTCGAGGACAGGTGGGACCAGGGTATCATTGCCTGATCTGGCATTTGTTCTGGCTGAAACCACAAGTCCTTGCTGGGCTGATTATAGAAGGAAAAAAAATTTAGTCTAACACTGAGATTGTTTAGTATTGAAAAGAGAAGACCAGATGCAAACCTGATAGCCCTTCAGATATTTGAAGAGAACTCTTAGGGAAAAGAAGACAATGTTTTCAGCCAGCTCCATAGAGCAAAGCAAGAGCCAACAATGGAGGTCACAGCGAGATGACCCTGCATCTGGAAAACTGACAGGTCAGTGGTCCACAGTGGAATGGACTCCTTTGTGAAGTAACGTCCCCAGTAGAAGCATTCAAGCACAGAGTGGTTTACAAACTGTTGCAGGTAGCCTTAGAGTTCTCTTAAAATTCAGTAAAATTGCAGCATATGTAAGAATTAGCTCTGACAGTTGGCCCTGAAACAAAAATCATATCTGGTTGAAATTACTTTTGAAAATCCTTTAAGTTGTCCATAAAGTACTGTATCTATATATCCGTGTGACTTTATTTCTCACAACCCTGGACAATTAAGGCTGCATTTCCTCTGGGGACCATGTGGTTGAAAATGGGGCTTTATACACTGCAATCACTTTCAGTGGGGTTAGATGTTTGAGATTTGGAGGAATCATAGCTATTCACGTCTCTCACCAGAGCATGAGTTCTGTGGGTAGATAGAGTTGCAGGAGGAACCATCAACATTATTTAAATTGCTGGGCATTTATGTGTGTGTGTGAGCATATGGCACATAAGGTTGAGGGAGGGTGCCAGTCAAAAATTAAATATGCTGCTGGTTTATGAATCTCACAAAATGAGGGCAGAGGTGAAATCTAAGTAAAAATTATAGCATCTTTGCTATAATTTTAAAGGCTTTTTTAAAAAATATTTTATTTATTTACTTAACAGAGAGAGAGATCACAGGTAGGCAGAGAGGCAGGTAGAGAGAGAGAGAGGAGGAAGCAGGCTCCCTGCCGAGCAGAGAGCCTGATGTGGCCTTGATCCCAGGACCCTGAGATCATGACTTGAGCCGAAGGCAGAGGCTTTAACCCACTGAGTCACCCAGGCACCCCATAATTTTAAAGGCTTTTTATCTCTGTCTTACATGCTAAGGTCTTTTCTCCCCACCTTTACTGGGGTGTAATTTGAATATAATAAAATGGACCCAGTTTAGATGTACATTCTGAGTTTTAATAATTGTAGTTTTGTAACTGCGGTCACAATCAAGATACAGAACATTTCATTACCGCAGAAACTTCCCTTGCACTCAGGCCACTTTGCAGCCAATCCCTTCTCTCCGCCACCATCAACCACTGACTGTCTTTCTGTCACTATGTTTCTCTTTTTCAGAATTCATGTAAGTGGAATCATACAGTACACAACAGTGTTTTGTGTTTGACTTCTTTTACTCAGCATAACATTTTTAAGATGCAATCACATTGTTGAGTTTCTCAATAGTTCATACTCTTTTATGGCTAAGTAACAGTCCACAGTATAAATATATGATAACTCTTTATTCACCTGTTGATGGACAATTAAGTTGTTTTTAGTTCTTAACTCTTATAAATAATGTAACTATAAATATATACATTCAAGTCTTTGCTTTCTTTTGGGGAAATATCAGTAGTGGGATTGTCAGGTTGCTTGCTGAGTATCTGTTGACTCTACAAGAAACGGTCAAACTGTTTTTTGAGCCCACTGTCCTTTTTTGCCCTGGCATCAGCACTCTATGAGACTCCTAGTTATTCTAAATTCTTCCCCACACTTGATACTATCACTCTTCAATTTTAGCCAACTTAATGTGTGTAAGTGGCTTTAATTTGCATTTCTCTAATACCTAATGATGTCAAGTACCTTTTCATGTGTTTGAGAATTGGAGGAATCAAAGCCATTCACGTCTCTCACCCATTCTTGTTTTCAAGTGCTCATTTTATCTTCTTTTGTGAAGTACTTGTCCAAATATTTTGTCCTCTTTCTAAATTCAGTTGCATTTCATATTATAATTGAGTTATGAAGAGTTCTTAATAAATTCAGGAAGCAATCTCTCTGGTGGATATATGTTCTGCAAACAGGTCTTATGATAGTATATCTTGCTTTTTGGTTTTCTCTATGTATTTCAAAACACAATAGGCTTTAATTCTATCATGATCTAACTTGTGAATTATTTTCCTTTATAGTTACTGCTTTTAGTGTCCTGACTAAGTAATCTTTACCTAATCCAAGATCATAAAGATTGTCTGCTATGTTCTCTTCTAGAATTTTGCTGTTGTTTCAGCTCTTATATTTTTGTCTATGATTATTTCCAATTAACTTTTGTGTATAACATAAATAAGAATCAATATCATTTCTTTCTCCCCACACAAATATCCAGCTATTCCAGTACCAGTAGTTAAAGGGAATAGCTTTGGGGTGCCTGGGTGGCTCAGTTGGTTAAGCCACTGCCTTCGGCTCAGGTCATGATCCCAGAGACCAGGGATCGAGCCGCATCGGGCTCCCTGCTGGGCAGGAAGCCTGCTTCTCCCTCTCTCACTCTCCCTGCTTATGTTCCCTCTCTAGCTGTGTTTCTCTCTGTCAAATAAATAAATAAAATCTTAAAAAAAAAAAGGGAATAGCTTTTCCTCATTGAATTACCTTGGTACCTTTGTCAAAATCAACTGACTATGTTTAGGTTCTCTATTCTGTTCCACTTGCCTGACAGTCCATATTTATACTAGTACTACACTGTCTTACTTTACAGTGAGTTTTGAAATCAGGCAGGAAAGATCCCTCAAACTTGGTCTCCCTTTTCCAGATTGTTTTGATTATTCTAGGTCTTTTGCACTTTCATATAAATGTTAAAATTAGTTTGACAGTTTCTTCAGGGTTTTTTTCCTGCGTCTACTGAAAGGATCACATGGGTTCTCTTCTTTTTTCTTAACAATTATTAATTTGATGAGTCAAATTGATTGGTGTTGTATGTTAAATCCAACCTTGAATTCCTGGAATAAATCTAAGTTGACCATAATGTACTGTCCTTTTTTATATCACCACATTTTATTGGCTAATATTTTGTCATGGATTTTTAACCTGTGTTCATGAGGGATATTGATATATAGTTTCCTTGTCTTGTGATGTATTTGTCTGATAATACTGATCTTATAAAATAATTTGAGAAGTGTTCCCTTTCCTTATATTTCCTAAAGGAGTTTATATAAAAAAAGTTTTGCCTTAAATGTTAGGTAGAATCCACCAGAAAAGCCATCTGTGCCTGGTTTTCTTTGTAAAGTTTAATTAACATAGGAGCATTCATTTCTTTTTGTTTCTTCTTGTGTACATTTTGATCATTTTTGTCTCTCAAAGGATTTGTCTGTTTTCAGTTGTCAGATTGATTGCCATAAAGGTGTTCTCAATATTCTCTTATTACCACTTTATGTCGGTAGGATATATAATGTTTAGTGATATTGCTATTTTGTTTATTGTACTTTTGAGCAATCAGATAGTGATACATCAATTTATTGATTTTTTTTCAAAATCAGTTGATCTTTTGGTTTCATTTATTTTTTTTCCATCTTGTGTCCAATTTTTATTTCATTTATTTCTACACTTATGTTTATTCATAATCTTTTCCTTCCTTTACCTTGGGTTCATTTTAGTGTTTTTCTAATTCCTTAAGGTACAAACCTAGATCCTTGATTTTTAGATCTTCTTTTTTAATATAAGCAATTGAAGCTATAAATATCTCTCAAAGCAAACATTTAGCTATATTCCACAGATTTTGATGTTTTCTTTTAATTACCATTCATTCAAAATATTTTTTATTCTTTAGTGCACAAACCATTTAGAACAGCATTGTTTACTTTCCAAATACATGGAACTTTCATAGATTACCTTATTGCTATTGATTTTTAACTTAATTCCACTTTGGTTAAAGAATATATACTGTCTCATTTCAGGTTCTTTAGATTTATTGACATTTGTTTTATGGCCTAACATATCCTGGTAAGTGCGTGCCCTTGAAAATAATTTATACGCTAACAGTTAGTAGTTCTATAAATGTCAATCACATTAAGGTGGCTGATAATAATGTTCAGATATTCTGTCTTTACTAATTTTCTGGTTAGTGCTGCCAATTGCTGAGAGGAAAGTATTAAATTTCTTACTATAATTGTGGAATTGTCTGTTTTCTCCTTTAACTGTAATTGTTTGTTTCATATATTTATTTAATATATATTTAAATGTCTGTTATTAGGCTCATATATATGTATGATTGTCATGTCTTCCTAATGAATTAATCCTTTTAATATTATGAAATTTCTCCTTATTTTTGTCTGGAAATCTTTTTTCCCTAATATTAATATAGTCACTCCAGTCTTGTCATGCTTGCTGTTTCACAGTCTTTTTTTCCCATCCATTTACTTTCATCCTATCTGTTTATTTTATATTATTTTTATACTAATTTATTTATTTATAATTCATTGATTTTTTTTTTATCCATTCTGACAATTTCAGCAGTTTGAGGTGTTAAGTTTCCTTTTTTTTTTTTTTAAAGATTTTATTTATTTGACAGAGAGAAACACAGCCAGAGAGGGAACACAAGCAGGGGGAGTGAGAGAGGGAGAAGCAGGCTTCCCGCCGAGCAGGGAGCCCGATGTGGGGCTTGATCCCGGGTCTCCGGGATCATGACCTGAGCTGAAGGCAGTTGCTTAACCAACTGAGCTACCCAGGTGCCCCGAGGTGTTAAGTTTCTTAATATTTAATGTAGCTTTTATATGGTTATGTTTTAATCCACTATTTTGGTTTTATTTTGAATTGCCCCCTCCGGTTTGGTCTTATGCTATCATTGCTCTTCTGTTCCTGAAAATTTAGGATTATTTTCATAATTTTTAGAATTCCATTTTAATTTTTCTCTTGTTTTTTTTAGTTATACTTCTTTATATTATTTTTTGTAGTAGTTTTATTAGGTCTTAAATTGTAAATCCTTACATTTTAATGGTCTACTTAGAGTTACTGTGTACCATTTCACATGAAGTACAAAAGCTTTGCAATCAAGAAAGTCCATTTATCCTTCTACTTCTATCTTTATGCTATTGTTACATGTATTACATCTACTTACATAAAAATCCCAGAAGGCAATGTTATCTTTTTTTCTTTATACAGACATATGTATTTAAACAAATTAAGAAGAAAAAGAAAAACCAAAAAAGTTCAGATATTTTCCTTTTACATTTACACAGTTATTTACCATTTCCAATGCCTTCTTTTCTTCCTGGGAATTTGAGTTTCCATCTGGTATCATTTTGTTTTAGCCTGAAGAAGTTCCTTAAGTGCTCCTTGTAATACAGATCTGGTGGTAACAAATTCTCATAGTTTTCTTTTATGTGAAAATGTCTGTTTTGCTTTATACTTGAAGAATTATCTTTGCTGCTTATGCAATACTGTTTTTTCCATCTTTAACTCTTTAAGAATGTTCCAATCTCTTTTGGCCTTTAATCAAACCGTTGTTCCCTGATATGTAATGTGTCAATTTTTTTTTAATTTCTCTTAAGATTTGCTCTCTTCCTTGGCTTTTCTTAGGCATTGAAACATGTATGTGCCTACGGTCTTTTCCATGTTTATTCTAGTAGTTTATTAACACTTGAACTGGTAAATTTGTCTTTTATCAAATTTGGGAAGTTTTGACCATTATTTCTTTACATGTGTTTTATTCCCCATTCTCTCATTCTTAGCCTTCTGGGATGTCAATAACATTCATATCAGACTACTTTATATTATCTAATAAGCCCCTGAGGCTTTGCTCATTTTCTCTCTGTTCTTCACACTGGATAATTCCTGCTCTATCTTCAGGTTCACTAACTTTTTCCTCTATCATGTCTATTCTCCATTGTCTATCCAGTGAACTTTTTTATTTCAGATATTTTATTTTTGGTTATAAAATATTATTTTTTACATCTTTGTTGTTCCTGTATCTTTGCTGGGATTTGAAATCACTTATTGTAAGCATATTTTCTTTTATATTATTGAAAGTGGTTATATATTCTTTAAATTTGATGTCTGTCCTCTATTTCCAGAGTCTGGGTCATCTTGGGGTTAGTCTTAGCTGATAATTTTTTTCCTTTTAGAATTAGTCACATTTTCCTGGGTTTTTATATGTTGAGTATCCTGGATACTATGAATGTTAAGCATGGAGATTCTGGAGCCTGTTATTTTTCTACAAGATATAGTTTCTTGTCTTTTAACAGGCACATACTTAGTTGGACATTCAGTGTAAACTCTTCTTCTTGCACACTTTTTCTTGAAGCAGCTCCCACTTCAGTTCAAATCTTTTTGTTTTTAATGGATATTCTTGGAGTCTGTTCCACCATGCATAGTTCAGGAGTCAGCGAGAGATATGAGCAAACAGAAATTGGGGGTCCCCTCCCTGGCTCATTCCTGTCTGAAAATACTCTCCTATCTTTCTACAGTGGGTACGGTTTCCCTAGATCCAGTCCTCTGGCTACCCATGTCACGAACACTGAGATTTTTCCATAAACACTTCCACCAACTGCTCATCACCAAGTGCACTGCCCCCTCCCGCTGTCTCCTCTTCCATGTCTATACCTTGTCTTCTCAGTGTTAAAATCATTTCTATTGACAGGGAAATGTATTAACACATAAAAAAATTTATTTGTACTGAGCTCTACTCAGGTGAGGTTTGTCAACATTCCATTTCTTAAACACTTCTTTATCATTTCTACCAATCTCTCTCTTTACTTTGATCTTCCTCTCATTTTTTTTATTGTTACTTAAATTTTTTTTCCAGTGTTCCAAAATTCATTGCCCATTCCCCACACCCAGTGCTCCATGCAATAGGTGCCCTCAGTACCCACCACCAGGCTCTCCCATCTCCCCACCCCCCTCCCTCCAAGTCCCTCAGTTTGTTTCTGTGTCCAAAGTCTCTGTTGTTTCATTTCTCTCCCTGGATTACCCTACTTCCCATTTACTTTCCTTCTCCTACTGTCCTCTAGGTTCCCCTTATGCACTGCAAGTGAGTGCGGTATTATGCCTCCATCAGAAAGAATGAATATCTTCCTCTCATTTTGAGTGCCTTCTCTAGTGCTGCTTTGGTTATTCGATACTGCTATCTAAATAATAACTCCAGTCCCACCTTGAAACTGTCTGCCATTCTCTTCCAAGTTAACACTGTCTCCTGTGAGTAATGTTTTGTTTTGTTTTGTTTTGTTTTCCTAGAATTTCAGCAGTTCCATTACCTATAATGTCTTGGGCAATTGTTTATCTTTTGAGGTAAAGGGGGTTTCTTTTCCCTCGTAATTGGCCTAAATTCCACAGCCAAAAGAAATATGTCTTATGCAATTATTTTTTTAATCCTCCACAATAATTAAAGGCAAACAGATAAAGATTAAATCCAAAATTTGCTACTTCTTTACTATATATTTCAGACAAGTTACTTACCTCTGTAACTTCAGTATCCTAATTTCTGAAACAGACTTTAGAATACCTGATTTATGGGGCTATGTTAGGATAAATAAAATTACCTCCCTAATACAAATACTCTGTTATTCTTTGATTATTTTTATACCTTCTTTTTTCATCAAATTTCCAATGTCTCTGCTCCTTCTCCATTTTCACTGAATGAATTTTTGCTTCTGATTTTGCTGAGAAAACTGTGAAATCAACAGCAGTGAGAAAGAAATTTCCACACATTCCCACCAACTAATCTACATTTATACCTACATCTATGCCCATTTTCCCTATCTTTCCTGTTGTGAAATATCAACACTGCAATTCCTTCACTTGTGTACTTGATATCATTTTTTTACCCAGTGACATTATTCCTGTGATTATTCCCTTTCACTCCTAGTCATCCATGTTCCACTTCAACTCAATCATCCTTACCAACATGCAAACATGCAGTGATGATTTCCTTTCTTAAAACAAAATGAACTTCTTCTCTTGACCTCATATCCTCTCCATTGTCCTATCCCCTATTAAAAATCCTCAAAAGTTGTTTAGACTCGCTCTCTCTCTTTCCTTGCCCCCCATTTTCTGCTAGATCAGTACTCAGGCTTTTCTATCTACCAACTGATGAGAACACTTCTTGTTAAGAGCTTCATATTGGCAAATCCAAATACCAGTTAACACTCCTCATTCTTCACTTTCTTCACTGGCTTCCAGGAATCTATTTTCCCTTGGTTCTCCTTCTATTTCACTGGCTATTCTTTTTGAATCTCCCAGATTCTGTTCTTAGGACACTTCTCTGCACTTATTGTCTAGCTGATCTTATATTATCCTACTGTTTTAAATACTATCTACACAATGATAACTTGAAAATGTATATCTCCAACCTAGAGGTATTCTCCAGATTCCAAATTTAAATAACCAGCTGTGTACTGGTTATTTTCACTTGGGTAATTAATAGTTATCTCAAACTGACTTATGCAAAACTGAATTCCCCAACTTCTCTTTCAAGCCACCTCTTTCCATAGTCTTCCCATCTCAATACATAATTACTCCATCTTTTCCAGTTGCTTGTGTAAAATATTGCACTTTGTTCTTGACACCTTTTTCTCTTTTTCCCTGTATGCAATGCATCAGGAAAATTTTTAGGCTCCTCTAAATATATCTATAATCTGACTGCTTATTATCTCCAACATTAACTTACTAGTCTAAACCATCGTAATCCTTCAAGTGGCAGTATTATTTTAGTAACCTCCAAACTGCTTTTCTTACTTCCTCTGTTTGCTCCTGCTACACTGGTCTTCTTGTCCTTCTCAAAAATGACAAGCATGCTTCTGCATCAGGCCCTCACACTGGTTCTTTTCTTTTCTAGCAGTTCTCCTCCTCAAGATAGCCTGTGGCTTTATTCCCTTACTTCTACTCCCTGTTCAAATGTCAACTTCTCCTAAAAGTCTTCTCTATCCTCACCATATAAAATAGCAACCATATCTTCATTAATTAGTCCCCTTAGCATGCTTCATTTTGCTTCATTGCATTTATAACTATAGATGTTTCTCCCCTTCTCCCTTCCTCCCTCTCCATCTCCCCCATATCCCTTTCCCTCTCTCCGCCCCTCCCCAACACACACTTGGTGACAGGGATTTTGTTTTGTGTCATTTCAGTGCCATATCCCCAGGGCTTAAAACAATGTCTTACATACAATAAACACTCAGCAATTATTTTTTATTATGCTGATGGATGGATGAATAATACAAATTGAAATCCTGTCACAGTACCTGGAATACAGTTAGCACTTAATAAATGCTAAATCTTATTACCAGGCCCTTGATAAATATGTGTTGAATAAATAAATGAGTTTCTTCAAAAGTAGCTAAAAGAATGTTATCTAGGGTGCCTGGGTGGCTCAGTGGATTAAAGCCTCTGCCTTCAACTCAGGTCATGATCTCAGGGTCGTGGGGTCAAGGCCCACATCGGGCTCTCTGCTTGGCAAGGAGCCTGTTTCCTCCTCTCTCTCTCTCTCTCTCTCTCTCTCTCTCTCTCTCTCTCTCTCTCTCTGCCTGCCTCTCTGCCTACTTGTGATCTCTCTCTGTTACATAAATAAATAAAATCTTAAAAAAAAAATGTTACCTATATTGAGACAGAACCTTCATCTGCCTCTTGATCTTATGTCTCACCTCCTGATTACTTCACCAGATTCCCCATCCAGACACTAGGTGCCCAGGGTTCAGAAAGCCATTTTATCACCCTTGTGAAAGATCCCATTAATGTAACCTTACCCTCAGACACCTCCAAAGATGACAGGAGCCCCTGCCTGTTCACTTGTCAGACAGATTCTCTGTGCACATTCAAAAAGAGAGGTTCAACTCAGATATGGCCTGACTAGTCATAATGACAGAAGACTGGGTCACGATAACATTGCTGCTCTGAACTTAAACATTAGAAGCATTTAATTCCCTATGTCTTCCTTATACCCGTACACTGCAAACAAGACTGGTTCATTTCAGTAGGTGTCCTGGATTTGTGATTTTTAATATTTAAAAGGAACTGAAAATAATAATGGAGATTATTGTTGAGTAAAACAAAGCAGCTTCTACATCTTCCTTATAGTTTCTGTAGTCAGAATTAGCTATTTTCTTGGTTAAATTTATTTGATTCACACACTTCAAGCTAAAGGAAATGTTTAAAAGGCATTTATGGGAAGGTAGATGGGGTCTCACACAAAATCCAAAGAAAGTCTGAACCCAGGCCTCTGGGAGGACAGAGGCCCAGGACCCTTTTTACCAGTATTCTACCATTAGAATGACATATGTCGGCTCCAAGCCTAGAAATAATTTGATTGGGCCAGGTGATTTTGAGATGCACTTAGGCTTAACCAACTGTTCTAACCAATTGACTGGAGGAGGTGGGGGTGAGTCATATAAGAGAAACATGGTACTAGGAGTAGAAGAGGTATAGTTTTCAGAAGAGGAAGAATAACTAGACAAATATCCTGGAAGGGGTCTCAAACACATAAGGGAGAGTAGAGGGAAATTTAGAGGAGCTGCTTAACAGGCAAATACACATATAAAAGAAAAATGCTTTGCCGCCTCCGTCATCTGATCCAACAACAAAAAAAAATATTTGATTTTTCCCAGGAGCTCATTCAGCCTTGAACATATGCAGCAGTTGTGCATACATCATTACAACTGTCATCAAGCACGGGGAAAGTGCATCAGGAAGTCAAAGAATTAACTTCCAACCTCATCATGTGGTCTTAGGCTTATGATTTAACTGTTGGGGTTTTGTTAGTTTGTTTGTTTGTTTTTTGCTTCAGCTTCCTCATCTATAAAATGGGAGGAATAATATTTCCCACACAGGGTAAAAATGAGGTGAGATAACAGGTAGTGTAGTACAGAAGTCAAGAAAACAGACCTGAAGTCCAATCAAGTGCACAACCTCACCTTCTCAGAGCTGCACACTCTGCATCTCTAAAACAAGGACAGGTGTATCCACCGTGGGCTTTGTCAGCACAAAATAATTTATAAAAGGACTGTGCATAAGACCTTAAAACTGTAGTTAGAAACTTTTAATGTACTTTGAGAAATGTAAAACACTGTGGGTGCACACTGTGGGTTTTTATATTGTCACTCTTACTATTATCATAGCTTCACCACTGATTCAAGGAAGCACAGTAGGAACAAGAATAAGGAAGGTAAAACTTCAAAGTATGTTCTTATCCTTCCTTCTTCAAAAGATTCTTCCTTGCTACCAAGTAAAATAAAAATACTTTGCCTTGCTAGATAAAGCCATCTCCAGCCTCATTTCTTTATGCTCTCTTCCCTGTTCCTGCTACTTCCCCTGCTGTATTTAATAACCCAGGCTCACCAACTATGGGTCAGTGTCCAAATACACTTGTGTCTTAAAAGCTCTGTGACTTTATTTGTGTCATTTTCTTCTCTTGGAAACATCCTTTGATTAAGCTCTACCCATTGAAATTCTTATTTTAAGTCCTCTATAACCTCCTAGACCCTTATTTCAATGACTACCATTCCCACCTTCTGGGTCTTTCATTCACTCCTTCAAACTTTCCTTGTACCTTCATTCATAATTAGCCCTTGTTTTATTTAAATATTCTATTTCGTTGTTTATATGACCCAGCCTCTCACCCCATTAAAAGGCATTAAAAGGCCCTGTAGGGCAAGGGGCAGGACTGCACATTGTTTTGTAGTCCCTGATAGCTATCACAGTGGCTGACATATGGTGGAATACAGAGTTGCTGGAAGGGGAGGGAAGGAAAACAGGCAGGAAGACAGGGTGCTGTAAACAGCCCTCTGTGGGGCTCAGACACATGATCATGATAAGCATTAGCACTGTGTTCCCATCAATCAGGCCAGCCAGTGTAGCAAGAGTACCCAGAAATGAAAAGATAAACTTCTTCTGATTATAAACCTCAGAAGGGTTCTTGCCCTTTCCATAATGGCAATCATGGAATTCCAGAAAATCTAAACTGTTAAGAGACCTAGTGATAATTTAACTCAGTATTTCCACGTTAAACATAAAGAAACTGAGGCCCAGAGAGATGTAACCTCTAGCCCCCCCCAAAGGCATTAAACAAGCAAGCAGCAAACCTGAGGTTAGGATCAGGGCCCTTCTATGTCTGCCGCATTCAGACCATCCTTCCTTAGCTCTCAACTGCCATTCCAGGGATTTACCTGATTTTCATTTTCCTGGGCTTGATCTCTGACTTCATGTCCCCAGTCCCTTGCTAACCCAACCCAGTATGACAGTGGCTCACTCTAGGGGAGAGGGGAGAGGTACACAGACCAGATTGAAGCAACCAGCAAAGCAGCTACGTGAGCCCACAAAGTTAGAATCACAGTCCATATACCCAACTTCACCTTTGACACCAATTGCAAATTTGGGGGCTCCTGAGACCACCCTTGGGGCTGTTGATTCACTAGCAGGACCCAGAACTCACTGAATGCTGTTAGACTCATGGTTATGGTTTATGACAGGAAAAAGATACAGATTAAAATCAGTCAAGAGAAGAAGGGAAGGCATTCATTCTAAGAAAGTTCCAAATGAGTTTCTCCTGTGTTACACTTCTAGAACTAGGGATAGTGTTACTTTCCCAGCATCAGTGTGTGACAACATGCACAGAATATTTACCAACTATGGATGCTCCCCCCACCTTTTGTGTGCTGAACTTTCATTGCGGTTTCATCATTTAGACACAGCTAACTGCCCACATGGCTAATCTTAGTCTCCAACCTCTCTTCTTGTTGAGCTGATACTACATGACCCAAAGCTCCCACAGTAAATATATCATCAGACTATCTAGCTTGACCCAACATCCACAGGAAAACCAAAACACTCTTAGGCATGACATTCTGTGTCCCTAGAGGTTACTTCCCAGAAATGAAGGGAGAAGGGCAGACCTCTTTCAGGCAAAGTTAAAATCTTTACTGTCACACAGATTCTCCTCCTGACCCTCTTTGCCCTCACTCTAGCAAAGCATATTGAGAAATGCATAAGCTTTGGAGTCAGATAGGTCTGTGCAGGCTTTATCATTTATACCCACATGACTTCAACCAGGCACTCATACCTATAAGCCTAAGTTCTTCCCTTTGGAAAATGGGGATAAAATACCTATCACTTGTGGTGTTTGTAAGGATCAGAGTTAATGCTTTTAACATACTTCATACAATTCTCACATGTAGTAAGTACAAAATAAATGAGTTGGCATTAATACCTTCTATTCTGCAGTCCTTTATCCTTTTCTCTCTTGTGATCTCTTTCTCTCTCTTACGATCTCTCTCATGCTCCCATGCCCTATTTCCTTTTCCAACCTTTCATCTTCTCTCAAGATAAGAGGATGTCACTTCAGTGTGCTCTGAATAAGGAAATGCCAAACTCAGAAGAACCAAATCTTACAGGAGCCTTGGGATATGCTGCCCTCTAGAGACAGACCCTGAAGTTTGTTGGACAAAGCCAGCTGTTCCAGGCTGGGATGAACAAGAGCTAACACATTGTAATAACTTAGCTCCACTCCAGAGCTGGTGTAAATTGAAGATGAAAATGTGTTTTCCAAAAATAAACAGGCTTCTAAAGATGTCTGGGCCTGTTTCACCTTTAGGTATACAATAGTCTTGCCTAGGCTTCTCTTCTGGTTTCACAGGATGGCTGGGTTCACATTGCAGGAAACATTCAGAAGAAAAGCTTGTGCTTCTCACCAGCATTAGCAACCAGCACACTTACTGCACAGAGAAAGAATCTAAGCACCCAAGAGTAACATTGGCCATATTATGAAGTCAGGTCTTAGTGAGACCACAGAGCTCACACCATCCTGAGCTACACTTAAGCATCTTTCAGACAGAAAGGGAAAACTTCTCCAAACTCCTATTCTGTGACTCAGATCAAACTGTGTTTGCCTTTTATTCAAAATACTTTCTCCTATATAGCTATAATCATAAAGAAGGAAACTCAAGGGGCACCTGGGTGGCTCAGGTTAAGCGACTGCCTTCGGCTCAGGTCATGATCCCGGAGACCCGGAATCAAGCCCCCCATCGGGCTCCCTGCTCATCAGGAAGCCTGCTTCTCCCCTCTCACTCCCCCTGCTTGTGTTCCCTCTCTAGCTGTGTCTTCCTCTGTCAAATAAATGTATAAAAAATATTTTTAAAAATTCAAGAAAAAAGTCCCAGTTCGGGATCCCTGTTTTCAGACTATTAAAGACCCAAGTCACAGTTTTTATTTCCTTCCCTGCACCTCTTCCCATAAACATGGCACTTGGAATGGTCAGTGCTAAGGAGCTTGTACATTTTCTGCATGAGAATCTCATAATAAGCCTGTGATATAGTCCCAGGCAATAAAAACTGGGTAAGATAGTTAGACACTGGTGCTCAGCCCTTATTTTATCTGCAAGGTTTAGAGAAAGAAAGCCACTTCTCGGGGCACCTGGGTGGCTCAGTTGGTTAAGCAACTGCCTTCAGCTCAGGTCATGATCCTGGAGACCCGGAATCGAGCCCCACATCGGGCTGCCTGCTCGGCGGGAAGCCTGCTTCTCCCTCTCTCACTCCCCCTGCTTGTGTTCCCTCTCTGGCTGTGTTTCTCTCTGTCAAATAAATAAAATCATTAAAAAAAAAAAAGAAAAAAGAAAGCCACTTCTCCAAGTTCACAGACATTCTCAAGTGAGCTGAGTAGGTGACTGAGTAGGTCACTCATTAGGTAATGAGTGAAGACTAAACTGAACTGAACAAAGATTTTGCTTTCCATGTCTTCTGGCTATTTTTATACCTGGCCTCTTATTTGGCTTGAAACAATATTTCCCCTGTGAACATTCCTTCCTTCCTTTCCTTTATTTGTAGTCATTCTCCCTCTTCTTCCTTTTCTAAATCAGATATCATTACCTTTTTCAATCTTGATATTTTCAAAATTATCTTGTCAGAGGAATAGGATCCTCTCCCTTAGTTCATTAATGCAACTGATATTTATTAGGTCACTCCTACACACAAATTGTTCTAGGCTATCTAAGAACTGGAAAGGACGAAACAGACAAAAGTCCCCCAGCCTCATGTAATTTATATTTTACTAATGGGAAACAAATAATAGGAAAATAAAAAAATAGTAGAAACCATATATCAAATGGTGATAAATGTTTTGGAGAAAAAAAATTTAAGGAAGAATAATAAAGAATCTTGAGGCATAGGGGACTTGTTGGTTAGGGGGGTTGGGGAAGTCCTTAATGAAAAGATGACATTTGAGTAAGAACCTGGGGAGGTGATCAAGGGAGCCAAGTGGGTATCAGGACAGAGGTAACAGCAGGTTCTTGGGCTCTGACGGGGCATGCCAGGAGTACCCTAAGAACAATGAGGAAACTGTGGCTGGAGCAGATGAGCACAAGGGGAAGGGGCTTAGAAAGGTGACCAGAGAAGAGCGGAGGGACCAGAACATATAGGATCTTTTGTTGTAACTGCAGAGTAACTAAGGAATACAAACAGAAAGGAACTTCAGTTACTTTGACTTTTACTTTGAACATATAGGAAGTCATTAGAGACATTTGAGTGTAATTATGAAATCACTTGATTTATGTTTTTAAGAACAAGCATGGCTACTCTTTTAGGAATAGATGCTAAGGAGCCATAGTAGAAATGCAATCAACTTGATGTTTATTGTAACAAACCAGTTGAAAGATGATGGTGATTCAGACCAGGGTCTATCAGTGCTGAGAAGTGCTCAGACTTGGAATATATATATTGAGGCAGGGGGAGGTGGTATTTCCTGATTTCCTGTATATGATTGGATACAAGGTACAACAAAGAGAGATAGAAAGTCAAAGGGAAATGAGAATGACACAAAAGTATTTGACCAACAACTGGAAGGATGGAGTTGCAATTTGGAAACAAATTATTATTAATCTCTTTATGCCTCAGTTTTCTCATCTGCCAAATGGGTAAACTAATTGAAATGATAAGTTTGTAAAAGTTAAAAGAGCTGTTACAAGCAAAAATGCTTAAGATTTTTCCTTGTCAGAGTTAGCAAATGATAGCTACTAGTTCCATGATTCTCTTCTTTTTCCCACTTACTTCTTTCAGAGAACTAAGTGTAGTCTGATATATCTTGTTTATTTTTTTTGTCACCTGTTTCCTTCACCAAAATGTAAGCTTCATGAGAACAAAGATCTCAAATGTCAAGTTCATTCTATATTGTCAACTTCTACAACAGAGTTTCAACCGTAACATATGCTTGATAAATATTTATGAGTAGAAGTGTGAAAAGAAAGAACACTTGGACTGCCTGGAATTCCCATGATGTCTTTGTTGGCGTATATACTGTCTGTTTCATACATGCATCCTTGTCTGTTTGCTGTTTAGAAAATTTGGTCACTGACATTAAGGAGAGCCTTAAAGGCAGACCACGCATAAGTGAGATAGTGTGCTCCGAAAAGTGTCTTTGTGCTATGATTTGATAAAAGGAAAAGTTCTACCTAAATACAATCATCAGCAGGAGCTCTGAGATTTTGGGCACCACAGTCCATGTCTGCTCCTTCTGAAGTTGAAATTAATGCGCCTGGTTGTTCTTTAATTAGCGGAGCCATCACTCGCCTCCATCCCCTGGATCTGTTGTCAAGATGTCGCACATTTCTGAGCTGGCTTTCCATCCCAAGATGGTTTAGCTTGCTGTGCATGGCTGGAAGAAGGCAGTAAAAGGGCAAGGAGCCAATTAGATTGAAATGGAATCTGGTCTTTGGAGGCCCCTTGTCAGGGTGAAGAGTATTGGATGTTCCCAAAGATGACAGATGCTTCTTTATTTGGACTTATCTCAGGGGTTACAGGTCATTTGTAAATAAGATTTGCTCCATTTGGTATGGCAAGTCCTATTCTCTGTGCCTTATTTTTTTCAGTCCCTAGGTCTTTTCTCTATGTTTTGACATGCTCACTGCCAGGAGAAAGGCCATTTGTCTGGAATGAATATTTCAAATCCTTAGGATCAGCTGAAGTAGCAACTAGCAGTTAGATAGATTCACTTAGGGCACCAATGATCAGTTCAACTAATACTAAAAATAATCCAATGGAAAGAGAGAAGGTAGAACAACTGATATGATGGGAAGTAAGGAAGAAAAGAAGGAAGAAAGGAAGGAAGGAAGGGGAGAGAGAGGGAGGGCGGGAGGGAATATTAGTGAAGTCTCAAAGATTATTTTCTCTTAGCTGAGAGGAGAGGAGATATGCTAAATTCTATTATTTAGTCTTTATATCATTGGTCTAAGTAATCTGTGTATAGATGATATTCCAGGGAATGTAATCTTCAAATAAATAAAAACCCATCCTGAATACAAACACAAATTTTAATCCAAATCAGAGAACTTTAACCCATGTCAATGGACTCACAAATATCCATGAAATGCCTAAAATATACTTTTTAAAAATATATTTAGTTAATAATCACCTGTAAGGAAAGCACTTAATCTGGGGAAATCTTTGTTCTGATGTTTTAGAAGTATTAGCTCATGTAATCCCCACAACCCTAGGAAGTAAATATTATTACTATCAACATACAAGTTCTGAGATACTAAGATACTAAGACAAATAGGACTTAAGAGGTAGTAAGGGGCAGAGCTGGGGTTTGAACTCAGGTAGTTTGCATCTAATTGAATACAGAGTATAGTGATAGGTCAAGGAGAGGACATGGATATAGAGTTGTCTTTGGTTTTGCTTTATAAAAGAGGGTATATTGAAAAGAATCAGAACATATCATAGAATTCAAAGGCAAAGAGAGCAGCTAGTCTCATGAGGCATTAGAACCAGAGAACCAGGAGCCTTTGCAACCATCTATCTTGTCTCTTAGCTTTTCTGTGTTTTCTCTGCAAGACTGGCCTATGAACCCACTCATCAGCTTGAATGTGGCCCATCATAGCTGACAAGCACACAACCTCAGCTTTTTAGCCTTTCCTACCTGGCTCTCACCTTCACCTCTCATCTGTGGTTCCACAGATAAATAATGATTAGCCTAAGCTGATATGGTTTAAAAGTTTAATTTCTAGAAGCTACATTGGATATCGTGAATTGCACTTCAGAACTCTGCATTCCAGTTCCTTTCTTCCTGCCATGATACTATGGCAATGAACCTGACCCTTGGGGAAGACAAAACTGTGGGCTCGAACCCAGGGAGAATAGTGTTGAAGATCCAGCACTCTTCATCTCTCAAAACCTTATTTTCCATTTTCATAAAACCAATATTATAAATGAGGTCAGCATCACCATAGTTACCTGTCAATGCTCATTGCTCTGGAAGTGTTAACATTTGAGAGGGAACAGACTATCCCACCTCAGAATGTGTCACTTCGGCACATGGATTATTTCAAAATGAGGACATGGCCCATCAGACTCAGAAAAAGCTCTTTACCTCCCCCTTAACTGCCTAAAAGAATTTAGACAGGGGTCTGTACAAGGAAAAGAGCTTTATATCAGAAAGACTTATCTGTGTGACACAGCAAATATTTGTTTACAAAGCATTTGCTCTTCACATCTTCCTATGAATTATCTTTCTTCTCTTTGAAGTCCCAAATCCCTACCCCTTCTCCTTAGCTCAGAGTGAATGTAAGTCTCAGTTATCTGACTATTAGGGTCTCAAATTTTTTTTAAGATTTTATTTATGTATTCAACAGAGAGAGAGATCACAAGTAGGCAGAGAGGCAGGCAGAGAGAGGAGGAAGCAGACTCCCTCCTGACCAGAGAGCCTGACGCGAGCCTCGATCCCAGGACCCTGAGATCATGACCTGAGTGAAATGCAGAGGCTTTTAACTCACTGAGCCACCCAGGCACCCTAGGGTCTCAAATTTTTATGGAGCTCCCACACATATGAACTTTGCTTTTCTTCTGTTACTCTGTTCTTATCTATTTAATTATTAGATTAGCCAAAGAATCTAGAAGGGGAAAAGAGGTAAGATTTCTGCCCTTACACATTCCATAAGAACAGAGCACCATTGTTCATGAATCCCTAGGTGTTTTGATGCATCCTGACCTGTGATTCAAAGAGAGTGATGTGTATGCATTGTCCCCAACTTAAGAAATCCCAGGTGGCAATATTCTACTTATACTGTTTTAATCATAAGTAACACAGCACACACATATACACACTCACACCTTGGCAGCCACAACTTGTATTAAAACTGGCTTACTCACTACAGCCAACGTAGATACTCATGCTAGTTACCATCTGAGTGAACTGACACCAACAATAATAGGAAAAGGCAACAGGCTGAGTCATGAGATGGAATAACTTTTGATTGCATGGCTTTACGAGCAGACATGCAAAACATATGCTCCTTCACCAAAGCTACTATATTGACGAAGGCAACATCTCCCTTTGAAAAGCTAACAACAGATGTGGTAAAACATCAAAGAAATTTTCAGCATGAGTGAAGGATAGTTTGAGCTCTTCAGGAGGAGGAAACTATAAACCCAAGGAAAAGCTATATATGCCCAAAAGAAACAAGGCAAGAATCTTCCAGAGAGTTCAAGAGATGAAACTATTGAAGTAGAATGCTAGCAATTGCACAAAAGTTTGTGATTTTACATCACAAAATAAGGATAAAGATTTCCTGGTCAAAGCCCTATTGCACAGGTTTTTAGGCATATTGACTCATAAGAAAAGTTTAGAAGTGCTGACTTTATTTTTTTTTATTATGTTATATTAGTCACCATACCATACATCATTAGTTTTTGATGTAGTGTTTCATGATTTGTTATTTGCGTGTAACACCCAGTGCTCATTACAAAACGTGCCCTCCTTAATACCCATCACCAGGCTAACCCATCCCCCCACACTCCTCCCCTCTGAAACCCCTCAGGTTGTTTCCCAAGTCCATAGTCTCTCCTGATTCATCACCCGCCAATTATCCCCTTTCAGTTTTCCCTTCCTTCCCCTAATGTCCTCCGTGCAATTCCTTATGTTTCACATGAGTAAACCCATATGATAATAAGTCTGCTTGACTTATTTCACTTAGCATAATCCCCTCCAGTTCCATCCATGTTGATGCAAATGGTGGGTATTCATCCTTTCTGATGACTTAGTAATATTCTATTGTATATATGAACCATATCTCCTTTATCCATTTGTCTGTTGAAGGGCATATCAGCTCCTTCCACAGTTTGGCTATTGTGGACATTGCTGCTACAAACATTGGGGTACATATGGCCCTTCTTTTCACTACCTCTGTATCTTTCAGGTGAATACCCAGTAGTGCAATTGCTGGGTCATAGTGTAGCTCTTTTCCAAAGTGACTGTACCAACTTGCATTCCCACCAACAGTGTAAGAGGGTTAGCCTTTCTCCACATCCTCTCCAACATTTGTTGTTTCCTGCCTTGTTAATTTTTGCCATTCTAACTGGTGTAAGCTGGTATCTTAGCTGGCATCTAACTGGTATCTCAATATGGTTTTGATTTGAATTTCCCTGATGACTAATGATGTTGGACATTTTTCATGTGTCTGTTAGCCATCTGTATGTCTTCTTTGGAGAAGTGTTGGTTCATGTCTTCTGCCCACTTTTTGACTTGATTATTTGTTTTTTGGGTGTTGAGTTTGAGAAGTTCTTTGTAGATATTGGATACTGGCCCTATGTCTGCAGTGTCATTTGTAAATATCTTCTCTCATTCTGTGGGTTGACTCTTAGTTTCATTGACTGTTTCCTTTGCTGTGCAAAAGCTTTTTATCTTGATGAAGTCCCAAAAGTTCATTTTTGCTTTTGTTTCTCTTGCCTTTGGAGACATGTTGTGAAAAAAGTTGTTATGGCCAATGTCGAAGAAGTTACTGCCTGTCTCCTCTAAGATTCTCAATGGATTCTTGTCACACTTTGAGGTCTTTCATCCATTTAGAGTTCATCTTTGTGTGTGTTGTAAGAGAATTGTCATGTTTCATTCTTCTGTATATAGCTGTCCAATTTTCCCAGCACCATTTATTGAAGAGACAGTATTTTTTCCATTGGATATTTTTTCCTGATTTGTCAAAATTAGTTGACCATAGAGCTCAGGCACTCTGTTCTCTTCCACTGATCTATGTGTCTGTTTTTGTGCCAGTACCATGCTGCCTTGGTGATTACAGCTTTGTAATATAGCTTGAAATTAGGCAACTTGATACCGCAGATTTTTTTATTTTTCAACATTTCCTAGGCGATTCAGGTCTTTTGTAGTTCCATACAAATTTTAGGATTATTTGTTCTAGCTCTGTGGAAAATGTCATTGGTATTTTGATTGTGAGGATTTTGAATGTATGGCTTGCTCTGGGCAGCATAGACATTTTAACATTGTTTTTTCTTCCAACCCATGAGCATGAAATATTTTTCCATCTTTTTGTTTCTTCTTCAATTTCCTTCACAAGTGTTCTGTAGTTTCTAGAGTATAGATCCTTTCCATCCTTGGTTAGGTTTATTCCTTTACATCTTTGGTTGTTGGTTAGGTTTGGTTAGGTTTGTAATATGTTTATTACAATCTTTGGTTAGGATAAACCATGTTATCTTCTAGGTTTTGGTGCTGTTGTAAATAGAATCAATTCCCTGATTTCTCTTTCTACAGTTACATTATTAGTATACAAAAATAACTGATTTCTGTGCACTGATTTTGTATCCTGCCCCATTACTGAATTGCTATAAGAGTTTTAGTAATTTGGGGGTGGAGTCTTTTGGGGTTTCCACATGAAGTATCATATCATCTGCAAAGAGAGTTTGACTTATTCTTTGCCAATTTGAATACATTTTGTTTCTTTTTATTGTCTGATTGCTGTTGCTAGTAATTCCAGTACTATGTTGAACAATAGTGGTGAGAGTGGGCATCCTTGTTGTGTTTCTGATCCTGAAAGTAGTATTTGCTGTGGGCTTTTCATAGATGGTTTTTATGAAATCGAGGAATGTTCCCACTATCCCTATACTCTGAAGAGTTTTAGTCAGGAAAGGATGCTGTATTTTGTCAAATGCTTTTTCTGCATCAATTGAGAGGATCATATGGTTCTTGTCTTTTCTTTTATTAATGTGTTCTATCATATTGATTGATTTATAAATTTCTTGAATCCCAGGAATAAATCTCACCTGGTCGTCATAGATAATCCTTTTAATGTACTGTTGGATCCTATTGTCTAGGATCTTGGAGTGTTGAATTTAATTTTAATTCAGTTCTAAGGACCCTGAAGCAAAGAAGAAGGTTTAAGAAGCTGGTTAGAGTGATACTGGCCAGGAAGGGAAGCCAGCATTTCATTTCAAACTCCATTGCACTCAGATTTTTATCATGTCTTTAAAAAAAAAAAAAGAGAATACAGTGTAAACTTTACATTCACTATTTGATTTTTGCTTCTGAATAATGCTTATAAAAGCATGTATTTGGGAGTTATTTTCCCCCTCACTTATTTTCATGATTAGTGTTGTTTTTTTATGGTATACAAAGTTTCCATGGGGTAGTAATAATTCATAACATCTTTCCTATGGAAATAAAGGTTTATGTTATGTCAACAAACTAGATTTGCCAGCAGAAAACAATTAGGTTAGGGGTTGCATATATTTAGAGTAATCATAAGTAGTCAGTGCCTTGGGAGGGGTTGTAGTGCTTCACATTTGATAAGCTCTCGACCAATTTACTCCTGTTAAAGCAGGCACTCAAAAAATGCTGCCCTTTGGGACAAACTATTCCAAGCCCATAAGGGCTTGAATTTTCAAGAGGAGAAGTTCTAGGGGATCTAGACCCTTCTCTTCAGGAAGAGAATGTGAAAACCAAAGGCCTAAATGGTGTCACTTAGGCTAGGTCACCAAACCAGGGCTTAATACCAATTCCAATTTCAGCTTCAACCTCCCCTAGAAATGTAGTCTTAATTACTAAGTGCGGAATTTTTTGATCAGCATCACTGAGGTAATCTGCCATATGGATCCTCTCCACGTTCCAAAGGAAAATGTAGTAATCCACCTAATAAGACCCCTGCTCTTTCCCCTAATGGAAGGTGGCCTTGCCTGGAACAATACTTTTTTTTTTCTTTTGCTAATAACTTGCTTGCCCCACCCTCCTTCCTATAATAGTCTTCCATTCTATACAACTCCTCAGAGCTTCCCTCTACTTGCTAGATTGGATACAGCCCAATTCATGAATCAGAAAGCAAATTAGATCTTCAAATTTTTGTTCTTTAACAAGAGAAGAAAAAAGTGAATGAACTACCCAAAAAAGAAGAGAACTAGAAAACATACATACCCTTTTGAAAGACACACCAGCTCTTACCCTCCAGCCAACTTACCAAATTTTAATATTATTTCATTTTTGCTTTGTTTTTTTTAAATATTAGAGATATAGGTGAAGTTTATGGTTTATCCCTCTCTAGTGCTCCTTCTTCCTTCCTTCTTCAAACATAACTATTGTCCTAAATGTGATATTAATTATTCCTATACATGTTTTTGTTTTGAAACTCTTTTGAAACTCTTAATTTCCTACTCAACATTTATTATTTGACCTACTCAGTATTTACTTTTCTTCTTTATAGAAGAGGTGGTGTATTCTGGGCAACAATGCACCCAATTAAAAGCCTACATTTCCCACCTTCTCTTACAGTTATAGAGATAGCAAATGAGATGAAACAAAGGTCACTGGGCAGGCCTTCTGGGATAACCTTTTAAAGTGACTCAGCTGACAGATATACCATTTGCTTCTCCTCCTTTTTCCTTCCTACTTGGAACACAGCTGTAGCAGGTTGAAGCTCCAATAGCTCTTTGGTTCATGATACCACCTAAGGTCAGAAACTAGGGATAAGGATGGTGAAGCAGAAAGTCCTGGGTCCCTCGACCTTGAAGCCTCTGTATCATTCCTGAAATACCTACCACTAGATTCATTTTAAGGTATAAATATGAATATAAATACAAATATCTTGTTCAAAGCACTTTTTGTTGTTAAATATAGTTGAGCTTCGCCCTAAATAGTAGAGAATCATACTGTGCAAATCATCTTCCAAACTGAATTTTTTTCTCAACATTATATTTTTGTTAGTCAGCAGTCCAAGCATATTTTATATTCTGGGATTAGATTGAATGATTTACAGCCCAACTCTGTCACTGATAGCTGTGAGACTTGGGGGTAATTAATTACATTTTTCTGAACCTTAGTTTGCTCTTCTATAAAATGGGGATGAAAATAGTACCCCTGTCAGAGGACTGTCAAGAGAAGTAAATGAGTTCATATTTATATGCCAAGTCCTTACAGTAGTACCTACAGCAAAATAATTAAACCTATAGAGAATTATTAACTATTAGTTTGCTATTTACTCATGACGATATAGTTCAATTTTAAGTGCTCTATAATATTGCATTTTATAAACATGATATAATTTGTTTTCATTTTATGTTTGATGTTGTGTTTATTTCCAGTTCTTAACTTTTACTAAATGATGATGCATTGAACATTTATGAATATATTGCCTGTATTTCTGAATATACATGTGAAGTTTTTACCAGGGTATCTACCTAGAAGTAAAAATTCTGAGTCTAGGGGCATGTGTACTTTCAGCCTGGCTTGATAAAGCTAAGTTACTTTCTAAAGTGGTTGTAACAATTTGTATAAGAAAAGTGCCCACTGCATTTCATCTTTGCCAAATCTCAGTGTAATTAGAATTATTTTTTGCCAATCTGATGATACATTAGGAATCACTTTGTTGTTTTAATTTGCATTTCTCTGATTACTAACAAAGCTGGAAATAATTTCTTGTGATTTGGAGCCATTTAGCTTTTCTCTTCTGATAACATCGTATCATTTCTTATTTTTCTCCTGGGTTGTTTATCTTTTCCTTTTTGAATTTATATATGTAATAATGTTACAAACATCTCTTCCTATCTGTGACTTCCCTTTCCACAATCTTTAGGGCACAAAAAATTTAATGTAGTCAAATTTATCAATCTTTAATTATTGATGGCTTTGCCTTAAGAGTTCTCTCTCTACCACAAGGTCATAAGGATTTTCTTCTATATTTTTGTTGCAACTGGAACTTATTTTTGGTCTACAGTGTAAAGTAGAAATTTGTTGTTGCTGTTGTTGTTGTATGAGTTAATGATTTCAACACTATTGACTGAGTAGTCTGTCCATACTGATTTGTAAGGCCACATCTGTCACATATCAAGTCCCCATATGTACACAAGTCTATTGCCCAGCTCTCTGGTGTGTATCATTTATCTATTTGCTCTTTTGGTGCCAATAAGCACTGTCTGAATCTGTCTCCAAGGGGTCTTTAATCCATGGGATAATTCAGGAACCTTGGTTTGTTGGCATTGTAGAGATAAATCAAATCATAGGATGGATTTTTCCCCCATTCAGATAGTCCTTCCAGCATGATGTAGGACCAGTCTCAGTGCCACCGAGACACAGCAGAAGGGAGGAATGGATTTAACTCAAAGTTGCCTTTTTACCTCCCTTCTCAATGTATGCCCTGTGGTGTTTCAGACACCAAAACCCATACATGCATTCTGCCGCCATCAGAGTCTACTCTACATGGTGCTGTACTTGACAGTCCCCATCCCCACATTGTTGGACAACAAAGCCATTTGTCTTTCTAATGGTCTAGAGGAAAAGAAAGTAATCTAAGCAATATTTATAGTCTGGATAATATGAAGTGCTTGTGACAGAGACCATTATATTGGAGATGTAAAACGTCACTAAATCCCCACACACGACTCTAAAAAGACTGAGTAAATTGGAAATAAATTATCCACTCACCAGATGGAGTGTTATCGCCTTGGCTCTTTCATGAAAGGACAGAATGAAGTGCTTAGAGAGTGAGAGGGAAGGTGAATGTAGCTACCTACATGTGTTAATTTGCTTTTTTCTCATTTTCCAATATCAGAATAATAAGCCAAACAAAGTATACCAGAAAGAATGCTAATTTTGTCTTATAAATCAAATTTTTATAAAAGCCTGCACACCCCAAAAATGTTCCTAGGCACCAGGAAATGTCAGTGAGTCTGCCTTAGCAGCTTCAACCACAATCAATCAGACAGGAACATGAAAAGCAAGGCCTAGTCCTTTTCCCAAACAACCAGGATCTCTAGCCAAGGATTAAGGTTTAATGAAGAGAGAATTATTGAGCCTCAGGGACTAAGTCTTCAGAAGGGAAAGATTACCAGCTTGAGGTGTGGGCAGCTCCCAACCCCCATCAAACAGTCCAGCCCTGGGACATCACTGTGTCATTCATCTTCATGCTTATGGTGTCAGACTGATTTATCACTGTGCTGCTTCTCCACATCTCCATGAGCCTTTGCCATTTAAACTGTAGGAGTATTCAAGTGGTGACACTTGTTTTTCTTCTCTACTTTTTTCCCAGTGTGTGTGTGTGTGTGTGTGTGTGTGTGTGTGTGTGTGTGTGTCTTTCCTCTCCTCTCTTTCTCTGGGTTTATGGGTTTGTGGTTTTGTTGTTAGAGACTACAGCAATTTTCTCCTTCACAATCTTATAGGCCTCCTTCCACACATCCAACTTCAATTCCTTCTTCTTGACTATAGGACACAGATTAACAATTACAGTGTATTGTTCTCCAGAAAGCTATCTGTGGATCTGTTGGAAGATAAAATGGGCATATTTCAATAGACAAAAAAGAATATGAGTTGTTGTCACAGTCCAATGCAGTCTCTGTCCAGAAAGTTCTTGCTTACAGTTCAATAAGTCTTATAACAACCAGGAAGTCCTTTTAGACTCTCAAATGAGGCAGAAAGATTATGATTGGCTATCATGGAGAGTCCAGGTTCCCTACCATGAAAAGCCAGACTCCTAAGCATCCATACCAGCTTGAGCATTCTACTCATAATGGGAGAGCCAGAAGTAGTGTAGGTTGCACCAGAAAGTCACTTAGTATTATTTCAGGTAAAGAGATATAAAACACATGAATAATCCACAAACAAACCTTTGACCAACTGAGTTTCTTGGTGCCAATCACCAAGAATCAATATAGCACCGGGGTCAGGATATGTACTGTTCTCTAATTTGAAATACTTTGTAATTTAAGAAATGTTTTAAATGTCCAGATGAAACATAAAGTCTATAGTTAATTGTATTGTACTGATGCTAATTTCTTGTTTTGAGAAATGTAGCCTGCTTCTATAAGATTAGGAGAATGTCAGGTAAAGGAACTCTCTATACTACCTTTGCAACTTTTTTGTAAACCTAAAATTATTCTGAAACCAAAAGTTTATTTTTAAACAAATAATCCAAGACAGTAACAGTTGTTTAAAGTTACAAGAACAAACATAAACAGCTCACAATGAGGTAGATAAACCAAAAACTAAGCTGTCCAGCCTGTGCATCAGGAAGCTGACAATTCTACTGATTATCTTTGTGACCTTAAGCCACCTAATTTTTCTTTGTTTATTATTCTAGAGTAAAAGAGCCATCAGACTGATCTCTAAAACATGGGAAAAAATCAGAATTATTCACAGCCATACCCTCCAAGCCACAATTTCCTGAAATATGAAAATTCACTACAAACAAATTTAATCCTGCAATCTTCTATTTCACCCAGACAATATCAGTTCTGCTTTGTGAAAATATCAAATCATTTCTAAGAAAATGGGGAACTAAAGAGTTAGTAATAAATAAAGACAGTGTATTAGAAGTAAAGATTTACATGAGGTAATATTGAAAGAAATATTGAACGCATATGAATTATGATCTTAGAACTTCAGGGAGAGCTTTTAATAAGAGATGTAAGAACACCACTTTATAAGTACTTTAGTCAGAAATTCCCCTAAGCAGTTAAGGACAGGTAATCCCATGTCATGGGGTGAGTTTCAGAAACACTTCCCCAATAATTTATCTATCTCAAAGATCCAGCCAGAGTCATTGAGATCTAAGAAGCCAGAAATCAAAAACCCTACTTCATAAATCAGAACAATTTTGTTTTTACGCTTCATAACAGATGTTAGCTACAAACAAAATTAAGAGAGGCATGCATTAGAGAGTTCTAGAGAGCATATTCTGAGTGAAACTATGTCATATCTGTTGTTATTTAAAAGGATCCGTTTCATTTACATTGACATTACTTAGTATGTTACGTTCTCTTTTTCAGAACATTTTACAGTATTTTCTCAAAACTTGGTCACAAGGAAGGGGAACTTCTACCATGAGTTTTTGAGTTCCTTAATCACAGATCCTTCTAAGTGGGCATATTGAGGGACTTAAAGCCTATGGCTAGAAAGAAACACCATAATACCTCAATGGATTGTTTGGAGGGTAAAATGAAATAATAGGGTTGAAGTTGTTTGAAATTATTAAAAGTAATGTTGCATACAAATTTTTTCTTCATCAAGTCAAGCACCTCTTGGTACCTATCATTGTACTGGGGAAGAAGGTATAAAGAGCTGAATGACAACATTCCCAGGAGGTGTTGGGGTAAAGTGATGACCGAACACACCAGACACTGGGGAAGAGTGGTGACTTCTCCCAGAATGCACAAGGGTTGTCAATGGTCACTGCTTTCAGGAGACACGGGGTGGGGTTATTAAAATGGTGACTGCTCCAAGAAATATGGAGTGTAGAGTGGTGACTGCCCCCTAGAAGCCTTCAATCCAGACAAGTATATAGGCTCAATACACAGAACTAAGAGCTAAAATGGGATAAGGACAGAGTACTATGAAGCATATGAGTAACCTTGAATCATACATCAGGATCAAGGAAGGTTTTCCAGGGGAGGGAACATTTAAGTTATAAAAATGAATAAAGATTATCTAGGCTTGAGGGTGGTAGGGAGGGGGAGGGAGTGCTGTTGGTATTGGTTGTGACAGTGAGAGACACAAAAGGAAATAAAATAATTTCTTATGACTAGAATAGAGCACAAAAGAGAGATAAACAGAAGAGCAGTTCTACCTTGTTCATGGAGGGAAGACTTTGTAAATTATTTTAAACTTTTGTTCCTTATTCTATCTGATAGAAATTGAAAGCTAGAAGGGAGTTTTATCAAGGCAATGACATGAAAGGATTCACAATTTGATGACATCTTTCTGATTTCACTTCGGGAAAACAGATTGGAAGGGAGAAAATTTGGAAGCAAGGGGACAAACTATGAAACTGTCCACATAATTGAGACAACAGTGACTTAGACTGGTGTGGTGGCAAGGAGCCCAGAGGAGAGTGAACAGAACTGACAGAATATGTATAGGTTGGAATCAACAGGACTTGGTAACTGATTGGATACATCAGGTGGGAGAGGAATCAGAAGCCTAGGCAACTGAAAGGGTAGCACCACCATTCCATGAGATAGACACTGGGGTCAGCAGCAGACATAGGGGTAAATATAATGAGTATCTTTGGAAGCAAACTGAGATTGACATTGTTAATAGACATCCAAGTGGTGATATCCAATAGACCAATTGGATCTGTCTTGAAACTCCTCCTTATATTGGGAATAGAAGTTTTGAACATGTGGAGGCCTTTTGAGGACATTATCATTGCTATATTAATGTAGTAAGAGAGGAGAAATAATAAAAATGAGAGGGTTTAATTATTTCTTTAGAAATATGAGACTATTAAGCCCAAAGCATGTATAAGAAAATAACCAAAATAGATCTAAGTAAAAGGTTCCATTTCTAAAGAGAAAGGATCAGCCACTTAGCAATTTATGTGCTCTGAGATCTTACCTTTTATGGATAGGCTATCATCTGGGGAGGAAATAACCTGCTCTCTGGCAAGGTCCCTCACAAAGGTTGCTCATCTCCTTGACTTCTGAAAAGTCAGGGTGGGAATTAAATCTGAAGCAAAAGTGTTAGAAACACACATGGGCATGAGTGATTACCTGGTCAGATTCCCTCCTCCATAGAGGAAGGAAGTAAGGCCCAGAGAGAGTAACCAACTTGCCCCCTGGTCACACAGTTCATCAGAAAGATCTGTAAGCCAGGTGTCAGCTTGGCTTGGCTTACCCCACCCTTTAAAATCTAAATTAGATGAGCTTGAACCCCCATCTCATTTTCTATGGAAAACCCTATGCCACCACTTGCCTGCCGACTTCTGTGAATTCTTATGGGATTTTTGTTTCTTCTTGTTATCTCTAGTTCTGATTTCCAGCATTTTCTAAGTTTCTCGTTCTCTACTCTTTCTTGTGCCTCTTCTTTTATTTTCTCCCCTTTGCATTGAGCCAACCAAATATGGAAACTCTTTCTTGACTTCTAGATCTCTACCCCTAGTCAAATGCTATCATTTATACAAGGCCACTCTGTGTTGTGAGGTTTTATGAAAAATTTTAAAGTAACATGAAAACACATTACACATATTTTAATATCATACATATTTTTAGTGAATATTTGACCTTTAAAAATGTCCCATACATATAATGGAATATTATTTAGTCATAAATAAGAAGGAAATCTTGCAATCTGCAAAAATACTGATAGATCTTTAGGGCTTTATGTTGAGTGAAATAAATCTGAAAAATATTGAGTAATCTCCTTTATATGTGGAATCTAAAAAAAAAATGAACTCATAGAAATAGAGAACAGGGGCATCTGGGTGGCTCCATTGGTTAAGCATATGCCTTGGGGTCTAGCATATGCTTCAAGTTCCCTGCTCAGTGGGGAGCCTGCTCCCTCCTCTCTGCTGCTCCCCCTGCTTGTGCTCTCTTGTACATACTCTCTCCCTCTCTGTGTCAAATAAAGAAAATTAAAACTAAAAAAGAAATAGAGAACAAATTGATGGTTGTCAGAGGGAGTGGTGCATTGGGTGGGTGAAATGGGTGAAAGAGGTCAGAATGTACAAACTTCCAGTTATAAAATAAATAAGTCCTGGGGATGTAATGTACAACACATGGCTATAGTTAATAATACTGTATTGCATATTTGAAAGTTGCTAAGAAAGTAAATCTTAAATATTCTCATTATAAGAAAAAAAACTGTAACTATGTATGGTGATGGATGTTAACTAAATTTATTGGGGTGATCATTTTGCAATAGATATAATTATTGAATCATTATGTTGGACACCTGAAACTGTCGTAGTGTTATGTGGCAATTTTACCTCGTCTCCTTTCCCTTTCCCTTTTCTTCTTCTACTTAATTTGTGTTCCCTAGCCTTTCATCCCAAGTGTTGATCAGTGTGTATTTCCTTCCTAAGGAAACTCTGGAGACACCCACTAAAATATCAGTTTTTCTCACCACATTTTACAGATCTGGTCCCATTTGCTTTGCACTAAGCCAGGTGTCTAGTCCATTTGACCTTGAGAAAACTCCTCCCAAATTTCCCAGGTCCTGCTTTCTCACTGCCTGCCTCACCTCAGTCTTTCCTGGAGGTATTAGCATGTAACTCACAGAATCACGCATATGTTTGGCATGAGGTGAACTGATCACATTAGTGTGTCCTATTGTCTTTTAATTGGTTTCAGTCCTGCAGACTTTGAACGACTTTCTTCACCCTTCAGCTCAGCACTGATTTTTTCAGCTTGTGCAAGCAATTTGTTCACTTTTAATTAGACCCAACTTAATTATTTTGTCAGTAAAATAAACCAAAAGAATCTCTAAAACGACTTTTAAGTGAAATCACATTTCTGCCTGAAGGGATATAAAAAGATGAAATTATGCGTCTCATTTTACCTCCCTCTTATAAAGAAAAGATTGCGTACATTGTCTTTTTATTTCCCAAGATCTTCTGCTTTTATTAGGAAGATACTTGGGAAATCAGGCTTGGAATAGAAGAAAGAAAATGGATAAAGGTAGTTTTCAATGTAGAACGGACATTTAAGTGCATAAGGCAAGGTCTGTTCAGGTTTGCTCTTCCCTACTTGACAATGATCCCATTCTAACTCAGTAGGTCTGATAAGTGGGAACAATAGACAGAGCTTCTTATTTGCCTATTTTTGCATATTTTGGACTCATCCCTACCTCTGGATTCCCAGGCTTTCTTATTCACTTATTGACCACTTCTGCTTCTCCAGGAACTTTGCCTTGTCCTACTCAGTCATTCATGTTTTCTTCTATCTTTGACAACTTCAAGAGCTTGCTCTCTGTGTTTATTCAATTCCCTGTTGATAAGCCTATCCGTTACCTTTCCTGTGTATAACCTCATCTCTCCAACCACCTTGTTGAGCGGGAACTGGGCATTACAGAACTTTTTCTGTGCACTTAGCCAAATACCCTGTCTTCAGCTCTGTGCTCCCTCCACTAAAACCAGTCTTTTGAACCTCTCAAAGCCCAAAGACCTCTTTTGTTGTCAAGGAATTTCATAACCTACACCTCAGAGGTGGTATAATTTTAGTATCTTAAATTGAGAAAATACACAATAGCAAAAGTTTACCATAAAATCAGTAATGTCCTTTAAAAAATTTGTAATATATCCATTTCAACCATATCTGCTACTCATTTGCAAAAGTAGTGGCTCACATTTGCAACAACATGGATGGAGCTAGAGAGTATAATGCTAAGCAAATTAAATCAGAGAAAGACAAATACTATATGATTTTGCTCATATGTGGAATTTAAGAAACAAAAAAAAGGGGGGGGGAGGCAAGCCAAAGAACAAGCTCTTAACTATAGAGAACAAACTGATGATTGCCAGAACAGAGGTGGGGAGGGGAGGGGTTAAATAGTTGATGGGGATTAAGAAATTCATCTGTTCTGATGAACACAGGGTCATATATGAAAGTATTGAATTATTATATTTTATACCTGAAACTATTATAATATTGTATGTTAAGTAAGTGAAATTAAAATAAAAACTTTTTTAAAAAAGAAGAAAAAAAAGTAGTGGCTCACATATGTAATGCAGCATATCGTGTTCCATCTACAGAATATCCCTGAAGCACATATGAATTCCCTAATATCTCACTACATCAGCTTTATCTCAGGGCAGCAGCTAAGGGTCAGAGTTTACAGATCGCTCTCTTGGCCTCAAATTTGAAGGACATCCAAATCGAAGGTCAGAGTGTTTGGGAAGTATAGAATCCCTTTCTTCAGGTAACAGGAAATAATGACAGGTCTGACCATATCCTAATTGCTACACTGGCACATTGCCCTAATAGCCCTCAGTGGATTAATCCTATACCCAAATCAGTAAAGAAATGTCACTTAATTTGGGACCTGGTAGAGACCACCAATTCTCACCAAAGATTCTATGTATTCACCCACATAGCTCAGCCTCACTTGTAGCTGAGGTTAGACCATGTGGCTGATTCTGGCAGCCATTTGACTAAGAGCAAAGTAATGTAGTTCACTTCTACATCCCTTTTAAGGCTCTATTTAATGCCACATGTCAAGATCATGAGGCAGAGGGGTCCTGGACTCCTGAGCCACTGGATTGAAGAGAGCTACTTTGGAGTTGCAAGCCCTTCATAGGTTATACTAAGCCACTGAGATTTAGGGCTTCATCTCACAGCCTGGCCTGTGGCCTAGCCTGACTAATACACTAGACAAAGCATGAAGAGCAGGCCTTCAAGGGAGAGAAACTACTAACTGCCTAGATTCTCACACATGTGCATGCACACACACACACATGGGGTGGGGGGAGGTAGACAGGGGAGGTGGAGAAAGAAAGCCTGGAGTATTTGAGAATGCTGAATAAAAATAATGGAGGTAGATGGGCTCTGGGTCACATGAAGTATAATGCAGGCCCCAGTGAGAAGTCTGGGTTTTATACAAAAGCAATCATCATCATTGAAAGTATTGAGACCTGACATGATCTGATTTGCACTTTAGAAAAAGAACTTTGGCTGTTAGGAGGAAACTAGGTTGGAAAGGGAGCAAGCGAGGATGTAGAAAGCTGATAGGAGTCTGTATAGTGGTCCTTACAAGAGACAATAATATCTTTTATTATATTGGAAGCAGTAGAAATATTGAGAAGCAGATGGAATTGAAAAATATTTAGAAGGTGAAAATGGGGAGAATTTAAAAATACATTGGCTGTTCATCAAAAAAATAAAATTTTACCATTTGCAACAAATGGGTGAACCAGAGGATATTTTGCTAAGCAAAGTAGGTCAGTCCAAGAAAGATAAATATTTTATGATTTCACCCATATGCAGAATTTAAAAACCAAAACAGATGAACATAGGGGAAGGGAGGGGGAAAATAAAATAAGTCGAAATCAGAGAGGGAGACAAACCATAAGAAACTCTTAGCTATAGGAAACAAACTGAAGTTTGCCTGAGAGGAGGCAGCTGGGAGGGGTGGGTTACTGGGTGATGGGCATTAAGGAGGGCTCTCCGTGTAATGAGCACTGGTTGTTATATACAACTGATGAATCACTAAATTCTACCTCTGATACTAATAACATACTATATGTTGATTAATTGATTTTAAATAAAATTTTTAAAAAATAGACTGTAGCAAATGAAGGAGAAATCAAAGATAACTTCCAGGTCATTCGGGTAAAGGAAGATGCTACTCATAGGAATAGGGGATACTGGGACCAAAGTAAATTTTGGAAAGAATCCAAAGCTTTAGAAATATTAAAGCTGAGATACCTAGAAAAGAAGGGAAGATGGCAAAGAATCAGTGGGATACTCTTGTCCAAAACTCATGAGAGATCTGAGCTCCAAACACACCTAACATGGGACCAGCTTGCTGGGTACCTTGTGATGCCCTAAACTCCAACAAACCTAGGGAGTAATGAAATAGAGCATAGCAGATCATAGAACTTCCTTCTTGTCTGTTTAAGAAACAATTGCTATCCTTGAAAATCTGTTGGAGTAAGGCTCTTACAGACCAAGATGCTAAGGAAAAATCAAGGTAAACCTCACTCACAAAAAGACTGGTGATGGATACTAAGCTGTGGTATTCTGTTAATACTAGAGTTCAGTAAAGACCTGCCTTCTGATCATTCCCACAAAAACCCATTCTGTAGGATTTCATTTGTCAAATGTTTTCATTACCTTCTACAGCAGTACATCCTTCAAATTAAATTTTATCTAAGGTGATTGCTATTTTCTTCTCATTCTGCCTTCTCCTTTCAAACTGGTCCCCACTCTTACCAGCCTCCAAAAGCCATAATTTCCACCCCACCCTTGCCTCAGACGCATTTCTTATTCAATATTTCTTACTCTCTGGAGGAAGTCAGCATCTGGCATCCTAATTATAGGACACGTTTTGTACCCGGTGAATGAGGCACAATCACAGCTCTTGCTCTTCCCACTGGGAAGGACAGAGCACTTTCTGCTACTTAGAAGAACTGATCGCACACAGCAGCTATACGTAGAATCCTGTAGCTGAGTACAAGGCAAATGAAGGCTCTGACATTCAGCCATCCTCAGGTTTCTAGCCTCTCTGAATTCCACTGGAGAATAAGGTCTCCCCTTGGGCCATTCCTTCCCCAACTTTCCCAGGCAGATTCTAGAATTGGAAGCCTTACTGGTGGACTTTTAAACTGTGATTTCTGTTCTGTGGCCTGCAACTAAAAGTATTTCCTTGAATCTAAAATGCCATCAATTTAATAATATGTTGTAAGGGTAAAAGAAAAAAAGGAATATTAGCATATAATTATGTGACATATCCTAGGTTCAAAACATTAAAATGTGGGGAAAAAAGAAAAAGTGTATCTTAGACTCTAATAAACACAGGTTTTTCTTTTTAAAAAGATTTTATTTATTTATTTGACAGAGAGAAACACAGCTAGAGAGGGAACACAAACAGGGGGAGTGAGAGAGGGAGAAGCAGGCTTCTCGCTGAGCAGGGAACCCGATGTAGGGCTTGATGCGGGGCTCGATCCTGGGACTCTAGGACCATGACCTGAGTCAAAAATGGATGCTTAATGACTGAGCCACCCAGATGCCCCTTAAATATGGGTTTTTCTAACAGAGAACAGGAAAAAGTTTCCAGAGAGAAGTCCTTTTTTTGCTTTTGTTTCTCCATCTGTAAAACGGGTATGGGTTAAATAGGTAGACTAATACATAGAAGTAGTGGCCATTTCCTCAAGCAAATCCAATTAGAATAAGTGGGGGAAATAATATAGCAAAAGGCCTAAGGAATTGGTAATAAGCTTGTCGTATTGCAAATTTTTCCTTGATCTGGCAGAATATTTGTGAAATAGATAGGAAGCAGGTTCTCTGGATTTTTATTTAATTCAGGGTTGAGGGAAAACCTTTTGTTGTTTTGACACTTCTGTGGGGAACAAACAAAAAGCTTGCAAAACATGTTAGCAGCATTTCTTGCATTAGTAGGTAAGCATCAAATAATGAAAATGATGAACACTTTCTCTACAGTTGGTGATGCTTCTGAACCTGGTTCCCAGAATAGCAAAGTGAGATATAGAAGGTCTAGGAAAACATTGTGATAATAGGCCAGCAGTTTTTATTTCAATAAAAGTAGGTCCATGTTAGTGCCTATGAAAAATAATGTATATCAAACCCGTACTTTCAGATATCAGTGTTATAGTCAGTGTTCTATCAGTGTTAAAGTCAATAATTAGCTTTTAAAAAGTGAGTTGACTTAAAACATAATGCATTTAATAAAACAAGTGATCTTTGGGTGTGGCAAAATTGGAAAGGTGATTCAAGAATAATTGCAATTTGGGGAAAACTGATATAATTGATTGATTTAAGGATCTACTAACCCCTGACTATTCTAAGGTGGTTATTCTTTGTTAACTAAATGTCTAAGAGGAAATTATTTTGTGAGATTTATATGTTTCGTAGGGCTCAGGATAGAGTGTTTTTAAAACTCATGTGGTTAATTGAAGGCCAAACTTCCTTAGATTCCAATTAATTCTAATATCAAGATAGTATACTGTTTATCAAGAATCTAAGTGTAGACTAATTTTAATTTTATATTGTTGCTTATTTGTTTGTTTGTTTGTTTGTTTTCCCTTCATGGTCCTGCCCAATTGATAGACTTTTTAAAGAACTGGACATGAAGAGAAAATAATTCTGCAGTCTCCACTTCCTACTACTTTCTAGCCTTCCTTGAATTTTCTCTCCATTTTTAAAATCAATACTTGCTCTTAGCCACAGGACACTTGTACATGTGGCTTCTTCCTAGGATGATCTCTTACTTATAGACACAATACATACATACACACCACATGCATACACTTATCCCATCCAGTTACCTCTCACTCATCCCCCGATCTCAGCTCAAACCCCACCTCTTCAGGGATAAGGCCACGTACCTCTGCAACCATACTGCACCCTGTTCTCCTTTGTGACACTTATCCTGGTTGGTGAATATACGGTTGACCCTTGAAGAGCATGGGGGCTAGGGGTACAGGCACCCCACACAGTCAAAAATCCACATATAACTTTTGACTCTCCAAAAACAACTACTAATAACCTACTGTTGACTGGAAGCCTTTTGGATAACATAAAGTCAATTAGCACACATTGTATATGTTATATATATTCTGTGTTCTTACAATGAAGTAAATTTGAGAAAAAATTATTTAAAAAATAAGAAAAATTACATTTATAGTACTATGCTGTATTGAAAAAAAATCCACATATAAGTGCACACATGTGCTTCAAACCCATGTTGTCCAAGGGTCAACTTTACATTTATTTCTATGAGTGGATGTGTAGGTTTTACTCAGTACAAAACAAGAATTCAGTATGTATTTTTTGGTTCAAAGAATGGTTGATTGACCCTGTAACGGTGAAAATAGAATTTGCTAAAGATGGGGTTTACTTGGTTTATTAAAATAAAAAAGAAAAGAACTGGGGTTAATTGGAATGTGGGCCAGGCTAGATGGAGAAAGTTGGGGAACAAGAACAGGGTTTCTCAGTGCACTGTAATTAACTCAGTATGTTAGGCTAATGGTCCACCAAATAGAAATGTACTGCCTACCACCTAGAGGACATTCTGCCCAGGGGAAAAAAATGATAGTGGTGCTAGAAATAATTGCTACTTCCAGCCAGAGGGATCTGAGTGTGAATTAGCAAAACTAGAAACTTCTTAAGCTTATTGTTAGTGGGAGGTAGCACTTCAGAAAATTAGAAGGAAAGAAAGACTTTGTAATTGGATGAATCTATAGAGTTGCTTCAGACATGCCCTTCCCTTTATGCAAACAGTAATAAACCACATCTCAGATAAAAGGATTACACAATCCCCCCTTGTTTCCTGATGTACTTTTGGAAAGAAGTAGCTTACTTGGAAGAAAGAGGGAGCAATAGGTTAAAGAGCTGCGTTATGGTCTGGTCTTGGCCCCGCCTAGCCCATTCTAGTAAGCTTCTGCCAGAGGAAAGCCTGGGATGCACAGCTCTGGTCAAGGTGTTTTCCTGCGGAGAACTCTTCAGGACTCCATTCTCCTCTCAGCATAATAGCCTTAACAAGGCATCTGGTCCTTTGTCCCTCCAGCCTCAGCTTTTGCTCTTTGTCCCTCACTTTGTGTGCTCTATAGGGCACTCCTATGAACTTTTTGTTTCTAGAACCGGTTCTACATAGAATACCCCTGCACAGCCTTCCTACCTATCTAAGTGTGTATATGTTTATATGTATACGCACACATAAACAAACGTGGACATTATTTTCTGAACCACTGAAACAACTTGACCCTTTATCCATAATCATTTAGGATGAATTTTCTAGGAACAAGAACAATATAATTATTATAATAGGGAAATCTGACATTATTAAAATACTATTACTAATCTCAAATCATTTTTAAATTTTATGCATTGTCCATTTATGTCTTTTATACCTATTTTATCTTCCTCAGGCCAGGATCCAACCCAAGATCACACATTACCCTTACTTAATCAAATATTTTTACTCTGTTTTAATCAGAAATACTTCCTCTGCCTTTCTTTGATCTTTGACATTTAATACCTTTAACATAAGCTACTTATTTTGTAAAATAATCCCCAGCTTGGAATTTTTCATTACTTCCTTGTGACTACCACAGAAACAATGCCATGCCCTTGGTACATCATAACAGGAGGCACTGAATGTCACATTATACCATATTGATGATTTTGCTTTAATCTCTTGGGTTAGGTGGTGCCTGCCATGTTTTTTTACTACAATTATTCTTTTTTTTACTATTATAATTAATAATTTGAGGGAAAGATACTTTGAAACTATGGAAAGATTCAGTTCTTCATCAAACTTAAGTCTACCTGTTTGGCATCCATTTTACATCTGCTTTATTTTTAAGAAAGCTTATTTTGCAGGGTGAATAAAGGAAAGCAAAGAATATGATGATATGAAAAAAGGGACTTTTAAACCATCCCACGTAAAACACCTGCATTCCTCATATCAATCCGGTCTTCCTTTTTGAAGTCCTGATTGCCTAAAATTGAGAGAAGTCCGATATATATGGCATTAGGCACTGGAAGATTTCTCATTTGCATTTTCAACTCTGTTCATGAATTATCTTTTCATTTCCTTTTCTTTTGCACTAATAAAAAAGATTCCATGAAAGGGACATTTATTTTAATAATGAGAGAAAAGATATATGATATTATTTCTGGCTTATCATATGTCATAATATTGCTTTTGGTCACATTATGATGGGCATCAGTAATTGCATTTATTTTTTCATGCTTGCTACAAGGTCTCATTTAAGACTCTGAAGAGCTCTTCTGGGTTGAAAATCATTTGGATTGATTAAACTCATGAGGAGAATTATGATAAGGGTCAGATCACATGGGCATCAGGAAGGTAAAATATTACCATTTAAACTAGAAATGAAACTTCTTTTCCTTTAAAGAATCATATTTTCAATGACAGGTGTGGTTGCTCATTGTAAGATTAATAATACCTGATGTTTATTCGTCCATTTATTCAAAAGCAAATCATCCTGTGAGTCTACTGAGAAGCCCCATTATATACAATTTCTTACAAAGGATGTCTTTGAATAATATCCTTCAGGGTCTTTAAGTAAGAATGACCAGAGGAAAACTTGAAGGCTTGCTTATAGGTTCCATTAAAAGAGCTCAGGAACTGGAATATCATAGGTAAAGCAGTATTTGTCCCCCTTCTAGAAGGATCATCTGAAAAAGTGCTCAGTTTCAGAAACCACCAAATGGTGGTTTGAGAGGAAGGAAGGGTCTCCCACCCTCACCCCCAGTCAAATATATTAAAAAAAAAAAAAGTGGTGTCCATGGAACTACGTGGAACTACTACTACATGGAACTACTACAGCGCAGTCACCTCAGGCTAAAGTCTCCTAGGAAAGAGACTGTCTTCTCTGTGCCTCCTATTACTCTCATTTGAGGTTCTTCAAAATATCAGTACCAGAAAATTTTTAAGCTAGATAATACCTTTCCCTTTAAGATAGAGTTCAGCATACTTTTATGTACTATTTAATTCACTCCTTACAAAAAGCTTCTGAAAAAGGCAGAATAAGACTAGTTTTCATCATATTACAATGACAACACTGAAGACTGAAGGTGAAGGGTCAGCTCAGTATTATGAACAACCAAAGATCGCATTCTGACCTCTGGGGGGTCATAGCCCACAGGGCCAGACCTTTCCTGATAGGCCCAATGAGGTCATCAGCACCTTCCCCCTATCTTAAATGCTTTTATGGTACTCATCACTCTGCTAGTTGTGTATTATTTATATGATTATTTGCTTTATATCTCTCACTCTTAAACATACAGTTTATAGGGATTCAACCTATTTGGTTCATCTTGTATCCCAAAATCTACCTTGGATGGATGGGTGGACAAATGCATTAGCCAATATACCACATATTTTCTTCTGACCATGGTGACTGCCTGTGTCTGTTTTCAGATTGTAGCTTGCTGCCAGAAATGGCCCTCTCAGTGGATTCCTCTTGGCACCGGTGGCAGTGGCGAGTGAGAGATGGCCTCCCCCAGTCTCCATCAGAAACTACACCTCTGTTGTCCCAAGATAGAAGAAGGCAAAGCTACAACCTGACACAGCAGCGGGTTGTGTTCCCCAACAATAGCATGTGCCACCAGGATTGGGCAGAAGTCTCCAGGAAATACTCTGGCAACAGAATCTGCACAACCAAGTATACCTTCCTCACCTTCCTGCCTCAGAATCTCTTTGAGCAGTTCCATAGGTATACAACCATTTGGCCAAGTAATATGTGCTTTAACCAAGTATTTTCTAGTATTTCTGAAATAAAGATGCTGCCCTGTGGGCCACCTGGTCTTTAATATCCAAATGCATAAACCTTGAAAAGACTTGCCATTCATTTGCTCATTCATTCATTCATTTATTCAATAACTATTAGATTCTACTCTGTGTTAGGCCATGCATTAGGTGCTAGAGATATATAAAGGGAAGAAAAGAGAGAGATTGTCCTGACTGTATTTTTCAGTAAAAGAGATAGACATTAATTTTAAGAATTACACATATTGATATAAAATATAACTTAGATACTTCCAAGGAGGTATATGAGGATCTTAGAATGAATAGGAGGGAGAGCTGGCCTAGTTAAGAAAGTCAAGAAAGACTTCCAGGAGAAAGTGACAATTGAAGTATAACCTGAAAGAAGAGAATGCATTAACTGGATAAAAACAGAAGTCAGAAAGGGAGCCAGGGAGATGTTCCTACCAACAGAACTTCATAGTGGCAAGAAGGAGCATGATGCACTTGGAAAACTTAAAAATGTAAGCCATAATTTCAAGATAATACATGCAAGATCATCTTTTATTTATAAAGCAAAATATATACCAAGATATATCCTAAATTTTGTAGTTAGTATTACAAGATATCATTTATTGAGCAACTACTATGATTGAGAACCCTCTGTTTTGTATGTAACAAATATTATCCTTTGTAATATTTATATGAGCCCTTTAAAGCAGGTGGTACTATCCCATTTTATACAAGTTGAAACAAGCTCCGGAGTATCACACAACTAGTGAAGAATTTGAGTTTGAATATATCTGGATGTGGCTTCAAAGTCCTTACCATAATTCTAGGTGACACTGAAAGAGAATGCCATTTTAGTTGGTAAGGGCCAATAGTAGGGAAGAAATAGTGTGGATAGTATATTTTTCTCTCCATGATTGTCCCTCACACTTTGCTTGCTCCTTCCAGATGGGCTAACCTCTATTTCCTATTCCTGGTGATTCTGAACTGGATGCCCTCCATGGAAGTTTTCCACAGAGAAATCACCATGTTACCATTGGCCATTGTGCTGTTCATCATCATGGTCAAGGATGGCATGGAGGACTTCAAGAGACATTGTTTTGATAGAGAGATCAACTGCTCCCACATCTGGATATATGAAAGGTAAGAGAAATCATTTTTCTGTTTGCTTATTTGCAAATAGGTTATGCAAACTCATCAGCATTTTCAGAGTATTGGTCTCTCTTTTCACATTTTCTTTTCTTTTTTTTTTTTTAAGATTTTATTTATTTATTTGACAGAGAGAAATACAGCCAGAGAGGGAACGCAAGCAGGGGGAGTGAGAGAGGGAGAAGCAGACTTCCTGCCAAGCAGGGAGCCCGATGCGGGACTCAATCCCGGGTCTCCGGGATCATGACCTGAGCCAAAGGCAGTCGCTTACCCAACTGAGCCACCCAGGCGCCCACACATTTTATTTTCTTAAGTTCACTTAATTTAGTGATTCCCAAACAGGGCAATTTTTCCCAGCGGGGAACATTTGACAATGCCTGGAGACATTTTTGGCAGTCATACTGGGAAGGGAAATGCCAATGGCACGTAGTCAATAAGGGCAGAAAGATGATGCTAAACATCTTACAGTGTATAGGACAGCCCCCCAAAACAAATAATGTCAATAATGCTGAGATTTAGATACCTTGATTTAACATGTATAAACACTCTAATTATTAAATACAAGAATGTTATATTTTAAGAGTGGTTGAAAGCTCAAGAATTGATGTCTAGAATTGACTAGATCATCTCAGGAGACCAAGTTTAAGAGCAGCTCTTTGGAGAGTGACAGACTATGTCTCCCATACAAGAAAATGTATATCTTTTTTAAAGCATCTGAGGCTTTTTGTTTTTAAAACTTAACTAGATGGGTTTTAGGACCTAGAGTTGGCACACCTGTTCTTGGCTGCCTGGGTGGAAAAGGAAGATCCTCATGGGTGACGTCAATATTCCAACAGGTGGAGCCTCAATAGGTAGAAGGAAGTGCCCTGGCAGGTGCACACCTGTTCTCTGCAAGCTTTTTCCCTGTCATTTCTCACCTGGTTTTTGTAAACCAGCTTTTTATTTTTAATTATCCTTTTGAAAGGAGAGAGAGAAATTTCCAACAGAAAAGGCAAGTAAAATATGTCAGGGACATGACTCACTGGCCGCTCAACAATGGAATTGATTAGGGAAATAACTCTTTTACGAGGAGCTCACATGCGGTGCTATGAAAAATAAAGAAACGAATTGAGCAGAGATGAGAAAGGAAGGGAAGAAAAGGTTGAAAAGGAAAGAAGACAAGAAGCGAGTGGTAGTTTCCAACCTGCCCTTTGAAGGATGGTCCTACAAAGAGAACCCCAACAGACATTATTGTGGAAATCAAATTAAGACCAGCAAGTACACTGTGTTGTCCTTCATACCCAAGAACATCTTTGAACAGCTACACCGCTTCGCCAATCTCTATTTTCTGGGTATTGTGGTTCTGAATTTTGTCCCCGTGGTCAATGCTTTCCAGCCTGAGGTGAGCATGATACCTGTCTGTATCATTCTGGCGGTCACTGCCATCAAGGATGCTTGGGAAGACCTCCGGAGGTACAAATCTGATAAAGTGATCAATAATCAAGAGTGTATCATCTATAACAGGTAAAGCAAAACTAACTGGGGAGGTGTCGTGGGCCCAGCTCTGATCTTTCTGTGGCTGCTGCCACTATCACTGCTGTTGATAGAGGAGATGGACTAGGGAGATAGTATTATTGTATTTTTTCACAATCAGAATTAGGATCTAAAACCAAAAACCAGATTTTTTTTAAAGGAGGCTTGATTCCATGCTTTTTTAAAAAGTTTTTATTTATTTATTTACTTATTTGAGAGGGGGGGGAGAGAGAGAGAAGGAATGCAAGCAAGGGAGGGAGATGGGAAAATAGACTCCACCCTGAGCACAGAGCCCAAAGCAGGGCTAAGCTCACAACCCTGAGATCATGACCTGATCCATAACCAAGATTCAGACAGTTAACTGACTGAGCCACTCAGTTGCCCCTTGAGTCCATTAAGAGGTCTTTATTATGTGGCATTTTCTTTGGTGTTTCAAATGTCTTTAACATTTAAGAATTTTGCATAAATTCTCATCCACGCTTAGCCTGGTGCTACTATGAGCACACTGAAGCATATCTGGAGAACTTTGGAGGGATCACTGTTTCTCCAGAGAGCAGTAGAGCATTGTATTTGATGAACTGGAGACACACACTGTCTGAGTCAAATCACTCATTAACTACATGACTTTAGGCAGGTGACCCAAACTCTCTGAGCCTCATTTTGTCATCTATAAAATTGAAATCCTTCCTGGGGTGGTCATGAGAATTGCATCATCGGGGAAGTGCTTAGCATTATGCCTAATATATAATAAATGTTCAATACACAAGCTACAATTACTTTATTTTTTAGAGTGTAAAACTCATGTTAACGCCATCATCGAGGCTTTCCTTAAGATTTCTTTTTGATATTGTCCCAACAAAAGCAAAAATTGTGAACCACCTGTCTTGCACATTATTTAAAGTTATTTTATATATGCTATTGTTTTACAAAGTTTCCATTGAAGGTTGTTAGGGAAGGGACATGCTCTTGGTCAGCCATATCCATATCCTTCTCTAGTGAAAGAGAAAAATATAAGATTTGTTGTAGGTCTTAACTTCATGACTGCACATGTAGCCAACAAAGAAGCAAGGGAATTAAGTCTGGACTTACAGAGTGATTGCCGTAACTGAGTGCTTTTTGGGCTACCAATCCAAAACCACTGATGATTGAGTCACAAGCAGGGGAGGACTTGACTTCTTGACAGATAAGGAAAACGTCCATCTTTCTCAAAGAGCACCATCCCTCTGACTTTATCAACCTCAACTCAGCAGAAGTTCTGCAATCACTGTGGTCACTCTTAAAATGAGAGGGGCTGGCTTCAAGGTGTGCAGTACAGCCTTTTAGTGGTTTCCTTCTAAGGAGAGTTTCTCTCTTCCCCAGGAAATGGGGGGTGACTGACTTGGAGCTGGCTGATAAAAAGATTTATAAGAGACCATTGAATATAAGGGACTCATTTGTTCTAGGACACCCCTGGAAAAACTCCATGCCCTCCCTCAGCAGCAGATGTGCTTCTGGTCTCTTCACTTGCAGGGCCACAGTTGCATGTCTAAAGAAGTTAATCTGAAGCTTGTGGAGTGTGCGTGTGTTTGTTCAGCTAAACCTAATTGTCTTGACTGTTGTTCGCATCTAGAGATTAGATTTAGGCATTCCTCATCTTTGAATAATAAAATTATAAAGAGAGGGAAAATAATCATCAGGTTGCCTTTCCTTGAAGAGACTGTCAAACAATCCACCCCATCACTTCTGTTTGGCAGTTTTTTCCTTTGCTGTTTTTCTCAGAGAAGACACACAGTGATGAGCCAGGAAACTGGTTCTTTAGGGACAAATGAGTATGGATCTGAATTAGCCCGATCCTATTCTCCCCCATCTGCCAGAAATCCTCTGCCTCAATCCTCCTAGAATCATGGGCCTGTACTTGGGGATAATCTTAGTGTTGATCAGACTCTAGACCGACCTGTGCTGGGAGCTGGTCTGACCTAGGCCACGCTGTTGTTTTGTTCTCAAAATAGCCTCCAGGAAACAGAAAAACCGAGGCGATAGCAATCCGAGCAAAAAGAGACCTTGGTCCACAGGTTCACTGGCAGTGAGGTTTTATAATAGCAGTATTTCCCAAAATGTAGTCAGTGGAATAATAATGACAAAGAGGTATTCTCTGGAAAAAAAAAAAAAAAAGACAGTCATGATCAAAAAATAATGCATTGGCCCTCGTAACCCGTGCTCCATGAAGGAACTAAGAAAAGAGGTACCATAAAGAAAGCTGTCCATCTTAACTCAGTGTTATTTCTAACTTACTTAACTTGGAAATTTTTTCTAACATATATTAACATCTCAATTTGGGGAATTTTACCTTCAGTATAGCAAAATAATTGACTATAGGGTCAGGCAGGTAATTGAATGAATGAAATAGACTAGATACAAAAAGGAAAGCAATATTATCTGTGTACTAACACATGGTAACTGAGCCTCAACATCAGTGCTAGGATGAGCTAGGGAATGCTGAGTGCTCTGGAAAACAGGAGGATCCATGTTCTCATATCAGGAGGCAGAGCTGGCCACCACGAGAAATATAGACCTAGTGTTGCCAGATTGTCTGAATTTTATTAAAGGAGTATATTTAAATGAAACAATCTGATATATTTTCAGGCCTGTTTTGTTTGGCCTGAAGTCCTTATGTTGTGGGTGAGCCCCTAATTTCCAAACTTTACTTTAGTATCTGGTCCTAGGAACCTGGAGTCTCTGCAAAAGGATAATTAGATTCTTCTTCTGAGATTTATCTTCAGTGAGGGAACATCTTAACCTCTTTGGGCAGGGATGGGATATGATTTTAAGTGAGAATGCAGGCCTGGTATTCAGTAGGTCTAAACTTTAGGCCTGGATCTGTCACTGACTACTAATAATAGCTTAGAAAAGTCATTTAACTTTCTGCATCTCAATTTCTACTTTTGTAAGACTTGGGAGTCAGACTAGATCTTGTCCTATGAAATGGGCTCTGAAAGAAGAGTATCCACAACTAAATAAATTTGAAAAATAGGACATACTTGATGTTTCTCTTGAATCTAACAGTGCACATCAATATAATAAAGGTCCTAGGAGGAAGCTCCACAAGTAGCCTGTCCAATTTTGTTTAACTCAGTTTATCTGCTGAAATACTCTCTGCTGTAAGCAGCAGAAACCAGCTCAAATTTAAACAACAGACTTGTTGGTTTAAGTCACTACAAGTGTTCTGAGGTGTTCAGGTGATCAGGTATAGTTCAGTCTGCGTTCTAGCACTTAGATGTCCTTTTCATTCAGTCTCCTCTGCACTATCTTTACCCCAGGCAAACTCCCCTCATGGCAGTGAAATGGCTGCAGCAGCTCCAGCCTTCATGTCTACAAGTGGTAACTCACAGAGGGAAAAAGAAAGGCACCTCTAGGAGAATTCTTGTAAGAGCAAGGAAGCTTATTTTCCCAATCTTCCTCACACCTCAGTGACCCCATAGGTCACATGCCCATCCCTGAACCAATCCCTATGAGTGGGAAATGGGATTATGTGAAATTTAACTGAACCACAGTTCAGCGTAAAGACCATTTCCTAAAAGCATATGTGCTACTCAGAGAAGATGTAAAACCCAAATGAAAAAATATAAATAAATAAATAAATAAATAAATAAATAAATAAATAAATAAGTCGTTTCTAAGAGAAGGCAGAATAGATATTGGAAAGGCCACCTCTATGTACTCAGTACAATCATCTTAAAATGATTTGAGCCTAAACTCTTTGTAAATTTCTTTGTACATATTAACAGGAGCATATACTCTTGGGGACATTCTGTACTATATAACAGTAAGGTTCTTCCAACTCTGGAGTGGGTTGATTCTATAAAAGATCCCAGAAAAGGAAGCTAGGAAATTCTAGGTAGGTGCTAGTTATTACCTTAAATGATGGATGTTGAAGGACATATCCTCTTGCCAAATATCAATGGCACATGATAGGACGTCAGGCAAAGAATACAAGATCCAAGAGGACAATTTGTTTTTTTGAGAACAACACAAAAGCTTATATCTCAGGCACTAGCTTACTATCCATTTTTGTCTCAGATTCATGAGATATGATGCCTGTGTGTGTGTGTGTGTGTGTGTGTGTGTGTGTGTGTGTACACATACACATGAGTGTAAGGGCCCTTAGAATTTTGCTCAAACCAATCCTATGCATCATGCAGCCCAGACTTGTTTATACTCCTTTTGCAAACATCAGAAGCCTTGTTAACAGAATTACAATCCTGTTAGAGCATTTTCTTTTAATATATCAACTGTGCTTGTGGTCTAAAGGTGACCCATTAATCAGATTTATGGAATGACTTCAAGAGATTAGCTTCAGAATTGTATTAGGTTACTTTCTCCCAGGGCTCAGTGCAATGAATCTGGAAACCATACCCAAAAAGAGATTTCTATCCTTCCATTCAGCTTAGTAAATTTTTATTTGTATTCAGAAAACATGCAGTAAGGAAGCAAGGGTGTGAACCGAGATCTATGGTGGGGTTCGTCCCCATATTGTAATAAAACTAAAGCCCTCCAGTGTCTCAGCAGCAGCTGTTCACTCATTTGTTCCCAAATGTTCATTCGGGATCTAATGTGTATACACCACATGGTAGGCCCTGAGTTCACCCCAGGGGCTCTCAGTCCAGTGATCACAAGGAACTTGTAAACAGCTACAGTGTCCCTTGCCTATGTACAAAGGGCACAGTCATTAAGGGGATGAGGTGACACATCTGCCTGCAGAAAACATCAAGGTCGAGAGAAGGCTTCCCTGAAGAGGTGACATTTCAAGAGGATCAGAAGATGAGCAGCATTTAAACAGGCAGAGGAATACACTGTAGCTCATAGCCTGTTCATGTGTCAACTAAATTTTGCATGTGTGGCTTATGCTGTTATCAAAAGACCGGGATCAAGAAATGTCAGAAATTTAGAAGAATGGCTCAGATTAGAAATTTCAAAATTCTGGCACTTTTACCAATACTTTCCTGGAAGTCATGTGGCCTCTATAAGAGATGCTATAGGAGAGTGGCTAGTCTTCTGACAGCGTGGCACTGAGGGCCTGATTTCCCGGCAGTGGCCAGCTCTATAGGGAAGAAAGAAGCCTGACCTGCGGGCTGTTTTTATTTGTATGTCAGTCACCTTTCATGCCAGAGCCCCCACTGGGAAGTCTGAGAATGCAGAAACCAGAAGTCCTGGTCCTGGATCTGCCACTAATTAATTGTATGACTTCAGTGAGGCCACTTAAGCAGTTGGGGCCCCATTTGTCTCATCTTTAAATAGTGATCATAATCTATACGTTATATTTTGTGAAAAGGCACACAGTTGACATACAAGAGGGCTTTTGAAAATAACAAAGCTATAGAAACAAACTGTACAATGCATGCCAAAGAAAGGTAAAAAATGAGTCTCAACAATGGCATTTAAAATGTGACCTCTT